>CM075812.1:15182678-15782678 GCA_037975025.1 Excoecaria agallocha
AAGTCCAGCTTATGGGTACTCCTACCAACATTAAAGGCGAAGAAATAAACAAGTTACTAACACTTCGAAATCACTTTAAGATCTAAAAATCAAAAAAAAAAAAAGCAGCCAAAAGCTTAAAATTCACAACCGCAAAAAACAGAGGAAAACATGCACATTAAACAAACACCTAAAAGACCTATAAATTAAAGCAAACCTGATCTACATTCGATAAAGCCAAAATTACTTAAACAAGCAATAAACACTAGTAGAATGGAAACAAAATAAAAAAAGAAGTCATTTTGAAGTTATATGAGCAAGAATCTCTGACAAGAGACAATGGAAAGAGTAGGAAATCCATGGATATGGCACAGAAAAGGCTAGAGAAAGATACCTTCAACTAGAGACACCGTACTATGGACCACCTTCGACTTCACTCCTTTCGCCGGCGACTAATAAAGGCAAATCTGGAGGAGATCAGGCAGCGACAAACCGGACTAATGGAGGCCGATAATAAGAAGGTATAGAAGGGGAGGGAGAGGTTGAGAGAGAGGAAGAGGGAGAGGGAGAAAAAACCAAGACGACAAGGCAGGGAGAGAAGGAAAAATGAATGCTGCAAAGGAAACTATTTATAATTAGGGCAAAAATGACAATAGCAACGGAATATGATTTTCGTTGTTAAAATAGCAACGAAATTTTTTTTTATGTTGCTAAAATAACAATGAAATGTATTTTTCCTTGCTAAAATAGTAACGGAATGCATCTTCGTTGTTATTTTAGTAACGGAAAAATTTTTCGTTGGTAATTAACAACTAAATTTCATTAAGGTTGGTTATTTAGCAATGGAATTTTTTTTTTGTTGCTAAATTAACAATGAAGTATTCTTTCCATTGCTAAATTACCAACGGAATTTGTTTCCATTGGTAATTTTGGTTGCAAAATTTTTCTGTTCTTTACTGGTACCCTATTTAGCAATGGTATGAGCATTCCATTGCTGTATTATGGCGCTAAAAATTTCCTTCATTTTTAGAAATGGAATACAACAATTTTTCATTTTCATTGCTAAAGCTAAAAACTTCCAGCAATTTTACCAACTAAAATAAATTCCATTGCTATTTTAACATTGTCTTGTAGTGCATGGTAAAATGGCTAAAACAAGTAAATAGAGGAGAAAAACAAATTTTAAGTTTGTTAGACATGGTAAATATTGTCAGTCAGTTAAATATCATCATAGAAATGAGAGGATTATGTTGGTGTAGTAATATGCAACACGTGCTTGGACTTCAGCTACACATCTAATCACATTTCCAATTTGGATGTTATAATAATGCTATGTAAGAATATATATATAACCAATAAATCTATTCTATTAAATTCGTTTATTTACTTGTATTATAAAATGATATAATGTAAAGTTAATTTTACCACAATTATTATAAAAAAAAGAGGCATATAACCTAACTAGAACTAGAAATATTAATAAAGTAATCGAATTATATAGGCTATAAATTAATAAATACAAAATAAAAAAAATTAAATTATGTTATAATTTCGCAATGGATCTGCTAATATGCAATAAATTAAAAATTGACACATCAGTGTTAGCGATGGATTTCGTGATGAAAAATTATGTCGCTAATAATTAATATTATATTTAAGGCGACTAAATTAAAACTCATTTAGCGATGGTTATATCCCTTTCGCGACTATTTTTCCATCGCAAAATTAGTGACTATTTTCTATTTTCATCGCAAATAATTTTGCAACTATTCATTGCACCGTCACTAACAATTATTTGCGACGAAAAAAGATCATTTACCCATGGAAATTGCAGTCGCGAATTGATAGTTTTTTTATAGTGCACACTATTTAGTCGCCAACATTATCCTCTTCTTCTATGACTTATTTGGCATTTTCTTTTACTATTTTTAACGAAGGTAGTATAACTTTAAATATATAGTCATGTCTATTATTCATATCTACTATTTATGTCTACTATTTATTCCATTCCTATTCAAAGCAAGAACCATCAAGATCCCCATATTGGGTTTCATTTCCTTAAATTATCATTAACATTTGCATACTTAACAATCCACCTAAGATTTGGTTCCAACTTGGAATTTGCATTCCAAGCTTCCTACGTATTCCAAAAATGGAAATCAAAAGTATGTATTTCTAAACATTCAACTCATACTTTACATCAATTAACATATGACGTATAAGTTGTACTTTATACACATCTCCTACATCACACATCTCTTGTATTGCCATCATTACATATCCCATTTCACATATACATTAACTATATTACATATACATTAATTACATACAAATGTTAGGTTTAACAATGATATTCATAAATAAATCAATAATTCCCTAATTCAAACTCATCTTTATCATCACTTTAATTACATATATATAATCACCTGTATAACTTAAACTCGATATATGCTTGGATAATAGGAACACTAGATATCATATAAGTATCAAATCACTAGACATTAATACAGTATTAACACTAGATACCAAGAGGTATCAAATCACTAGACACTATTACAATGCCAAACATTAGATACCAAGAGGTATCGAATCACCAGACACTATTACAGTGTCAACACTAGATACTAAAAGGTATCGAAGTACTAGACACCATTACGATGTCAACATTAGATACCAAGAGATATCGAATCACTATCTCATATATATCCACAGCTATGTCCAATTCAAGCAAAACGTGAAGGTTTTCACACTAATTTACTTCATTCCACTAATCACTCATGTGCATGCACTATACATTTCATTTTCATTCATATGATCAATTATGTTTCCAACTAAATCAATATATAATCATAATTTGATCCTGTATCAATATGCACATTCTTACACTCATGCCCACATTTATAAAGAATGACACTATATAAGCATTATTTACATGCATGCATTCCATGAATATATTTTATTTCCAGTACAACTTTGTATATTTCCATATAATACATGTTCACTTAGTTATTATTCATTTTAAGACATGTAATAATATCAATATGTACATTTATACTCATTTGTACTTAAACGCTCAAGATATATTGTAATGCCCCTAAACTACACCCCCAACAGTAATATAATATGTCTAGGGTCAATTAAAAAGTTAACATCAAGAGTTAACAACATTCAAGTAGAGTAAAGGACATAGCGGCCATTAATTCAAAAGATTCGATCGATTCAGTAAATTGTTGTGCCAGTGTATACATGTATTAATAATTATAAGAAATGAATTAATATATATGATTGGACACAATATACATATAAAAGGTGAGATTGGATGAAACCAAGGCATAAAACTACGTAAATCATAAGAGGACAAGTTGACCAATAGGAGTTTAACACAAGTCATATTCTAGAAAATGTAAGAAACTCACATTTAAGGAGAAAGAGAGTGGGTCGATTGCTTTTGGCCATAAAAACTCAAAATTTTGCTTCATTATTCTCTCCTTAAAACATATATAATTTGTATGTAAAAATATAAAGGTTAAATCAAGTGAAGTCTCAAAGGAAATCGGGTAAGATTAAATGGGTTTTGATTTTTATTTCATCTCCTTCTCATATAATTCATTAGAGGTTGGAATTATATAGTTAATATATGAATTGAGAAGTGAAATTGATGTGTTTTAGTAGAAAAATTCAGCCAAAGCAAATGAAAGGAGAAAGAAATGAGCTAGAAGAGGGAAATTGGTCATTTTGAGGTATGGGACAATTTAATTTTTCATGCATGTGATTGATTGAAACAAAAATGTTAAACATGTTATTTGAATTGTCTTGATGACATGAAAATGTCATTGTAGTGTTTTATTATGATATGTGATGAGACTTGAACTTTGGTGGAAGTTGAGAGAAATCCTATTTTCGGATCATTTGACCTAACAAGATTGTTGTGATTATATTTGGGGTTAGAGAACTCTAAATTGAGTAATTCTAAATGGATATTAAACTAAACATCCAAACCTAAATTTTGTATAAGAGATTGAATTTTGTTTTTGCCCTTAAGACTAGTGAAAATTGGCTTAAAACATACCGATGGTAGTGAACCTATCAAATAAAGTAGTATGCACTCTTTTAGTGGCATCCTGGGATACAAATATCCAATTGATTTTATTTTTAATTTTATGTAAACTAGAGGCATAGGGAAACAATTGTCTAGAAGACCACTTTGCCTAAAAATCATGTTTGCTATGACAAATCCCTGCACAAATTGAACCAAACAAGCTATCTACTGAAAAACTGGGCATTTAAGTCAACCCGACCATTTTGATGCATTCTAGATTGGAAAAGAATGCAGCCTACTCAACTAAATTGAAGTTTAATCCAACTGGATACCCCTCTATTCCAACCTATTAGTGAGTTTAAGACACCAAAAAGTTACCGAAATTTACCTGGACTTTCTTGAACAATTTTAGAACCTTGTAAGCACACGTATAAGGGTATAACATGAAATATTAGACATGAAATGTATGATTTTATATTGAAATAAAGAATGTGTGCTAAACATGAATATAGGTACTTATGTGCAAAAAGAGGCAAGATAGGTTTCTGAACTTCAATCGAACATCCTTGGATGTTCACTAAATTTTACACTCATGTATAAGGTCAATATATAACTAAATGAACATGTAATAAGTGATTTTTATATTAAAATATGAACCTTCATAATATGCATAGATGACTTTTGTATGATTGTGCTATCTATAAATTTATTGTATGCATTATTCAACTTAATTATATCTTGAGTTTTGAGTGTAATTGAGAATTAATGATTATGTTAATAGTGTTACATGTTACAAAATTAAATGATGATTGTGGGAACATAAGTGTGTTGCTGATATGATTAATTATATAAACAAAGTGTATAGTGTATATATGAGTGATTATTGTAATGAAGTAATTTAGTGAATGAAACTTTCATTTGGGGCCTCAATTAGATATAGATGTGGATATATATAGGATAATGAATTGATGGCTTTGGGTATCTAGTGTTGGTATCGTAAAATGTCTAGTGATTTGATACCTTTTGGTATCTAGTATTTGGCACCATACTGGTGTCTAGTAATCACATACCTCCTGGTATCTAGTGTTGACACTATGTTGGTATATAGTGATTTGATACATATATGGTATTTAGTGTTCCCATTGTCCACGCCTATATCGAGTTCAAGCTATATAAGTGATTATATTGTAATTAAACTGATGATAGAGATGGGTGAATAAATTAGGGAATTATTGATTTATTAGTGAATATTGTTGTTAAACCTAACATTTTTATGTAACTAATGTATATGTAATATAATTAATGTATATGTGAAATGGGGTATGTAATGATGGTAATGCAAGAGGTACGTGTGATGGATGAGGTATGTATAAAGTATAGATTAGACTTCATATGTTAACTAATGCAAAGCTTGAGTTCAGTATTTAGAACGTGGTTTTGATTCTCATTATGGGATACGTAATAAGCTTGAAATACAAATTTCAAGTCCAAACCAAATACTAAAAGAATTGTTAAGTATGCAAGTACTAGCACTACAAAAAAATTGTCAATTAACGAATAAAATTAGCGACAGTCATATTTTTGTCGTAAATTTAGTGATGGATTTGCGATTGTTTTACAATTCCGTCGTGGGAAGGTTATTTTTCATTTTTTGCGATGAAATAGCGCCGGAATTAATAAACAGTCGCTAATTATTGGCGGGAAAATTACGCGCTGTGTTTTGCGACGGAATTAGCAACGAAATTACCGTCGCTAGTTTTTTTAATTTTTTATTTTGAAAATTAGTACTATAAAATTTAGCGACGATTATTTTAGTCGCTAATTTTGGAGGGAAAAAATGGCGCCACTTTTTGCGACTATTTAGCGACCAAAATATTTGTCGCTAATTGTATTGGAGCTCAGTTAAAAATATTAGCGACGAAACTATGTTATCGCTAATTCGTCGCAAATAAAATAAAAAATAGTTTTTACTATTTCATGTATTTTTGATATAGATCATATGAAATTAATATTTTATTTTGAAACAAAAATTTGTAAATTATATTATAATTTTTTATCAATTATTTCAAAATTTAAATTATTTATTTAGTAAATTTATATTTTTGATAATAATAAACTACTTGTTATAATTATTATATTATCACATTATGAAAATTAATAAAAGTCAATATTTATAAAATTTATAATTAATTTTTATTTTATAAAATTTAAATCAAATATTAAATTATTAGGAATTCTATTGATTTTTTATCAATTATCCCCAAATATAAACTTATTTATTTAAAAAAATTACATTTTAATAATAATAATAATAAAGTAATTGTTATAAGTATTATATAGTCATATTATGAAAAATAATAAATATAAATATTTATATAATAATAATAATAATAATAATAATAATATAAAGTATTATTTCAATTAAAATGATTATGAAAAATTTATAATTTATTTTTATTTTGTTAAAATTTTGAGCAAATTTTAAAATATATATTTATAAAATTATCCTTAAATACAAGGATAAAATGATGAAATTTGGTTGGGGCATTTTAGTAATTTCAAAAATTTATCCTACATATAAAAATAATATTTTATATTCCCTCACATCTCTCTACCGTTTCAATTTAATGCATATATGATTTTAAGCTTAATTTATTATTTAGTTGAATAAGATAATAAAGTTCAATCCAAAACTTAAACTCATACAAGTCAAAATGAATAAATTTTCTAATTTAATTTCTATTATTTTTCTAAATGAATAAATTTTCTAATATATATATATATATACACACACACACATTGAACAACTTTTATACAAAATAGTATAAGTAAAGATTCAACGGTTAAGTATTTGCCGTTAGATCGGCCTGATTTTTAATGAGTACGTTCAAAACTCTTTGTTGTTAATTTTGATCGGTGAATATTAGTTTTTAAGGTCTGTAAGTTTAATTTTTGTTGCAAAAAAGAGGCTGTTTTTTGGATTTTTTACGTAATGACCAGTTTGTATACGAAAATGATCAGAAAATTATTTACCGTTAGATTGGTTTGATTTTTGGTGAGTATGTTCGAAACTCCTTGTTGTTAATTTTGGACGGTGAAGATTAGTTTTTAAGATCTGTAAGTTCAGTTTTTGTTGCAAAAAAGAGGCTATTTTTTGGATTTTTTACATAATGACCAATTTTGTATGTGAAGATGATCGAAAAATTATTTGCCATTAGATCAGCCTAATTTTTGTTGAGTACCTTCGAAACTCCTTGTTGTTAATTTTGAATGGTGAATATTAGTTTTTAAGGTCTGTGAGTTCGGTTTTTGTTGCAAAAAAGAGGTTATTTCTGGAGTTTTTACTTAATGACCAGTTTTGTATACGAAGACGATCGGAAAATTATTTGCCGTTTGATTGGCCTGATTTTTGGTGAGTACGTTCAAAACTCCTTGTTATTAAATTTGAACGGTGAATATTAGTTTTTAAGGTCTGTAAGTTTAGTGTTTGTTGCAAAAAAGATGCTATTTTTTGGATTTTTTATGTAATGACCAGTTTTTTATACGAATACGATCGAAAAATCATTTACCGTTAGATTGACCTGATTTTTTATGAGGACGTTCAAAACTCCTTGTTGTTAATTTTGAACGGTGAAGATTAGTTTTGAAGGTCTGTAAGTTTAATGTTTGTTGTAAAACAGAGGCTATTTTCTGGATTTTTTACGTAATGACCAGTTTTGTATATGAATATGATCGAAAAAATTATTTGCCGTTAGATTGGCCTGATTTTTGGTGAGTACGTTTAAAACTCCTTGTTATTAATTTTGAACGGTAGAATAGTTTTTAAGGTCTGTAAGTTCAGTGTTTGTTGCAAAAAAAATGCTGTTTTCTGAATTTTTTACGTAATGACCAGTTTTGTATATGAAGACGATCGAAAAATCATTTGCCGTTAGATTGGCCTGATTTTTGGTGAGTACGTTCAAAACTCCTTGTTGTTAATTTTGATAAGTGAAGATTAGTTTTTAAGGTCAATAAGTTCAGTGTTTGTTGCAAAAAAGAGGCTATTTTCTGAATTTTTTATGTAATGATCAGTTTTGTATACGAAGACGATCGAAAAATCATTTACCGTTAGATTGGCTTGATTTTTGGTGAATACATTCGAAACTCCTTGTTGTTAATTTTGGACGGTGAAGATTAGTTTTTAAGATCTTTAAGTTTAGTTTTTGTTGCAAAAAAGAGGCTTTTTTCTGAATTTTTTATATAATGACCAATTTTGTATGTGAAGACGATCGAAAAATCATTTGCCGTTAGATCGGCCTAATTTTTTTGTGAGTACATTCGAAACTCCTTGTTGTTAAAAATTTCTCAATTTATTATTATTATTATTATGCTAAAAATTTTCTCCATATATACTTCAGCTATAATTGTGATATATTATTATATGGTTTATCAAGAAGTTGAAACCGTGTTTAAACCTATAATTGTGGTATATACTTCAGCTATATATACTTCAACTATAATTTAGCATTCATGATTCATTTCTTGTTATTAGTTGCTAATTAATTGTATGTTTTCACGATGCCTTTTTCAAAATTTTCTAATTTTGATGATTGCTAATAAAAAAATATACACACATATTTATGCTTAGTAATTATTTTTAATTTTTTTGAAAAATATTTTATATAATATTATTTGCTTATTTTCAATTAAATTTTTTAAAAATTTATAATTTTATTCCAAGTATTATAATATAAATGAAAAATACAAATACATATTTATTGTTACTAATTAAAATTAAAAATTATTTTAAAAAAATTGAGAATTAAAATTAAAAAAAGTAATTAAATAAGATAAAAAATCATATAGACTTAGAGTATGTGATCACTTTTAAAATATTTAATAATATTAATTAGATATTAACTATAATATTGACTAAATATTAAATATTTTTAAAATATTTTAATTCGTAAATAATATTTTTAGTTAGATAGATATTGGTATAAAATTAATTTAATTTGGTTTTTGAATTATTCATAAAAATAATAATAAAGGAGATAATTATTTAGGAAAAAAAAAGGTAGGTCCTAGATATTTTGGGTATCAATATGTGTGGCCACAAATTGATATAAGAGAATGAGGAAAAGGAGGAACGGGAAAGAGAGAAAGGGGGGCTGGCACCGTCATTTTGTCATCGCTGCTCACGACGCTGGTGAGGAGATTCAGACCGTCGCCGCCACCCTTCTCCTCCGATCTTTCTTACGTTAGCGTCATCGCCTGTGGTGGTTCCGTTCTTCTCGTTTCTTCCCACAACCACCGTAGCTCTCTCTCTTTTTCCCGGCAATTTCGACGGCGATCGAGGAAGTTGACAGCACCGGCATGTCACCAGAGAAGAGGTGAACATTCCGGCACCATCCTCCGCCCCCAATCGTCGGCAACAGGCAGATCGGCGTAAGGTTACAGTTTGCGGTTCGAGCGAGATTTCGACCTACTCAGGCTGCCGCTGAGCACGTGACCAACCACTGTGGGATCCAAGGGCCTGGATCTTCGAGCAGACACCGTCGGTGACACTCTGGCGAGCCTCCGGCAATCGGTCCAGCGAACTGCATACTTCTTGCAGTTTGGAGTTCATTAGCACTTCCAGCATTGGTGAATTTAGAAGACGCCTTCAACTTCTGTTTGCATTTCTTGGTCAAATCACTGTTGCTAGATGTCTAGAAGTGGAAACTTATTCAAGGTATTCATCTTTTGACCTTTGAATGTTAACACCTTCACTTTTCTGTAAGCAATATTCCCTTTGAGTTATGGGTTTATAATATGTTATCTACATTTGAGATTCTTGTGTCATTATTTTCCATCTGAAGCATTCTAATTGCAAATGGATCATGTAGTCCTTGGCAGGAGAGGTCATTTTTATTTTCTTTCTACGTTAACCCTTTATTCCTTGCTTAGAATCTTTTTTTTTCTACGGAGATTGATGCGGCAGTAATTTTTTTCCCAGGATTAAGGGATAATTACGGTTCTTTGTTGAAGGTACTTTGCTCACGTGTTCCACAATTGACACTCATAATATGCAAGGGGAGGTAGATATGTCTTTTCCCGTAGAGTAAACTTTTGATTTCTGCAATTGCTTTTTGACAATAAGACAGACAGTATATTATGTAGGGTGTGCATTTGTGACCTGAATGTGTATTTGTGAAAAATTATGAGAAAGTATATTATGTAGGGTTTCTGCTACATGATTGTCAATGTTTACAATATTGTAATCTTTATCGTGTGTCAATGCCACTTATTTTGCCAATTAGCTACTTAGTTTGCAGGAATGTTTGCAGTTTGCTGTTCCAGTTGAGAGTAAATGTCATCATAACAGTTATATTTTTTTTCCTTTTCTTCTTTCACTTTTGACTGCTTGAATTTGTAGCACACTGCAAGAAGGATTTGAGTTGCCCTCTCGCCTGTCAGTGTCTGGTGCTGATTGTGTTATATCCATCAATGTCTTTAAGAAATTGATGGAAGAACATGTGCTTATTTTTTAATCAACGTGGCTCTATTGTGTCACTAAAACAAAATGTTAAAGAAAATGATAATGTATACATACTTGCCCCATATAATGTTTTTTAGAAATTAAATGGCTGTCTTAGGAAATACAGTGCACAAGTAATGCAGTAAAAAGTTTATGACCATTATATATTAATATATTTCCCTTGATCAAACTTTTTAGAGAAATAGTGGTAATAAAAATAAAAAATAAATAAAATAAAAGGATGAAGATGTGATTCTTAGGTTTTGACATTTGTTTTGTATATTAATATTCAAACCGGATTAATTCTTATAATGAAAACTTGTGGCAAATTTAAAAACTTTTCTCAAACATTAATTAAATCAATTATTAGATATCATTATTGTAATACTTGAATATAGCATGATTTCTTTAGTTTTATTTTATTATTATTATTTGTTGCTCTTATTTGCATTGTTTACTATTGATTTTTATAAATAAAGTTAATCCGATTAAAATATAACAGATTGGAAAAGGAATTCCATTAAAAGGATTTGTCACCATAAATCAAGATCTGACTTCTAGGAGGCAAAGATACTTGCAGTCTCTTTGAGTAGGTTGTGCATTTTTTTCTTCAGTAGGTATTATATTGCTGAGTTATTGGTTTCCTGGAAACCCAATTTGAGAGGGACTTTTTTTTTTTAAATACATTCTTTGGTTATTAACCCAAAAAAGAAATTTGTTTGTTGTGGGATTTTGAAAGTACCATAGAGGATCCAGATAGATCAATTTTGGAGGTCAGTGCTCAGCTGCACATGGTTACGTACAGGACACCTCAAGTTCTTTGGAAAATTATTATTAGTGGAAAATTGATGATAGAGTTCTTCAAATCCTCGTTATTGTCCGAAGCATTTCTAAATGCTGCTACCTGCTTTCAAGTAATCATGTTTCTCAGTTACGTCTTACCTTATCTGATGTATTAATGCTCATTATCTGCTTCCATTTCTATTTATGTTCGTCAATGGTGCATTGCATGCCTGGAACTTAGAAGTGGCATCATGACTATTAAATATTAATATTTTTGGTTGTCGTTGCAGTTTAGGGATATAATTTGGTTTAAATTGTTCTACCTTGTGTGCATCCATTTACTAATTCTGTTGTTTTGTAGCATCTTGACGTCGCACCCTCATGAACATATTTGATAAAGCTCCAGTGGTTGATAAGGATGCATTTGTGGCGCCCAGTGCCTCTATCATTGGCGATGTTCAAGTTGGAAGAGAATCATCTATTTGGTATGGATGCGTTTTGAGAGGTATGGCTTAGCATACAGTATAATGCCTTTGAATTTGTTTATCAATTGGACTTGGATAGATAGAAGAGAAAATAAAAATAAAAATTTCACAGAAGAGTCTAAATCAATCACTGCATATGATGATTTTTGAATCTTTGGTTCCATATTTAGGGGTTATTCTCTGGTGTAGCTAATTTTTCAATTAATCTGTAGCATGTATGTTAAAGCTATAAGTTTCTCAAATTCTACATGTTTAACTGGAATGAAATCTATAAACATTTTTTATTTTTTATTTTTGGCATAAAACATGGTAATGGGGTTCATACTTCAGTAATTGATCCTGACCATCCCCACTTACTCAAATGATCTATTTGTGGAGCTGTAACTGCATCTTGAGTCATGAAATTGCTATAGTTACAAATGGGCCCAAAAATGATAATAGGCAGGAAATTGCTGGTTCTACCACACCATTTCTCTCTCTTATCCTGTAACCTATGTTGGAAACCCCTTCTTCGTCCTGTATTAGTGAAATGGTTCGGGTATATACAAAAGGAATGGGCTTGAATTTGAACTATGATTCCAATAACAACTATACAAAGGCATTTCATTTTTGTTTCTCTAATAGGTCGTTCCTTGTTTAACTGATGAATAATAGAAATAGATAAGTTGACTTTTCCTCCACAACTAGCGCTGCTTCTTGGATATTGCTTAATAACCATCTAAACCTTTACATGATCTGGAGAGTTTCAGCTTACTGTTCCAGGAAGTATATGCAGGTGTGGGGAGGCAATCCGGCGAAGTTTTTGAGAAAGCTAACTGATGAAGAAATAGCCTTTATTTCAGAGTCAGCAACCAATTAGTCCAATCTTGCTCGGGTACATGTTGCTGAGAATGCCAAGCCTTTTGATGAGATTGAATTTGAAAAGATGCTTCGCAAGAAGTTTGCTCGCCGCGATGAGGAGTATGACTCAATGCTGGGTGTTGTTCGGGAAACTCCTCCTGAACTTATTCTTCCAGATAATGTTTTGCCAGATAAAGCACCCAAGGAAAAATGAGGTTTTGAAGGTATTGTTTCATAAAATTCAAATCCTCATATTTGACTTGGAAGGAATATTTGTTAGTTCAGATGATTGGATCTTCAGTTAATTTCATCTTTTCATGGGACAGGTTGATGCTGATTACAAGATTTGGAAAAGGCTTACAAGGAGTTGGATTTGAAGGGGAAGGGTTACAAAAGGAAGCTTGATGACCTACAAAATGATTATGGTACTAGTGTGCCTTGTTTAAGTGTCCATGGAATATTTTGTAGATGCCTTGAATATGATTATGGTTTTCCCCATATTGGTCTAAAAATGGATGATTGTGGAATTTGAATGACATCAAACTGTGCCTCATTTTTCATACTTGTTAGCCCTTTGAGATTAATTAGCAATAGGCATTATCTTACTCATAAGCATCATAAAGGATTTTGAATGATTTTAGCTTAGCTTATATAGGAGAATGGGGCCTGGCTGGCAACAATAGCCATACACAACAAAACCTATTATACAGGTACACACTTCCAAGCTACATTGCTGTAAGAGCCCTGCCTAAACCAAAGAAAATAAGTGGGTACAAAGATATTACGTGAGCTGCACTATAAAATGTGCATTCTTTTATTTTTCTCCTAATATTTCACCACTCCCCTCAACATCTACTGCAACTTTTGGATAATGTTATTGTTGAAGAAAGAATTTGAAGAATAAACACATGTAATGCAACTATTCTGACAATAAGGAAATGCACCCTTCTTACTCTAGGTTGCATTGCTCATGCATAATTATACCTCAGGTTTGGGTTTGTTTATTAACTGATATTTTGGTCAGTTGAATGGATTTTTAAGCAAGTCAATACATGATTTCTTTGCTAATTTTTCAGAATGCGAGGGAACAGCTTGAGGAATCCCTTCGTAGAACTGGAGGTGGTAGAAATCCTAATGATGAGCTGCTTGTCAAGTTCCTTTTCCTATTGCTAGTTTTTGCTCCAGTTTTCTTATTTGTAATGATAAAATTGGGATAAGAAATCGAATTTATTATGTTAGATTGGATATTTTGTTATTAATTAATACTTTTTATTATATATTGTTATTTAAGTTAACTTTATATTTGTAATGAATTCATTATAAATTATATATATATATATATATATATATATATGAAAATATAAAATTATTTATATAGTGTATGGGATGCAAATTTAAATATATCAAAAAAAAATTTTAATTATGCAATAATTTAGCAACGGGTTCGCGACAGCAACTGTCACTACAGTACAAATGTTAGAATTTAACAAATAATTAGCGACAAGTATTTCATCGCTAACTTTTAAAGTAAATTTATAATTAGCGACGGAGTAGCGACCGAATATAGTCGCTAAATATTATTATTATAATTCGGCGACTAATTAGGAATATAAATTAGCGACGAAAAAATAAAATTAGCGACGAAATATTTCGTCACTAAATTAACGACTGAATTTGAAATTCGTAGCTAATATTTAGCGACTGTTCGTCGTGGCGTCGCTAATTAAAGTATTTAGTGATGGAATATTTCGTCGCTAATCTGCAGTTTTTTTGTAATGTAGTGACAATCTAGGGGAAAGAAAATCCGATGTGGGGACTTTGAGGATTATTGCCTTGGATAGGAATGGAATGAATAGTATGCATAATCATACATTTAAAGATAATAATAGCTTTATTAGAAATAGTAAAAGTAAGTGACGAATAAGTCATAGAGGAAAAAGATAATGTTGGTGACTGAATAGTGCATAAATAGACTAAAAATAATAATACTGTGTGATAGATTATATGACTACTTAGTTGTATTCAGTAGTATGTTACTAAGAATGACTTGGTTTTTGAATTGTTTTCTTGTGTAGGTAAGAAAACAAAAATGTTCATGAAAAGGGAAGATTGAAAGGTTCAAAAGAGTTCTTAGAAGAAGTAGGTTTTAGTAATAATTATGTAAAATGTATATTAACTAAGTTCTAATGACTTTGTAAATTTTCTTATGTATCAAAATTGTGTTCATTGTAAAAGCTTATTCAAAAAGTGATCTAACAAAAAGGATATTTAATTAAATATTTTTTGTCATTATTAGTTGATATTTGATATGATTATGAAGTTTTAATATTTCAGCACCTATGTACACTCCTAGAGGGTATATCGGGGTTTTACATATATACTCAAGAATGCATGCCATAAGTTCACAACTAGCAAAAGTGCTTAAAAAATCATTTATGCACATGTAATTCACTTGCATAAATTTTATTAAATTTCATATTTTAATACATAATCACTTATTTCATGTTTATTACATAATATTCGACCTTTATACATGTGTTTATAAAATTGTATTAACTTCAGAGAAGGTTCAGTTCAGATTTGGTAGCTTTCGAAAACAAAAAAGTGCATTAAAGGTAAATAGGGTAGCAAATGAGCACATAGGTGGGAAGATCCATTCCAAGCCATATGGATCCAAAAATTTTATAATTCAATTTCAGATAGAAGCTTACCACACATCTAGGAAGAATTATTCCCACCTATGTGCAAGCTAAAATGCTATTTTGTATGGACTGCAAATTAAGTCACATCATGTATGATTTTTTAGTGTCTAAATGTGATTTTATGGAAATATGATCTTATAACTAATGTTTCTCTATGTATCTAGTTTGTGAAAAATTAAAAATCAAGTCATTTGAACTTCTAAAACATGATATATACATAAAATAATACAAGCTGCTCCAAATGACAAGTCAACCACCAGCTCTTCACTTTAAACTACGATGGTCTTAGAGGCAAAATTAGGTTTTGGATTCTCATACATACTTTAGGTCTATGTCTTTAGTTTATGCTTCCTTTGGAATCATCCCAATTTGAGCTTTCTAACTCAAGTTATAATAATAAAAAAAAAATCATTGTAGGTCATATGACTGTTGTACTAAATTTTGCCATATTTCTATTTTTTTACACTTCCTTCATGTATGCATATGTCACTATCAAATTCACATTCATATAACATTTAAACATTTAATTATACATTCCATTACCCAAAATTAACCACATACATGTGAAGAAAGCAAACACTCCTATACCTTTTTGAAGCTTAATCTTCCTTCCTCTTACTTAAACCTTCTCTTTTCCATTATCTTTAACTTATTCTTCAGCTAGCACCACAAGATACCATCAAATAAACACTCAAAAATTCAATACACACTCTTTAATTTACATGTTAGAGAACTAGGGAAGAGGAAGAGTGCAAATTTAGCTGAAGTCTTTAATCACTTTACCTAGATTACTTATGTTTTACAAGCTTTATCTCTCTCTCTCTCTCTCTCTATCTCTCTCTTTTCTTCCAACTCAAGAGCAGAGCTTAAGAGATTATTTGGTAAGGAAAAAGAGAAAAGAATACGAAAATTTTCTAGCCAAAAATGGCTGGCTCCCTCTGCCTCAAAAAGCAGATTTTTTTGCGTCAATTAATGAAGCAAACTTTTAGAGAGAGAGAGAAAAAGGTGTCCACATCTCACTAATGCAACTTTTAAATCTTTGGTTAATTGTCTTTTAATCCCTCTCTAACTTTTTAATTACCAGTTCACTTAAATTGCTATTTCATTTTCAATTTAATCTCCACTTACATGCATAAATCAATAGTTATACAATTACTCATATACCCTTAACAATTGCATAAATTTCAATTACATCCCCACAATATAGTTAATGCTATTTCATACTAGAACTCATACAATCACATGTTTAATTATGTTCTAATCTTACTAAAGTACATCTTAGGGCTTTACATTATTTATGATTTAGTTGAAAAAAAAGGCAAAGAGAAGGCTTAAAGCATTGAAACAAGCTTTTAAGAGGTATGGAAAATCCCCTTTCCTTATTGTATAATTTTTAAATGAAATAATTAGGTTTAAGGTTGAATTGATACCTTATATTGATGTTGGAACATGTAATTGGAGCAATTGGTATGATTGAGTAGGATTTTAGCCTTAATTAGAGCTTTGTTGGAATTCTACCATAGGTTCCCCATGGCCAGTTTTGGTATTTTTGCCATATCTTATATACCTTAAAAGTGTGTGATTCTAGTTGTAGATTAAACTTAAGACATAAACCTAAAATTTTATAGAAGAAATCAAAGTATAATTATATCCCTAGGACCCTCGAAATTTGGCTTGAATTTGCTAACCCAATGATGCCTTTGTTTTGGAGTAGTTTGTGTTATTTTTTTAATATCTCCTGGAATACTTGTCCAAATTGCTTGATTTTTTATGCTATGAAAACTAGAGACACAGGGAAACAATTGTTTAGGAGATTATTTTGCCTAAAAACTTCATTTGCTATGTTTTAATGGCTGTGAAAAATGAGTCTAGGAATCTATCTTCAGGAAATCTAGAATTTGGGTACTACATGACTGTTACGGTTTGGGTAATAGCTATGTATGGGGCATTATGGACTCAAATTTCAATAAAATATGACCTACACTACTGTTAGCAAAATTGTAACAACTATGCTCCTTCCTCACTTTATTTTGTTATGCATATTTTGCTCCCAAATGTTATTGATCCTATCCGAACCTTCTTGAGTTTTAATGAAACTTTACAAACACATTTATAAGGGTAATATGACAATTATCATGTGTGTATTAGGTACATACATTTATGAATCTTATTCATGTAACATTGAAAATTATGTTATAAGCATATTTAAATAATCTTATTCATTAAAAATACTTCCCATAATAATGTAAGCATATTTGAATGAGTTTATACATTATGAATCTTTTTTCCCGCAATGTGACTTTGTAATGCTATTATATTGTTGTAATATATAGTTTTTGGCCTACTGAGTCTTTGTTATGGGTAAAAATGTATGTCTAAAAGGGTTTTTGATGTTGTTTCAGTCCTATGACACTGCGATGTCTTATTTAAGACTGTTGTTCGTTCAGTTAGTGTTATGGCGCCTTTAGTATTTGATCACTATTTAAGGCTTTGCCTCTTTAGTTAATACCATAATGGTACTTTCAGTTAATACTCTATCCGAGTATCTTCGGTACCCATTACCCATGCCATTAGGAGTTAGCAAGTGACCCATAATGTTTAAGAATTCTGTATTGTTCTTTTGTAATGTTTAGTATTTTGATATGTTCTGATAGTAATATTTGAGATTATGTGTAAATATATCTAAACTATTGAATTAAAGAAGTATGTGTGGGCAATTGTTGCGTAAGGGTTAATGCATAGTATATTTATTATGTTATTATTTCTCATAATCTTTATTTTGTTGAAGCATACACATGTGTGTGCCTGTATGACAACTGCTGTGAATGGTTGTCAACTTCTATTTTATTTTTCCACTAAGCATTTTGCTTAGCACGGTAGTTTTTCCCCCATATAGGTTGGTATCAATGTCTAGGTTTGGGACAATATGACTGAAAGGCCAATGAGAGGAATATTGAATGAAAATGTTGTAATATAAGATAGTCTTGTAGTAAATTTTTGTAATACTCATGTAATAGAATTATAGTGTATTTTTGTAATATAAATCTGAAGTTATGTAATTTTGATAACTTTATGTATACATATGTTTTGGTGTTTTAAATATAATTAGCAACATCGATACATGTATTATACGTATTGTGACATCTTGACAAGAAATTTATTAATTAACTATGAAAATGTATATAATTGGCAACATCGATGCATGTATTATACGTACTGTGACATCTTGACGAGAAATTTATTAATTGTGAGAATGTACTGAGTAACATTATGTTTGTGACATAAGATTTTTAATTGATCCAAATTTTCAACATATGAGAGCTCTTATTATGTGTGTGCACTTTCATATCCTTCCATAAAGGTATAGGGGTGTTACAGGTGCTACTATTAAGCATCTCACAAAATAAAAAGTGGTTAAAACATAGATGATGTAATGGATTTGGCGTATAAAATATGTTTTGCTAAACATAAAAAGAAACACAATTTTGAGAAGTATTGCAGTGAGTTAAAAAGGACCAAAATACCAAACTCCTTTAGTGGGTAGTGAAGGTGTCAAACAAGTGAATACAATGCATACTCATCATCACCAAATCCTGAAACCCTAGTAACCGTTGATGTTGTTATTGAGCTTCTAGTCATCCAAAAGGCACCAAGGCAACAAAACAAGAAAAGGTAAGGGAAAATCAAAAGCTTCTATATATTGTTGGACCGATTGAAAAAAAAAATTGAAGATATAAAATCTTATGCAGTTAGGAAACTATTAATTACCTAGAAATTGAAAATTGCCAAGGAAAATGAGTTAATTGTTAAGTTAAGGAGTTAAAAATGAAAGGAAATGGAGCTTAAGATGCAACTACTTACTGCATGCACCTCTATAGTGAATGGCAGAGTTAATTTTACCCATAGTCATTGGACTTACCACTACAAAAAAAATACAGAATAGCGACAAAAATTTGCGACAACAATAAAATTCGTTGCTAAATGCATAATATAGCGACAACATTGCGACAAAAAATAGCTCCCGTCGCAAATCTTGAAAGATTTGGTGGGAAAACAAATATTGCGACAAATTAGCGACAAAAATTTTTTATTGTTGCTAATATCAGGCGCCAAAAATTTGGCGCAAACAATTGCGACAACAAAAGCAGATTTGGCGACAACATTGTTGTTGCTAATTAGCGACAACAAATTTGTAGCTAATTGGCGACAACAACGTTGTCGCTAATTTAGAAAAACATACTATTTCGTACATATGGCTCTATTGGCGACAACATTGTTGTAGCAAATTTGGCGACAATTATGTTGTAGCTAATTTGGGGACAACAATTTTGTCGCTAATTTCGCAAAATATAATTATATTCATATACCAATATTGGCGACGACATTGTTGTAGCAAATTTGGCGACAACAATTTTGTCGCTAATTTCGCAAAATATAATTATATTCATACACCAATATTGGCGACAACATTGTTGTAGCAAATTTGGCGACAACAATGTTGTAGCTAATTTGGCGACAACAATGTTGTCGCTAATTTAGCAAAATACAATTATATTCATATACTTAATTTGGCGACAACAATTGTTGTAGCTAATTGGCGACAACATTGTTGTAGCAAATTTGGCGACAACTATGTTGTCGCTAATTTGGCAAAATATAATTATATTATATACCAATATTGGCGACAACATTGTTGTAGCTAATTTGGCGACAATAATTTTGTCGCTAATTTCGCAAAATATAATTATATTCATATACCAATATTGGCGACAACATTGTTGTAGCAAATTTGGCGACAACAATGTTGTAGCTAATTTGGCGACAACAATGTTGTCGCTAATTTAGCAAAATACAATTATATTCATATACTTAATTTGGCGACAACAATTGTTGTAGCTAATTGGCGACAACATTGTTGTAGCAAATTTGGCGACAACTATGTTGTCGCTAATTTGGCAAAATATAATTATATTATATACCAATATTGGCGACAACATTGTTGTAGCTAATTTGGCGACAACAATGTTGTCGCTAATTTAGCAAAATACAATTATATTCATATACTTAATTTGGCGACAACAATTGTTGTAGCTAATTGGCGACAACATTGTTGTAGCTAATTTGGCGACAACTATGTTGTAGCTAATTTGGCGACAACAATTTTGTCGCTAATTTCGCAAAATATAATTATATTCATATAGCAAATTTGGCGACAACAATGTTGTAGCTAATTTGGCGACAACAATGTTGTCGCTAATTTGGCAAAATACAATTATATTCATATACTTAATTTGGCGACAACAATTGTTGTAGCTAATTGGCGACAACATTGTTGTAGTAAATTTGGCGACAACTATGTTGTCGCTAATTTGGCAAAATATAATTATATTATATACCAATATTGGCGACAACATTGTTGTAGCTAATTGTTGTCGCTAATTTAGCAAAATACAATTATATTCATATACCAATATTGGCGACAACATTGTTGTAGCTATTGTTGTCGCTAATTTAGTAAAATAATATTATGTTAATTTGAAATGAATTAAAATTATTATTTTAATTAGTTTACAAAAATGCGTACATCATATTTCATATTTTACGTTTAACTATTTTTATATAATTTTGTTTTTTAATATTTAAATTTCATTTTTATTAAATTAAATTATTTATTTTAATAAATTTAACTAACTAAATAAAATTAATTATTATATTTATATTTAATAATATCAATTATGATCAATTATTATAAGTTATATAATAAAATAATTAAATTGAGTGAATATAATTCTCATAAAATTAGCTTGGAAAAATATTGTAGCCAATTTTGCTTGGAAAAATGCTGTAGCTAATTTTGCAACAAACATGTTGTAGCTAAATCCTGAAATTTTTTAGCGGGATAATAAAAGTGTTGGCGGTTCTTTTTTTTCTAAATCACAAAAGCCTTAACCTTGGGTCTTCTCTTTTGTTTCACTTAGGGTTTTTATAGTATGATAGAGACAGTGAGAGAGAGGGGTTATGCTGCGGTGGCAGTTCGGAGTTAAGAAGTAAAGTTAGCGCCTTTGTGTTCATACCCAGAAAGAGTCTCTGTGTTTGTTGGAAACAGGGCAGAGAAAGTAAAGGAGTAATCTTTTTGAGAGAGAGAGAGATGGTGGGACCATCAAGGCCACAGTTTGTGCTCTTTGGATCCTCCATTGTCCAGCTCAGCTTCAGCCATGGCGGTTGGGGTTCTATATATATATAAATTTCTTTATGATTTGATTTAAAGTGGGCTTTTTTATTGCTTCATGTCTGTTTCACATTCTTGTTCAAATTTATTTACTTCATCTTCCTGTTCAATTTTATTTACTTCCATCTTTATTCATGGATTTAATTACTGGGTCTTTATTCGTTTATTAGGGGAATAGAAGGAGGGGTTAATGTTGACAAAATGCTTTCTCTTTTCAGTAGAAACTCATTACCTCACTCTGTTACATTTCACAGTATATTTCTCTTCTAGTGCTATAGGTAGTTTGTGGGACTTGTTATTGAAATTTTGCTTTGGTTGGTATTATGCACAGGCAGATATATTGGTGAGAGGATACTATGGATGGAACTCAAAGCGTGCTGTTGAGGTTTTGGATCAAATTTTCCCTAAGGTATATCAGTTCTGGTGATAAATGCAATTTAAATTAGCTGGTGTTGGTTCTTTTCTTGTGTTCGCGTAAAACCATACTAAACATGAGATAATCATACCAAGTTTAATTTCAGAAAAATTCAAATTTTATTTTGCGATTTTCTCCTGATAAAATAATATTCACAGCAGCATTGGTTTAGCGATGGGATAGTTACAATTGAAGGGGGGAAAAAAAACTAGGTAAGTTCATTATTTAGAAGGTAAGTGAAAGTACTGTAACAAGTAAGTGAATACGTTTGTTTAATTATGGAACAATGACTCTCAATAATTGATCACTATATATAGTCAGCTGGCACCCCAATCTGCTGACAAGTGGAGCAAACAAATGCTATAAATTATTGAATGTTTACCACTTCAAAACTGAAATTATTAATCAGACGTAAAAATTGAAACTTATTATAATGCATTTACTTAAACATAAGTGACCATGTTAATGGAATTATTTATATTGGCAATTTAGCGTCTATTTGAATATTTTATGCTGGCATAAACAATGAAAACTTTTTTATTGGGTAATTTATAGAATAAGTCTCTCGATTTTCTGACTTGTAACACTAAATTCACTGAATTTGAACTTGAATTTGTAACACTAAAATCACTTAAATTTAGTTATTGTAACTGAAATTTTTAAATAATTGAATTTTATTGGTTCCTTCCTGTTAATTGACGACAAATATATATATATATATATATATATATATATATATATATATATATATATATATATATATATATATATATATATATATATATATATATATATATATATTATCATAAGGCTATAAATGTTATTTTCAGGGCAATCGGGAGCCAATGGACTGTATCATGGACAGCAGAGACCGTAATTCAGGCAAGCTTTCTTTTCTTGGTTATGATATGATGGTTGATCTAGGAAATAGAAACTATATAACAAGATGGTGGAGAAGTGTAGAAGGTGCTAAACTGTGGGTAGATGGAAAGTTTTGGCTTTTGACTAGTGAAACGGTGAGTGCATTTTGATTTTTGATTCCAAATGAGTCACTGATTTTTGGTTGGTTTGACTTTTATTATGTGACTTTGTGGTTGTAATTTTTATATAAAATTTATTGGTTAGAAAATGAAGAAAGGGTTTGGTTTTAGAAGTAGGGAAAATCAACATTTTACATGGCATTGTTGTCTTCTGCAAAGTTTTAGTTTCATTGAGAAAATCAAGAAAATTGCATGATAATTCCTCACACCATTGTGTTAATTTTATATTTGTTTCTCATAGCTTGTACTTGCAATATTTGTCCACTATGCGGATTGAGTTTTTAGTTGAGATTTATGCTGAGCATGAACAAGAGATGGATCAGCAGGTCAGACAAAACCTAACAATAGATGGAGATGCAACAACTTTTTTTCAGCAATAGATTTAGAAGCAAATGTATCTATTTACATTATAGTTATAAGTATATAGTATGACATTTTGGGCGATATTTGTTATTATTATATATGCGTGTATTATTTTAGATATACAATTAACGATGATATCCATTTGTAAATAACAATGTTTTCATGAATATATATATTTTTGTATTAAATATTAAGTAGTCTATAAATATAAATTTGTCATTTGTAACTTATCATTTAAATGATGAAATTTTCATATTAATTTAAAAATAAAAAATAATTTTAATTTAGCGATGGATTAGCATGTTTGAACAATAGCTATTTAGCATCAACAATGTCGTAGCAATATTGCAACGAAAATGCCGTCGTCGTAAAATTTAGCGTGAACAATGTTATAGCAATATTGCGACGAAAATATTGTCGTCGCAAAATTTTCGCGTGAACAATGTCGTAGCAATATTGCGACGAAAATATTGTCGCAAAATTTTACGTGAACAATGTCGTAGCAATGTTGCGACAAAAATATTATCGTCGCAAAATTTTGCATGAACAATATTGTAGCAATATTGCGACGAAAATATTGTTGTCGCAAAATTTTGCGTGAACATTGTTGTAGCAAAATGGCGACAAATATTTAGCGACAACGCTCTTTTGTCGCTAAAATTTGGCGACAACGCTCTGTTGTCGCTAAATTCTGCTACAATGACTTTTGTTTCAAAATGAAAGTCATCGCTAAGTTGTCGCTAAACTGATTTAGCGACGAAAAAATATCAGTTAGCGACCACTTTTGTCGTCGCTAATTTGCATTTTTTTAGTAGTGTACGTCTAATCATCCAAAAGTAACTGATTTATTTTTCGTAAATTAAATGTCACTGAACTTATTAAATTTTTGCAGAAAAATTATTTTAATCGATTTTTGGCAATAATCTTTGCTGAAATACTGACATGGCATGCTATGCTATATGCCTGAACACACGTGGCATGACACGTCAACAACTACATCACTGAAAGAGGTCATATCACACAATACGTTTGCATGCCAAGTCATATTTTTGTACACACATAGCCTCTTCTGATGATGTGGTTGCTGACGTATCGTGCCACGTGCGTTCATATATATCACGTAACATGCTACGTCAACATTCTAGCAAGAGTAATTGCTGGAAATCGATTAAGATGACTTTTTTGCAAAAAGGTGATGAGTTCAGTGACATTTAAATTATGAAAAATGAGTCCGTTATTTTTGAACAATTAGGTATAAATCTAGTGACTATAGATGAAATTGACCCATGAATAGCATGCAACGAAAACTTCATAAAACTATGCTAGGAAAAATGACTACAACATACAATTAGTCAATTCCTACTATATTGATTTTTTTTGGTGTGATTAATCAATTCCTATAATGACTTTTTGGATGTTATTAATCAATTCGTGCAATGACACTTCGATTAATCAATTCTTATTAATTATAAAATTTGAAAAATAGTAAAAAAAAACATCTGTATTAAAATGCTTGAATCTCATGTGCATTCACTACTTTCTCTGTAAACAATTATTTTGTAATTTTTATTTTAAATTACTTTATATATTTGAAATTAAATTAAATTTTGCCTTTTTTTATATAATTTTATGTTATAAATTTGAATGGTTAACCAAAAAGTATTGTTTAACCAAACCGAAAAAACTGAAATCGATAGATCAGTTAATCGAATATAACGGACTGATTAATAGTTAATAATTTTAAAAAATCAATGTTAATGGATTGATTAATTTTTTTGCTCATAAACCGGTTAACCGGTTCATACTTACCTCTAGTCATATTATATATTTTGTAATGTAATGTTTAAAATTATAAAATGTTGTTTGTCATGTAACATGTATTTTGTAATGTAATATTTAAGATTTCGTTTTTAATTAAAAATGTTGCAATCATTTAAATGTTAAAATATTTTTATCCAATTTATATATTTTTAATTTTATTTGTTGAAAATTGTTTTTTACAAATAAAATAATTAAAAAATAAAAATATTCATTTTTTATTCAAACATTAAAATACATAATTCAAAATTATTATAAATATTCAATAAATATGTTTATTTATTTTTCAATAAAAAATTTATATAAAATTATAAGTGGGATTCAAAATGAAATTCATTGTTTAAGAAAAAGTTACATTTTTTTTTTATGAGTGTCGATGTCACACTGGTATGATGCATTAATGAATATCACACAAGAGGCACCACTGTACATGCGGGTCTAGTCTGCTTGACGTTCTCGGAAAAGGCTTTGCAACATTGCTACAACTTTTCACATTTTTCGTTTCCCTCCAAAAAGATTGAACTCTCCCTCCGCGAAAACAATCCCACAAAACCCATCTGGTGAATGGAACACAATCGCAATCCACAAATTTACAATGTCGAGTCACCAAGAGGATCTAGACCTACTTCTCTCTCTCCAAGATCGAGTCTTGGAAACCCCTCCTGCTTCTCCATCTAATTTCCATTCCCATTCACCAGGTAAACCTTCTGTATTTGATGGTTTTCGACAAATTTCTTGATTTGCTTTGTTGACTCATGATGTGGATTTCTTTGCTTCTCCGAATTCGTGCAATATTGCCTTTGAGAAGCAGAATGTTCTCTTATTCTCCAGCCGCTGTTTGCTGAATTGACATATTTACAGGCGTATTTCAATGATTTATCTTGTGATTTTAATTATGTAGTTGGCATTAATGTAGCACCTTACATTATCAGAATTAATTATCCATAATGTGATAATGTGGTTTCTTTCTACTTGCTTGGATCTTGAAGGTTATGTTTCGGATGATGGGTCACCTAGGAGAAGAGGGCACAAACAGGCAGATTTGTCTGTCTTTAGAGATGCCGTTCAAGATTGCCTTCAGGATGACCCAAAACCAACTACTAAAGCTGAAAAATTGAAGCAGAATAGGAACTCTGCTGAAGCTCATGCTGAGAAGTACTCCGGTCTTAGGATAAGGTTTGCTTAGACCTTCTGTATTTCATGGCTTTGTATGTGATGCAACTATGATTGCCCATTTTCACATTTAGGGTAATTGGAATGCTTCATGTGTTGCGCAAATGTGCTTCATATTCTCTTTTTAGATTGAAGACAGGATGCTGATTGACTTTTATTGATTTTGTCGGCAACCAAATAGAACTCAAATTAAATCAGGCAAGAATGTCTTGGATTTTCCTAATTTCCTTGATTTTCTTACTTTTCAGGAATCAATTGGTCACCCCAGCAGAGCTCAGTCAGCGTTTCTCAGATATACGTTTTGTCCGGTTACAAGCTATCAGGTAAGTTTCTTTTTAATCATCTGTGAACATTCTTAAATGCTTAAGATGTTGTTAGTTGTTCTCTTCTAGGAAGAAAATTGTTTTGTTATTAATTTCAATTCTACTGCTACGGCATAGGATCTTGAATTGTGATTTTCATAATGTTTTCATGTATTGAGACTTCTGTAGAAATCTATTGGTTGGAGACAATCTTACTGGATGCTGGGCAACTGTTGGAGTATTAACTGAAAAGGGAAATCCAAGAACAAGTTCTGTTGGGAAGAGTTATTGCATATGGAAAATTGGGTGTTTAGATGAGAATACAATATCAGTTTTCTTATTTAATGATGCTTATCAGCTGAACTGCAAGGAGCAGCCTGGAACTGCTTTTGCACTATTCAACTGCACGGTGCGCAAGGACAATATGGTATGAAATTGTAATTTTTAATTCTCATGGATAATCTTTTTCTTCTTAAAAGATATTGATTTATTATTTTTTTTGGAGTTTTGTAGGGGGGATTTTCTCTGAATGTTTATTCCCCAAATCAAATATTAAAGATTGGCGATTCAATTGATTATGGAGTTTGCAAAGGGAAAAAGAAGGATGGGATGTCTTGTACATTAGTCATAAACAAGTATGTGACTAATATTTGTACATTCAATTTGTTTTCTAGGATGAGATATGAAATGTCATACAAAAATATTTGTTCATAGGGATTATGTGTTAATAGAATATGATAAACTAATGCTTTCAAAGCTTTTCTGAATTAACGAGCCTGGCCTCCTTATGCTGCCAATAGTTTACTAAAACATGACCTTAAGCAGATCTAATAGAGTCAAGTAAAGCATGCAATGCAGTTTTTATGTTAGGTAATGATTTCTTCTCTCTTTTGAAATCCATATAAATGGATTAAACTGGCATTTGATTGTAAATTCAGAATTTAAATTGAAAATTGGTGTTTAAGCTATGGAATAACTAAGCAGTCATCTAAAAGTTAGAATTGATGATGCTTGGTGGTTCATTAAAGGAAGAAGAAGATTATGAAGGACTTGGCAAATTGGTGTGCCATAGCCATTTAATTGAATATGCTACTTGAATTAGAAAACTAGACACATTATTTGAAATTATAACTTGAGCATTTTTGGTGAACTTTCAGCTCATTATTTGGAGTGTTTGACTAGGTTGCAAACTAGCTTTGATTTCTAATGCTTCGAAGCTAGTGAAAATTTGAATGATACTTGTAAAATTATTCTTAATATATGCTTTTCACTAGCTTGTCCTTGAAATGGAAAGTCTGGTGGCATTTTCAATTGATTTGTCATGCTCCTTGCCATTGTAGATCAAGCAACCCGGACAATGTGTAGGTTTACTATGTCCCAGCATGTAATCATACGATATTTTGTCCTTTAGACCAAGTATTTCACACGCAACTTGAAATTACTAAAAGAATGTTCCTGCAACAAATGCATTGAATATTCAGAATATGCTAACCGAAAGTATTTCAGACCAAGTATATGATCTGGTATGAAGTCTTTGGGTATGTAATAGCCATTCTGCAAAATGCATTGAATATTCAGAAGCTAACCAAAAGAAAAAGAGAAATGTATAAAGATGGAGTTTTTGGAACCAAGTTGGAAGTGAAGATGTTCAAAATTTCAAAACTGTCTTTGATTGGTTGTCAATTTATGAAATGGTGTCACTTCCAGTTGAAAATTTACTGCAAAGACTATCATTTTTGAAAGTCCTAGGCCATACAAGTGGCTAAATACTTGTTTCCCGCAAGGTTCTGTAATCTTTTCCAGAAATCGTTTTAAATTGAATATGCATTATTGATTTTTCTTGTATTCTGACTTTAGTCATTTTGTTATTTCAGACATCAGGGGATGTATTGCAAATACCACAAATCAGTGAGTATGCATTTGCAGTGTAACAATATTCTTTCTCTTATTTCCAATCTTCAAAATTAACTAATGTTGTATTTTTATTACTTCTGCAGAAAGCATCAGAGAAATATTCCACAATGCGAACTGAGCTCAAGGGAGGGTATGTGATCAGGGTTGAGAGCATTTGACAATTTGTAGTAGATGCTTCTTATTTCTTGAGAGTTTACCTAAAACAAAAGGATTATTTTTTTATTTTTATCACGCCTGAGCTTGTAATTTTTGTGTCCCAGCAACATAAGAACAGCCTTCAGAGATCCTCTCAAGGCACAAGGGATTTACTTGGTTGATCCTTTAGCTGACAGAACAAACATAAAAAGGCCATTGCAGCCAATGAAAGTGCTATCTGTGGAAGGGCTTAAGAAGGCATTGAGGTTTGCTCATAGATATCATAGTTAATTTTCATTCTGATTATTATATTAAAAATTGCTAATACCCTTAAGTTTTACAATTGAATGAACAGTAATGGAGATAAAGTGACAACAAATGCATACTCACAGGGCATAAGGTTTCTTAACGAATTAACAGGTTTGCCTTTTGGGGTCATTAACCTTTACTGTCTTGCTACTATCCGATGCGATGTCATGAGGGTCTGTTGCTTTGAATTGACAGGGAAAACAAAATCAAAAAGTTCAAATAAAGTATCCGTAACACCAACCCAGAAAAGTTGTAGCTTAGACAAAAGGTGATTGAATTATTAGCTTAATTTAATCTTTCATTTCCCATATATGCATTTGTTTCTCTCTGAATAATTATGTAGGAAATCATCTACACTTAAAGTGGATCCGTCCATGGACATGAAAGAGGAGCTGAACTCGAAAAGGAAGAAATTTGAAAAGGCGCAATCTTCCGGAGAAAAAGGCAAGATGATTGAACTAGATATCGTTGGTTCAGATGAAGAAATGTAAGATGTGCACTATTTTGCCTTAATTGAATCCACTATTCTTGAGATTGCATTGTGGATGTGTTACACTTGCACATCTGAGCCAAAGCTTCAAAAAACACTGTTGTCATCAAGGTGAAAACCCCTAGTAGCATTTCATAAAATTGAAATGGGATAATAATAAATATCCTCCTATTTATTACCTAAATTTCAATAAGACTCCCAATGTATAAAACTGAACAAATTGACCCTAATTTTTCATGACAATTTCAATTTAATCTTCTGTTTTTTTTTTTTTTTTGGTTTAAAACTAATGATATGCTAAATTAGTAAAATTTCGTGAGATGATAGATTGGAAATATATTTGTAATTATCCAATAAAATTTCTTAATGTTGTAGTCCGTATACACGAATATATAAATGTATTGCAAGGATACATATATTTATATATAAAATTGCAATTTATCTTAAAGTTTTATTCAGGATTTTACATATTAAATATAAAGATGCAGTTAACTAATCCTCAGTCTATTATAAATATAATGAATCACATACAATTATAAAATTTATTTATATTATCAGTTTATAAAAAAACAAAATTCTTCATTGTAATCCAAACAAATGTGAATCTTAAGCATTTGCATTAATATTTATAAGCTAGTTTAGAATAAAAAAATTTTTGTTCAATTTTTTCATCAAACTGAGTTTAAAAAAATCATAAATTTACCTAAATTGATTGCTCATATTGGATGCACACAAATGTGGAAATATGGGATAAATTTTTTATACAGTAACAAACTTGTATTTTTATGGAAGTGACAATTAATTTTATTAATAACTTGACAGTGATAATCTATTAGTGGGAGCTTTTTATTTATTTTGTTTTAAATATGAATATTAATAGGAGTTTGAAGGGAATTAAGGAACGTAATTTAAATAAATATTTATTATATAATTATAATAAAATTTATCTATGTTTTTTTTAAGCGACAAACTAAAAAAATATAAATAATATATATTTTATAAAAATAATTTATCCCGTGCAATGTAGGTATGCATTAGGCTAGTGTATAGAGGAAGCGAGATGTAATAATGATATTAGCAAAAAAAAAAGCATTCGAATTGTCTCTAAATTTCTTAATTGAATACTTCTATTTTAATATGAGAGAATATGTAGTCTTTCATTAACGGCCCGTTAGTGCACATGTTTTAGTTATCGTTAAAGACTCGTTTGGCTGGTTAAAGGATATAATATGGAACAGCGATACATATGGTCCAAATTGGTGTCCATCATATATATATATATATCACAATATCGAATTAAATCTCCAAGGATTAAGATCTAGTGTGGTGATGTTCACAATATGAACAAATATGGACATAAGGTCCACATTTGCTTGTACTGTGAACATCACTGTTCCAGATCAATCCTCGTTATCTTCTCCTTCTCCTCCTCCCATTTTCTCTTTCCAAAAAGAATTTTCAGACTCATTTTTTTGGAAAATGAGGATATGAAAGTAAAGGATAATACATGAGAAAACTCTCAAACTTGTCATAAAAAATCATTTGAGCATCTAAATTCTCGTAATAATCAAACAAGCGCATGAACTTTTCTATTAAAAAAAAGTTATTAGATGGCAAGACGCGTGAATCGCAAACATATGAGGGTGCATCAACCTCTTAAAATGAATGTGCAATAACTGAGATATTTATTAAAATCCCTAATTTTGTTCTTCTTCAACAATTTGAACCCTCTTTCTATCTCACTCTCTTGTTTACTGTCAAGTCCTCTAAACCAAAATTTTCTTCGCACTTGATCTCTCTCTTACTTCTTCAATTTTTCATTACTTCTTCTAGTAGAAAAAAGCAGCAATTTAGCGACGAAATTTCGTCGCTATTTCCTATACCGCTGGCATTTTTAGCGACTATGTCATAGCCGTCGCTACAGGAAAATACCGTCGCTAATTAACCCCTAAAATCAGTCGCCCTTGGAATAAAAATATTAGCGACCAATATCGTCGTTAAATTCCGTCAGAAAAAAATTATAAATTGCAAATAAACTTGGAAATTAACAACACATTATACCGTCGCTAATGGTGCAAACTGTCGCGATTTATGTCATTATTTTTGTCATTATTATTAATATTATTTTCAATTTAATTTTATTATTGTGATTATTATTATTATTATTATTATTATTATTATTATTATTGTAACATCCAAAATTTAATTTATGTAAATAACAATTGTTCAATAATATTACTTCAAAAAATATTGTATCATAAAAGTACATTAAATTGTATAGTTGTTAAAAAGCACCTTAAAAAAAACTAAGTCAGCTGAAACCAGCATACTTTCTAAATTCTAAAAGAAGTGAAGGACAAAAGTTCAACAAAAATCCCTCAAGGCAGAATAAAGAAAAGAAAAAAAAAATACAAGCATCTTAGCCTAGTAAAAGAAACCAAGCACTTTGCCACCAACATTCTTTCTTTTAGCCTCTTCATGGTTCATTATATCAGCAGAAGTTGTCAACATAATGCAACTAAACTGCAATTCAAAGTCAATTTAGATATCAACACCAGAAGCAATTATGTATTTAATTAGATGTTTGAAATTAACTAATGTGGACAATAACACTTCAGCTTCGTATATCAAGATGTAACTATATATTCTAAGAAAATCTAAGCTAATATTGCTAAACTAAGTATATATGTTCATAATAAGAAAGAAGAAACACAAGAAGGAATTCAATAATAATGAACAAGGAAACTAGAAAACTGAAAACTGGAAGAACACTAGCCAACAGGTCCAGATTACTAACAAGATAAATTGTGACGTCTCCTAAATCGGATCCTAACCATGAGTACCGGCCCACCTACTTCATCTTTCTCTTCAATTCATATCTGAGTTTTTTTCTTACATCTTGCTCTGTCTACTATTTAAATGCCACGGCCATCTCTTTGCAAATTTGTTGCGTGTCTTTATGTGTAGACATCTTCTGCCGCAAAAATCTCACTCCTTGATTTTATTGTGAACCCATCTTAAATTGTTTTGCTTCCAGTGATAAGTTTTCATCATATTGTATGGGAATATGTTAGAAAAATTAATTATAGCTAATTAATCCAACAAACAACAAAATACATTACAAATTAAAATTAACAATGACACAATAAAAGTTTCGAGCAAAGCAACAATAGTTCAAAAAAACAATTAATTTAAGAAAAGTTTTAGAGTAATTTATGAATTTATTGATGGAAACACACTGATTTGCTCTGCCATTTTAGAGAAAACAGTTCGTCTGTGTTGAGTATTAATGATACATGTTCCTTTCTCAAGATACTCCAAACTATTGAAATTCTTGTATGCAGCTAAAACTTTTCCGAACCGATTATTTCCAATCCTTAAATAATAGTCAATGTGAGGAATAAATTAAAAAAAAATGATAAAGGAATTTAGATTTCCTTGTAATTAAAAAAGGCAACTAAACTTATAAATAATAGTATTTTGGGACTTTGCTGTGTAATGTAAATTACAAAGAAAGTTTTGCTGTGTAATGATTCTATGGATAGAAGTTTCGCATCCAAACAAAGGCTAAGGGAATTTGGGATATTTAAGAGTTTCCACCCTTGTTTCCCTAAAAGAGCCAAGTTAAACTCATAAACTTTATGGAAACCCAAACCACCATTAATTAACCTTTCCATTGCACAATATATCCCAACACATCCAATTGAAGCCTCGTTGCCCATTTTTCTTTAAACCCTACCGAAAGGAATTCATCATGGTTTCTAATTCCTTACAAAGATAAAGAGGCAACTGATAAACACTCATTACGTAATTAGGAAATCACTTGAGCCATGGATTTAAGTAAGACTTCCTTTCAAGCTTAAGAGATACCCTGGTTTTAATTTTGTATTCTTTGGTAGACTTTAAAGCAAAACCTCATTTTCTCTATTCCAACTATATTAGGAAGACCTAAATAGTAATCTATACTAAAAATGAAAATTTGCCCATATAATAATGGTTACCTTCTTTTTTATAGCTCTGCTAATCAATGTTCATCATAAATACCTATAACGATTGGATTGTAATGTCCGGAACATCTAGCAACGGACAAAATGTATGATTAGAGGTGGCAAATAGGTGGATTTGGGTTGAATCATTAATGGATGGGCCATATTTGGATCAAAAAATATGGATCATAAATGAGTCAATAGCTAAATGAATTTGACGACTTTGGACCGATCCATGAATTTAATGCAAATTATTATAAAATTTTTATTAATTAATTAGTGGATCCGATAATAATAATAATATTCAATTGAAAGCATAATATAAATAATAAGTTTATATATAAAAAAATAAAAATTTTATTAATAATTTAATTTTACTCTAAAAATAAAAATTTATACAAATATTAAATATAAAAATAGTAAAAATTAATCTAACAAAATAAAAATAATATGTAATGATTCCATGCGATGCGCGGCATGATTCCATACACCGATTCACACCATTTACCGATTGGACAGCGTGGATGCGCGACATGATTCCATACACCGATCCACACCATTTACCAATTGGACAAGCGTGCATGGCGCATGTGATGACGCTTCATATTTTCATTACCCATCTCTTGTTTTTTTAACTCACTCAATTAAAAAAAACACAGTGATAAGGTCATTGCTACGTGTCTCTCCTCAAATCCACCACAACAACACTCATGTTGTTAGAACTATGCCTGGCCAGTGCCAGTTTCATTAGCAGCATCAAGGCATCTGAGCACGCCTTGTCCAACAATTCTCAGCTTACAACTTCCTCATTATCCGACGAACATAACTGCGCCCCCTGAGTCATCATCTGCCCTTTCCCCTTCAAGCACACGAGCGCCACCCCACACGCTATGTCATTCGAAACACTGGGTACTGGCGAGCAATGTCAAACACTAGAGACTTAATAGTCTCAGGTCACTAGATACCAATAGGTATCAAAACACTGGATACCTTTCGGTGCCAACACTAGCAGTTGCAATTACTATCTCTTATAAGCATTCCTATCTACCCACGACTATGCAAAATTCAGGCTCTCAATAAATCTTTAATCATTCAAGAATATTACATTTAATGCATTTAGGATCATGGAGCCAATGCACATAATAGAGCATGCAACAATATCACTGCATCATTTATATTCAATTAAGATACAATTCAACGTGATTATCATTTATCATATGGCCTATAACACTATCAATATAATTATTCATGTTCATTCACATTCATCATATTCCATTCACCACATTGCACACTTATATATTTACAATCATTTTGTTAGATATTATCAATTGTACATATTTATATGTTTATATATATACCCTTAATTATACTCATATATACCCTAAATTATACTCTTAAAATCTAGTTACATTATTATACATATATAAAATTGATGTATAAACCTAGTAATAGCATAAACTAAATCATGTGCACATATTTTTTCATGTTTAAGTTCACATTGTGATTTTATCTCAATGTTCAATCATGTATTACATGTATTTTATGACATTTTATACCCATATATATGTGTGTGTGTGTTTAAAGAGTTCTAAAAGTATTCAATAAGGTTTGGGTAAGTTTCGGTAACATTTTGGAATTTAAAAGTCAAGTATAAACTGAAATAGGGGAGTGACTTGACTGAGCCAAAGTTGTCTCAGTTGGGTCAATTGTATTTTGGCCGTTCTAGAACGCTTTGACTTGGTTGGATCAAAAACCATCTCACCTGAGTCAATTTAAAATCCTGGTTTTTCAACAGACAACTTTTCTAAGTTCCAAATTGTATAGGGTTTTTGGCATAGTAAATGTGATTTCTAGGCAAAGTGGTCTTCTACAAAATTGTTTCCCTATGTCTCTAGTTTTAAAAAAATTAAAAATCAAGCTATTTTGACTTATAAATCTTGAGATATTTATAAAAAAAGTATAGACTGCTCCAAATGACAAGGCAGCAGCCATAACTCAAATTCAAGCTACGCTACGATGATCATAGAGGTAGAATTAGATTTGTCTTTCTTCTAAAAAGTTTTAGATATATGTCTTGTATTTAATCTCCAACTATAATTACTTCATTTTGATAACTATAAAGAAAATTATGGCTGCACACTAAAACTGGCTCAAATGAACCGTATGACAGAATTTTACTAGGTCATTCTTTAGGACACTAATCACCTTTTTCATGTATTTCAATATCATACCTGGGCTCTAACATCAATTATAGATCATTTAAAATACATTAACCAACTTAAATCAATTTAAACATATGCCAAGAAAATATAAGACTCTCATACCTCAAAATTAGCCAACTAGCTCTTTTAGTGCTCCTCCTTCTCTTTCCCTTTGTTTTTGCTAATTTATCCAAATAAAATACATCATAAATACACATCAATTTCATATATCAATTCCCATATTAACTCTATAATTCCAATCTCTAATGAACTATATAAAAGAAGATGGAATATAGGTCAAAACCCATTTAATATTACATTAGTATGCTTTGGAATACACTTGAATTGCTCTATATTCTTATGCCCTCTTAACCCTTCAATTGTGTGCCTAATTTTTTGAAGATAAAGTGGTGTCTGAATTTTGAATTCATCTGTCCTAAATGGGTCGGCCATCTCACAAAATCAGGGGATTTCAAGACTTTTCTAAATAGACACAAGTTGATCTCCCATAAGTCCAATTGTCAACCTAATGTAAATTGCATTTTACTCTCTCTAGTTAGTCTTTATTACCAATTACACAAAATATTAACTTATTTTAACATATTAATCCACACTTTTCAAATGATGCTACATACTCAGCACCAATTGATAATTTATAGAATTACCCTTTACTTTTACATAAATATCGTTTATATCCTGAACTAATTTTTGACTCTATTAACCTTTAATATTAACTTAATATTCACCCTAGATATGTTCAAATGCTACTAGGGTATATGTTGGGGCCTTATAGGACACAACTGGATAAGAAAGATTTCAAAGCCTTAAAGTTGCATTCTACAAAGGGGCATATTGTTGTGTTCTAGTTTATAATGTTAATGTGATGAAATCTTTTGACATTCTCGACAACTAGCATGAGGAGAACATAATGCAAACATTATAGTTGATTTAGTTTTTTTAAGTACTTTTTAAGTATTATACAATTTAATGTATTTTATGGTATAATATTTTTTAAAGTAATAGTATTGGAGAATCGTTATTTATATAAATTAAATTTTGGACTTTATAATAATAATAATAATAATAATAATAATAATAATAATAAAATTATAGCGGTATTTGCATTATTAGTGACAGTATTTTGCGGCGCTAATTCCTTTTCTTCATTGGCAATTTACAAATACTTTTTGCCATGGAATTTAGCGACGAAAATATCTGTCACTAATAATTTTTTTAATCTAAGGGCAATCGAATTTAGGGTAAATTAGCAGCAGAATTGCCTTCTAGAACAGCCAATTTTTCGTCGCTATTTATAGCGATGGTTTTTCAGTTTAGTCGCTATTATTGCAGCAACTAACGAATTATGACATTTAGTTGTGGCATCGCCATAAACAAATAGCAACAAAATTTTGCCTATGCCATCACTAATTTCCTATTTTTTTTTGTAGTGTGTTATTCCACCCAAGGAAACACTTCTTTTTGGCATGCATTGCACTCATGCCTTCTTGTCCAAACACTTTTAGCGCTCAAAGGGATCAAGGTTCATTAGATATGTCCTTTTTGTGGCAGTGAGGATGAAACTATTTTCCACATTCTTATTAACTGCATGTTTGCTAGAGAAGTGTGGAATAAATCTATGGTGGGTTATATTCGAGGCAATATTGTTGACATTTTTATTTGGTTGAACTTAATTATTTCCTATGTTAATTTGGAGAATTGTTATTTTGTTGTTATTATTTGTTGGGCCATTTGTAAAGCAAGGAATGAGTTAGTGTGGAATGGTTAAAGGCAGATTGCTAGTGCTATTATTTCTATGGATTCAAATGTTGTGAGTGGTTGGAAGCCGGCTCATAGATTTATTGATGATGCCCAAATTAGCTCATTGAATTCCACTATGTTTTGCTCTCCTCCTCCCATGAACTTCTTGAAAATAAATATTGATGCAACTTTGTTCTCAAATAGGCAACAAACTGGTGTTGATTTTGTGGTTTAAGATCACCAAGGTTGCTTCATTGCGGCGGACAGTAAGTGTTTCCCAGGGGTTCTTAATCCCATGGTTGCAGAAACTCTTAGTGTGACGGAAGCTTTAAGTTGGCTCAGGAAATCCAACCTCTTTTCGGTGATGATAGAATAGGATTCTCAATTAGTTATCCAAGTTTTACTGTCTAATTCTTTCAATCATTTTGATTTTATTCTTATCATTAGTGATTGTAAGGCTTTACATGCCTTTTTGTTTAATATCCAGTTTGATTTTATGAAAAAATTTGCAAATACATTTGTTCATTTACTTGCAAAAATTGCTTATTTTATGTAAATAAAATATGTAATTAAGGACATTGACAACTTGATTAGGGCATTAATTAAGTGGTTAGCGAGGGCATTATGAAATGAAGGAGAGAATAGAGATATAGATATGATTAATTGACTATAAGATGGATGTTTCTAGAAGCATGAATTGGTACTTTACGTATGTAAGCCTTAGAAATTTAAGGAGTATCTCTATTCATTACATATATAATAATTGATTATATAATATCTCTATTCATTTTGGTGGTACGCTACATATGTATATTTGAATGCTACCCAAAACCAAATCCTGTTTTTTGAATTGCCAACAGTTTAATGGATTACGTGTCTTCTAATTTCAAATATATATTCAGAAGTTTAAATATATGCATAATAATAATTAAAATTAAATAGAAGGATAAACAGTTCTTAATTGCTTTCATAGATTAGCAATACTATTAAGTATTCTGATTTATATTTATATTCCTTTGATATTGATAATTTTTTTTACCCTTATCACCACGGGTCTTTTTATAATTATTCCATGGAATTAGTTTAATTAAATTTATATATAGAAAATCGTTGTAAATAAATTTATTATCTTTGTCTAGTTAATGTATAAATATAGCTTCCTTGGTGATTTTTCCATTCATAATGTACTATTAATTATATCTTATTTCATAATTTTTCTTGTTTTGCTGTAAAAAAAAAATTGTTTGCATTTTTCTATTAATCATATTCCATGTGTCAAAGTTTGATTCAATCCAATCCATTCAGAAAAATCAGATCAAATTTCATACAATCCATCAATGGCGCATTTTGAACACAATCCGAGCCATTATGTGACATGTATGACGCAATCCATTTATAATTAATTTATATTTGTAATTTTTTAATTTTTTTATATAATGTGAATATAAAACAATTGTTTTTATAAGTTATACATGCATTTTTGAATAAAAAATTACATCATAAAAATAACATATTTGTAATCCAAATTAGTTCAAAACCCAGCCTATTTAATAATATTCCATTTAAATCATAATCTAATCAATTTTATTGATAATTAAACCCGCTTATGATTCATTCTATTATAACAAGACCTAACCCGTTTACCACCTACAAACTTTACCTTTTTTTGTTCTTTAATCTCTTATTAATTAATTAATTATAATTTATTTTGCCACCTTCCTAAATTGTGATTTTCGTAATATATTAGGTCAAATATATTTCTATATAAAAGAAAGATAATGGCTATTTATTCAGAAGATCTCAACTCTCATCAAACTGTTGATTTCGGAATTTACAACATAATTTTATCATTATTAATTATTATTGAAGTAAAATGTATTATTTGGTTGGATTTTATTATTTAATTGATCATATTATACTTTTAATCTTTTGGGGATTTTCTGACTTGGATACCGAAGCATTTTTTTTTTTCTTTTTCCGAAGGATACCAAAGTATTGAAAGAAACATATATTGACTTAAAACAAAAAAAAAAAAAGGGAAACTAACGTATATGAGCTTTATAAAAGAGCAAATGAATTTGTGAGATTTTGTGAATTTGATTCTTAAATTTTTCAAAAATTCAATTTATACTTTAATTTATAAATTTATTAATTAATAGACTTTTTTTTATACCCTAGCATGCTAATATGAATTAATAAAATTTGGCATGAAAAATTTTTGGATTTCATCGACCTTATTCATTCTGCTGCGCGCCTAAAATAAGTATACATCAATCGTAGAATTTCCACTAGAATTTGTCAGTTTAAATCAACATGTAGTGTATAAAGAAATATCTTCCTCCGCTTTACTTAACACAATAATTTTTTAGCTCTTTACACATATTAAAGAAATTATTATATAACATCAATTCTATTAAATATTTATTATATATTATTAAAATATATTTTTTATTAATTTTCTGTAATTATATATTATCCTCTATTAATTATCTTTTTTTTTCATACATAATAGTAAAATAAATTTCTGAAATTTGAAAATTATAAAGTTAAAGCGGAAAAAAGCACTAACACAGTTGTCACTTTGAGTATGTCGGAAGTACCAAAATAAGTTTTTTTAAGGTAAAAATTTAGAGTTGTATTATATTATGTGTACATATTAAGTCTAAACTTTATTTGTAATTAGACCTAAATAATGAGCTGGATAAAAAAATATTTAAAAATTACATAATTTCGACAAAAATTCGAAGCGAGCTAGACCATGTCCAGTTCTAATTGTAACTAGTGGATGACTGATAATGCTTATTATTATTTGGGCCCATGATGTTCTCAGGCCCAAGATAAAACAAGATTTTAAGCCCATTTTGTCCGTTATAATTTGATCAGACTAATGGGACATGCTCATCACATCATCGGACAACACTGACCAGCCTAGCAACCTATACTCAGTCATGCGTCTGACACAGGTTACCTACCCATTATGGTCAATATACCAACTATGTCAAACTACTCATTTTAGGCTTTTAAATACTTAAGAGACTTATCATACAATGTGTATTGTAAATAACCCAAATTGTGATGGCTCCATATGTTGCCTTCTTAAGACCTTTTCTCTCTACGAGTCTTACTGACTTAAGTATCGGAGTGTTTATACCCGCTAAAACTGAGCTAGTCTCTCTTGCTAGTTGTAAGTGTATTTGATCAGATTTTTCACTCTCCCAACCAGTCCTTTTCTTTAGATATTTCCAAAAATATCATTTGGTGCTCTCGTTGAGAGACGATGGGGGATTCATGGAGACAATCGAGACACTCAAAGACTAGAGCTGATGATCATCCTGATAATGATCACAAAAGACCTAGGTCTATCATAAGAAGGGAGGATTTAGACATAACCCCTTTTAGGTCCTCTGTCCATGATAACCTCTTGACAACATTTAATGATGAGTTCATGGCTAAGCCAGTTTATACTCTAATAACGATGAAGGATTTGAAAGCAATTTTGGGAGATTTCGGTAGAAGTATCGTGCAATATTTTTGAAAAAGTAAACAGTCTCATACCTCAATAAGGGAGTCAAAAACTAAAAGTGCAAGAAGAGATGCACAGAGATATAGGAGCAAAGGAATACATATCATAGAGCAAAATAAAGAGAATAGGTCAAACACGTGATCTGATGTGCACGAGGCTGATAGGAAAAAAAGGGGAAGGAAAAAGTGTCCTCATCTGGTAAAATTCAAGACCTTACACACTACACGACTTACACTCCAAGACGATCCTCATCACTTTGGTCATCATAGGAGATGATTTGGGATATATGTGCAACCTTAAGAGGAGACTGACAAAAATGGCAACGAAAGAAGTCAATCCTATGACCAACAAGAATGAAAAATGGTTCTTGTAAAAAATCAAGGAATTTAGGCTTGGACACCTAAAGAAATCGATGTTTGATGGCAACATGTTCTTTCTATTCAGCCAGAAAATCCGAGAGGCCGAGCTCTCAAGCATATTTGAGGAGATCAAAATGCCTAGGTACATTGGTAAATCTAATCCTAAATGCCATATTTCTAAATATTTAACACAAATTCAAATATATTCTTTTAATGATCATTATTTTATCGAGTGTTCCCCACAACATTAGCAGGAGATGCCTTGGATTGGTTTTATGATCTCCCTCCAAAATCAATCCATTGCTTTAAGCACCTTCACGATCTGTTCACAAAAAGATTTATGACATAGATCCGGACACCTAAAGTTGTTAATGATCTATAAACCTGGTGCAGGGGCCAGATAAAACTCTAAAGAGTTACATTGACATATTTTAAAATCTACATCTGAAATAAGAAACCTACATTTAGAGGTAGCCACAAATGCTCTGGCTAGAAGTATAACAAGTGTCCAGTTAATTGAATCTAACATTACTTGTCCACCACATATTTTTTTGATCAATGGATAAATTCAATCAATACATCCAGTTCGATAATGCTATAAGAGCCAGAGGAAGGATGCCCACATTGATGGACAAAATGCAACCATATGGATGGGGAGATTTAAGGGTAAAAAGCCTGGAAAGAGCCAGCACCTTGAGGTTCTCGGGGAAGAGAGAAGCAATTGAGCATTCTAAGTTTATCACTTTTAAAAATTCGGTCAGAACCTATACTCCACTCAATTCTTCTCCTACTAAAGTCCTGATATGGATCAAAGAGAATCACACAATAGTGAATTAGCTAAATAAAATGTTCAATCGAACATATGCAAAGAGGGACAAAAGCAAATATTATGAATTTCATAGAGATGTGGTCACACCACTAATGATTGTAACACCTTTGAAAGAGGAAATTAAAAGACTCCTACATAAAGGGTATCTAAAAAGATTTGTAGGCCCAGTGCCGAAAGACTCAGGCAAACCACCACAGCAAAGGAGTGACTGATTAGATTCTAATAATGATGAGGAAAGAAGAAAGCCAAAAGACATTGATCAACAGAGACAAAAGCTTAGAGTTATAAACATGATTACAGATGGCTTATCTTATTGAGATGACTTCTTGAAGAGGAAGAAAGGGAAATATGTGTACTTTTTAGCAAAATTCAAGAAGTTACCACCGGTTTTTATTTCCTTTGAAGATGCTAGAGATCTGAAATTCCCCCATGAGGATGCCTTAGTAGTCCAAGCCATAATTAACAACTTCCTCGTCAAAAGGATCTTGGTCGCTAATGGAAGTGCGGTAAATTTTCTCACCTTAGAAGCTTATAAGAAGATAAATCTATCAATTAAAGGATTAAAGCATGTTACCACCTCACTAATTGAACTTGGCAATGCCATTATTCTAGTGGTAGGATAGGTAGAGTTTTTTTGTAGAGCTGGGAGATAAAGTAGTGACCTACATGTGCAAAACCACATTTATGGCGATGGACATAAAGTTTGCATACAATGCAATTTTTGGAAGACTGCTACTATTTTATGTTGGGTTTCAAAATAAAAAATTAAAAAAAACACAGCGAAAAAAGAAACCTATAAGGATCCATGCGATCCAAGTGATTCAATAAAAGAGAAGTAACGATCACTAATCTCTCGAAGCACAGACAAATCGAATTTACAAGTTCGGCCTCACGCAAAATGACACCCTCTATGGGTATCCACACGCGAATATGATGAACAAAACTGCCCCGAGGTGCTAGCTCCCTTCCTTGTCAGCTAAGGTATGATTATCTATTCTTTCTCAAAGTTACAGAAGAACGAATTTTCTCTCCCTCAAGGTAACGGCTGCCACTCAATATATTATGCTTAATTAGGGTTGAATTATACATATCACTATATATATATATATATATATATATATATATATATATAGTTAACCTAACCCTAATTTAGAGAGATAAAATTTTGGGCCCACATTTCTTATTAAAATAAGAAATACTTTATTTTTTTATTTAAAATAAGAATTATAATATTAATCTTAATTAATATTATTTTTTTGATATTTATTTTGAATTTTAATTTGTCATAAAATAAAATTCGAAATGCCTGAATTAACCCTTAGTCCATTCATCACATTTTATGTGTGTGACCCGATAGGTTCATATTATATTGATAGTGGACCCTAATCCCATCATGGGCTCATAAGTCATAAGTGACCTCTAGCAAGGCATTATGCCAATAGGTTCATATTATATTGGCAGTGGGTCCCAATCCCATCATGGGCCCATAAGTCATAAGTGGCCTATAGCAAGATATTATGACTACCCAAATAATATGTATATCGATAATTCGATTTTAACCTAATAGAACATGTTATAATTCCTTTATCACATAATATCTTGTTTGAACATAAGTCATGGTACATATCAAACTTATATAATCCAAACATACAATTTCTCGATCACTAAGTAGACTGATACTATCAAATGATATTGATCGGTCCATCAATTCATTTGAGCATGGCCATGCATTTTTCAATCCTACTTATCGAGAGGCCCAATAGATATCTCTCTCATAAAAGAGGGATAAATTCCTTCTTGATTATTGACTATCCTCTGCATGATTTTTATCATGTCCAATCATAACCTTTATGATTATTCGATTAAAAATAATGTTTAATTATGTCAAAACATAATGTTTGTCATGTAGGATACCGTGATAATTTCAGGTCTAAGGATCGATAACATAACTATTATAAAATCACTAATGACATTTATCCATGTAGTATCTTATAGCAGATATATCCAATACTTTATTCTCTAACAAGTACCTATAAGTTTAATTCATATCACCATGTCATCCCATGATTATCAATCAAATGCATACTAGTCTTTATTTATCATTATTCCTTTAATGATAAATGACTAGGGATAGTCAAAATAACATTGGTTTGTTATTTACAAACATTATTATAATGTAACATGCCAACAATATAATAACATGAAGAAAATCCAATTTTATAAAATAAAATATGACATTACATAAAGGACCAAATATTTGGCCTAGGACATAACCACTAACATTTTAGAGTGGAGCTATTACCAATATAAAATACATAGTGATGAAAATCCCACAAAAAACGGAGTGGTAATCTTGAGAGAAAACAAAAAAGGACTTAAGAGAAGCCTATGTTACTATGGTGAACGAGGAAAAGCAGACATACTTGGTACAGCCAAGATTGGAGAAAAAGAAAGAGTTTGATCGGTCTAGAATGAATCCTAAGGGTGACTTTATCACCAAAGAATTATCTAAAGGAAAGGAAGTACAGATCAAATCAAGCATGACTGAGGAGGTAGAGAAAGAGGTTATAAGGTGCTGATGATCAATCAGGTCTCTTTCACTTGAAGCCCAAAAGACATCTCGAGCATAGACTTTTGTTGATTACTCATAAGTTGAACATCGATCCCAACCATCTTCATGTAAAAAAAAAAGCTAAGGAGACATACCCCCTATTGAAAATGATTTATTTATGAAGAAGTTGATTGGTTATTGAAAGTTGGAACCATCAGGGAAGTCAATTACCCTAAATGGCTTGCTAACGTATAATGGTAAAGAAGAAGAATGGGAAGCTAAGGATGTGTGTCGATTGCACTAACCTCAATAAAGCTTGTCCAAAAGATAGTTATCTACTTCCAAGTATTGATTAATTTATAAATGTTACTACTTAATTGATGCCTATGTTGGGTATCATCAAATTCTGATATGGTTGCTCAACCAAGAAAAAATGAGTTCTATTACATATGATGACACCTTTTATTACAAGGTCATGCTATTCAAATTGAAGAATACAGGGGTAACATATCAATGTTTGATGAACAAAAATCCTTAAGGAGCATATTGTCAAGAATTTAGAAGTGTACATTGATGATATGATTGTGAAAAGCAAAAGCTAAGAAGAACACCCAGCTAATTTGATTAAATTGTTTACCACTCTCAATCAGTTTCAAATGAAGTTAAATCTTAAGAAGTGCATATTTGGAGTACCATCTGGGAAGTTTTTAGGCTTTATGATATCCCAAAAAGTAATAGAGGCCAATCCTGAGAAGATTAAGGCAATTATGGATATGCAACCCCTAGCTAATGTCAAAGACATTTAGAGACTGAACGGGATAATAGCAGCACTTGGAAGATTCATCTCATCCTTAACCAAACATTGCATGCCCTTTTTCAAAAAGCTAAGGAAAAACAATGTCTTCACTTATGGAGAAGATTGCCAGAAAGCCTTTGAATAATTAAAATATTTTTTGACGAACCCCCTTTAATGAATCAACTGATTCCTAGAGAAAATCTCTTTCTCTATCTGTCCACCTCCAGAGAGGTAGTAGCAGCCACCCTAGTTAGAGAAGAAGGAACTCAATAGCTTTCTATTTATTATGCCAGCCAAGTGTTGACTAGAATTGAGGAAAAGCCCAACCAAATAGCTAATCAATATTTTTAGGCACGCACCATAATAGTCCTATCAAATCAACCACTAAGAAAAATCCTCTAAATGCCTAATTTGAAAGGAAAAAATGGTATGATGGGCAATCAAACTGCAGTCTTTTGATGTAAGATATGAGCTAAGAAATGCCATTAAGGCACAACCCTTGGTAGACTTTATAGTAGAATTCACTGGAGGAGAAAAGACAGAGATACCAGAAAAGCTTCCTGGGAATGATTGTTGACAGAGCATCAAATAAGCATAAAAGAAGAGTAGGAATTGTAATCAAAGGGCCCTTAAGCATAACATTCAGATATGCCATCAAGCTAAGTTTTAAAGTGTCTAATAATATAGCTAAATATGAAGCACTCTTATAAGGATTGAGGCTGGTTAAGTCCATCCAACTAGAAAGCCTTAAATTTAAGAATGACTCACAACTAATGACAAGCTAAGTGCTTGGAAATTTTGAAGCTAGAAAGCAAAGCATAAAGAAATACTTGGTGAAAGTCAAAACAACTTTTAAAGGGCTAGAAGATGGAGAACCAACTTAGAGCTTAAGAAGGCACCACGATAAGAATTAATAATGACTTATTGGCTGGCTAAATTGGTTGCCTTAGATCAATAAGTGATGGAAACATAATAATAGAAGAGAAATTTCAGCTTTCCCTTAAAAAGCTAGAAGTAATGGAGATATATCAAGAATAAGAGACTTAGATGACCTCGATCATCAGATACCTTTGATCAGATGAATTGCATAAAGATGAAGTAGAGGCAAGGAATATAACAAGAAAATTGCTCAATTATTCTATAATTGGTGATGAATTATACAAAAAAGTTATTCAGTAATCCATGGTTCAAATGTATTTCAAGGGAAAAAAGAGATTGTATCATTAGAGAATCCCACAAAGGGATATGTGAAACTCATGAACCTAGTAGAGCAATTGCAAGGAAGGTGCTATAGACTGACTATTTTTGGCCAATTACCTTCAAAGATGCTCAAAAAAGGGTTAAAAAATGCCAATAGTGCCAAATTCGTGGATGGATCATAAGGTAACAAATAGCTAAGCAATGTCTAATCAGTATAGGGCCCTTTGAATAATAGGGTTTGGATATTCTTAGTCCCTTCTTATAAGGTAAATAACAAATGAAATTCCTTATCATAGTAATGGATCATTTCTCTAAATGGATTAAGGCCAAGCCTTTAGCAATAATCACTGTTGAGAGGATAAAAAAACTTTGCTTGGTAAGAGACAATCTACAAGTATGAATTGTCAAAAATCTTTATCACAAACAATGACAATCAATTTGACAGTTCAACTTTCAGGTCCTTTTGCTCTGAGCTAAAGATCAACTTAAGGTTTACCTCAGTGACTCATCCACGAAGTGATGGCATAACACAAGTCTCCAATTAAATAACTTAGAAGGATTTAAGAAGAGATTGGGAGAAGTAAAAGGCAACTATACTAAAGAATTGTAGAGTATTTTATGGTCTTACAGGACTTTGCTTAGAACTGGAACACTACAAACTCTATTTTTCCTGGTTTACGAATCGAAAGCAGTGATGCTAGTGGAGATCAAAACTCCTTCTTATCGGTTAACTTTTTTTTAAATCAGGATAATGAGAAAGCAAGAAGACAAGATCTAAATCTAGTCGAAGAGAAGAAGGAGGATGCTTATGTGAAGATTGTTCCTTACAAGTAAAAAATTGCCAAGTACCACAACAACATAGTAAGGCCAAAAAATTTAAATATTGGAGACCTCATCCTAAGGAAAGTAGAAATTGGCTTCGGTAATGCTGGAGTTGGAAAGCTCATGCCTAATTGGGAAGAACCTTATGAAATTTCCAAGGTCCTAAGCATAAACATTTATAAGCTAAGAGCTATAGATGGATCGAAAATTCCTAGATCTTGAAATGTAGAAGTACCTAAAAGGTATATGATATAATGTCCCCACATAAGTTATTGATGTAGCTCATCTTTATTCATAATTAATACATATATTTTTTATCGACATTTTTCGGATCGATGAATCCAATTCTAACCTTAATGATTGATACCCTATACTTTACAATTTCATCTATCTTTCCCAAAGTTAAATTTGCAATCACATTTTGATCTCAGTCAGATTAAGGCATTTTTTAACTTTGACGAATCAAATTAAGTCTTATATTCCAATCGGCCTAATCAACTAACATATAACTCTCAAAGAACTTATTTATTTTCACAAGTCACGGTTATATCATGATTTTGATCATATTAATATGCTTTTAACTTTGATATAAGTTGATAATATTTTAAACTAAAAGGTTTTCTAAGTCTAGAGGACAAACACTTAGAAAATTTCTACTTCAAGATTGTTATTTTACTGGCACTTCATTCAGAAAGCTTTTTCAAAAAAAACCAAATTATGAAGAGATAAAATAGAAGATTGGAAGATGAAAAAGGATAAATTCATTGATCTAAAAACTTCCAAGTATAAAAAAATTATAGTGCAAATAAAACCCTATTCTAATCATCACCTCCTTCTAGCTGATCAAGCCTAGAAGCTAGTTTCTTTAGAAGATTTGGCTTGGATGATCGGTGTAGGTTCACTCTAAACTTACCCTTGTGGCCGATCATAAAACTCTTCTCCCTGAACCCCTTAACTAAAGAGAATAAAACAAAAAGTCTTCTCTTATTCCTAGTGGTAAAATAAAATTCAGTCTCGTCCTTCTGATCGAACAAGTAGAAAAAATAAGTGAAAAGCTTAAGTGAAGGCACCACATTGATAACCTCGAAGGATGCTCTAATCTAACGTATGAAGCAAAAATTGTAATCCACGGTCCAAACTATTCTAGTAGGTTCCCGAATGGCCCCTCAGTAACAAACATAGATAGAGGGCATGATAAAATAGCTATGTATTTAAGTAATTTGCATCTATTCTTTAATTCTCTCACTTGAGTAGTAGAAAGTTTGCTATGCTTAACTATAGGGTCCCTATTCCTATAATCTAAAAGGAAACTAAGATCAAAACCCTCATTTAAGGATGATCCGGTCGGATTACTAGTTAAAGCCATTTTTAATGGTAAAGTTACTAGAAACGAATCTGTAACACCCATAATAAATTATATTTTTCTCCTAGTCTAGGGTAATCCATTGACAAAATCCATAGTGACTCTATCCCACTTCCATGCGGGGTAGTGCAATGGGTTGTAATAAACCTAATTTAGCTTTCACTTATTGGCAAGTTAAGCATTTTGTCACATACTCTGTTATGTCTTTCTTCATTTCAGGCCACCAATAATGAGTTTTTGCATCTTGATACATTTTATTGCTGCCTAGATGCATAGCATAAGAGTTATTATGTATTTCCTCCATAATTTGTTTTTTGAGTTCTTCATTATCAAAAAAATAGATTCTATCTTTATAATATAGACAATATCCTCTTTTAATTGCAAACTCGCTATCCTTCCCCTCTTGGATCTGCCTAAAGACAATAGCAAACTTTTCATCATTTTTTTATGCTTCTTTAACTTAATGCAACAAAGTTGGCCTGAGCCTCAATTTAGCCACAATGGTTCCATCATCAGTTAGCCTTAGCCTGACATTTATAGCTCTCAAAGCTATATAAAAGGCTAAAATTAGAATTCATATGATGTCATATCATATATGAAAATTTTAAAAATACTCTTATTCACTTAAAGAATTTACTTGCTCTAGATTTTCTACTGAGTGTATCTACTATCACATTTGCCTTGCTTGGATGATAATCAATGATATAGTCATAATCTTTGATTAACTCTATCCATCTTTTTTGCCTCAAGTTTAACTTTTTCTTTGTAGGCAAATACTTTAGGCTCTTATAATCGATATAGATATAGCACTTTTTCCCATATAAATAGTGCCTCCAAACCTTTAAAGCAAAAGCAATAGCTGCTAGTTTCAAATCATGAGTTGGATAATTCTTCTTATATGGCTTAAGTTGTTTAGATGTATAAGCAATAACTTTCCTTTCTTGCATTACTACACAGCCAAGTCTATTGTGTGAAGCATCAATGTAAATTACAAAATCTTTTTCAGCCACAAGTTGAGTCAGAATTGGCACCTCTATCTATATTGCCTTAAGCTTTTCAAAGCTTTCTTGACATTTTTCACTCCATATAAACTTGTAATTCTTCTGAAGTAGTTTGGTCAAAGGAGCTGCAATTAACAAAAACCATTTGACAAATCTTTTATAGTAACCTACCAAACCTAGAAAGCTTCTTATTTCTATGGCATTCTTTAGTGGTTTCCATTCAAGGATACCTTCTATCTTCTTAGGATCCATTTGAATCCCTTCAACTAACACAATATGGCCAAGAAAGGATACTTTATTTAGCTAGAATTCACACTTGCTAAATTTAGCATGAAGTTGTTTTTCTCTCAAGGTTTGTAAAATAATCCTGAGGTGTTCCTCATGCTCTTTCCCATTTCTTAAGTGGATCGGTATATCATCAATAAAAAAAATATAAAATGATCTAAGTAAGGATGAAAGATACAATTCATAAGGTCCATGAACACTGCTGGAGCATTTGTGAGCCTAAAAGGCATCACTGAAAACTCATAATGCCCATATCCAGTTCTAAAGGTTGTCTTAGGCACATCTGACTCCTTCACTCTTAATTGGCAATAGCCAGACCTTAAATCAATTTTGGAAAATACACTAGCACCTTTGATTTGATCGACAAGATCATCAATTTTAGGCAACAAATATTTATTTTTCACTGTGACTTTATTTAATTGTCTATAATCAATACAAAGTCTCAGTGTCCCATCCTTCTTTTTGACAAAAAGTACAGGTGCACCCATGGAGATATACTAGGGCAAATGAAACCCTTTTTAAGAAGTTTTTGTAACAGAATCTTAAATTCTTTAAGTTTAGTGGGTGTTATCCTATAAGATGCAACTGATACAGGTGCTGTATCAGGCAAAACTTCAATGGAGAATTCAATCTCTCTTGCTAGGAGTAATTTTGATAGTTCATCCGAAAATACGTCATGGAAATCGCATATTAAAGGAATGTCTTGGACTTTAGGTTATTCTTTTCTAGTTTTAAGAATGAGGACTAGGTAGGCTTTACATCCCTTTCTCAGCATCCTTCTAACTCTAGTGGAAGATATCACATTAGAAAGATAGTCTAATCTGTCACGTACCACTGTGACCTCTTCACTATTGTTAGTTTTAAGTGTAATTTATTTAAGATGGCAATCCACCATCGCTTGATGTACATAAAGCCAATCCATTACAAGAGTCACATGAAACTCATAGAATGGTAATTAAATCAAGTTAGCTAGAAAGGTGTGATTTTGTACCAGAACTGGGCATTCTTTATATACTTTATCTACTATTACACTATACCATAAAAGATTAGTTACAAGGATTTCATGTTCCAATTTTTAGCCATTTAAACCCCTTTTATGAGCTACAGTGGTGCATATGTATGAATGTGTGGAGCCAAGATCCACTAATGCAAAAACATCAAGATTGAAGAGAGAAAATTTACCAACTATAACATCTGGTGAATCTTGCTCCTTCTAAGCTCTAATAGCATAAGTGAGTGCTGAAACTCTAGCCTCTGAGTGACTAATAGCTCCCCTGGTATCACCTGTACCTCTATTTCTGCCTCTGCCTCTACCTCCCTAAGTAGTAGCAGGCTCTTTAGTTTGAGGAGTTATCAAAGTCTAAAATCTAGGACAGTCTCTAACAAAATGATCTTTAGAGCCATACTTATAGTAAGTTTTTGTCATCTACCAGAACTCTCTAAATATCACCTTCCATAATGATTGTATGAAGGATTTCCTCTACTAACACACCTAGGTGTACTAGCTATGAAAGTGGTATGTTGACCAAATTTGGCTAAAGATTTCTAACTCTAAGTCTATCTTTGGGAATAAGCTTGTGATTATACTGAACCCTAGGATCCCTTGTATCTCTTGCTAAGATTGTTAGCCAAGCCAGACTGCCTTTCCCCTTGGCTTTTCTTTTATTACCTCCTAATCTTTTTGTTGTGCTCTTTCACTTTCATTTTTTCAATCTCAAGAGCTGCCTTTACCATCTTACTAAGATCTATATATTCAAACCAACTAAGCAGCGCTTAATTTCAGTGTGTAGCCCATCCTTAAATCTTTAAAGCTTTATCTCCTTTGTAGCCACTAATTTGGGAGCATAATGGTTTAATCTATCAAACTCTCTCAAATACTCAATCACAGTCTTACCCCCTATCTAAGATAAAGGAAAGCTTTCTCCATAGCATTCTTATATTAAACTCAAACATACCACTTTTCAAATTGGTCCAAAAAGAAGTCTCAAGTGGGACCCGGCTCAAGTATATCCCTTAGAATGGCTAGCCACCACACATGAACCTACCTCTGTAAAACAAAGACTACACAATCTAGTTTTAGAGCTCATTTTATTATCAAATTGTTTATTAATATTGTTATTTGGTTGTCTTAAAATGGAGCTTAATTTAATGATCTCAAATTCTTTTTGGGTCACAAGATTTGGGGTGTTACATGGTCTATTTCATCATGCCATAATGGTCGTACTTATCAGGCTTATATATTCATATTTAGCAGGCCTAATAGGCCATACTTACCAAGCCTATAAGGTCGTAATCCCACGTATCCCCTTAGTGAATTTCTTCGGGTCACTATAGGCAAAGAAATACATAATTCTTATTTTAAAATAAAAAGGAATGTTGAATTATGTCAAAGGTTAAGTTAATTCTGTAATTATAATGAAAATAAGTATATGTATGTACATGTATGTTTCACATTTGTGTTATTCTATGTGATAAGGATTTTAAAATAGTTAATTTAATATCCTATTTTTTCTGTATTTATTTGTTTATTGTATTTTAAATTGGTGATTTTTGTGCCATGAACTATTTTGGAAAAGTAAAGTTAGTGGTTATCACCAAGCAAATATGCTTAGCGCGAGGAATTTTATTTTGTTGCGTAGGTACTCGGGTATTTTGGTCAAATAGCAAAACCGAAAATCCACTAAGAAGTGAAGGAAAAATTCTTCAACTTCAGGTGTGTTTGTGTGTGTGTCTGTATGTATATGTATATGTATATGTATATGTATATGTATATGTATATGTATATGTATATGTATATGTATATGTATATGTATATGTATATGTATATGTATATGTATACACACACACACACACACATATATAAAGAGTTTGGGATAATATTGAGTATTTTTTAATAAAGATGAAATTGAGAAGTGTGTTGATGTTATAGAAGTGTAAATTTTTCATTTGTTAACAGGAGGATAGAGCCACGTATAGGGGAAACTCTATCCAATTTTCTATAAATATGATCAGTATAAATTATACGAGTTAATAGCTTACAGTAAAATTTGAAAATGGAAATTCGAAGAAGTTTGAAGGAAATCTTGGAGCTTGAAGAACTCGAAAAAGAAGGAATTACAGAGCTTTGAAAGGTACAAATGATTATGTAAAAAGGTAAGAAAATGGAAATGTTGAAACTATTTATAAAGGGTAAAAGAGAGCTTCCTCAACAAGCCAAGCACGATTAACGAAGGATATTGCCATGTGTCAAGCCACGAGTGGATGAATCAAAAAACTAGGTGTAAGCCCCCTAACATGACCCTAATTTAATTTTGGGGATAAATTAGCATGCTATTATGTTAATTGCATGAAAATAAAATATAAGAATATGGTTTAATAGTAATTGAGGATGTAATTGAAGTAAATAGGTGTTAATTTGTAATTGTGGCATTTTGGTGGCCAATTGTGAATAAAAGCATTTAATTCAAGGTTAATTTGGAAGATTGAATTAATTGATAGGTTGAATTAAGAAAAAGAGTTAGTGGAGGGGTCATATTATAGCATGCATAAAGGTTTGTGCCATTTGTTTGACATGTAATTTTTCAAGGGACTAAAGAGGGGATTGTTAAGTTGGTATAAAAGGCTTGAGTTAGTGGAATTTGGAGGTGTCAAGTGTTAGTGAGAAATCGGCAGTGAAGAGTGAAAAACCAGAAAAAATAGATCTTCTTCTTCCTTTTGATTTCCAATGTTTTATCTCAAATGCATTGAGGATGATGTTTGTTGTTTAAGCAAGAGTAAAATGCAGTAAATTAAGGTAATCAAACTCTTAATTTAACCCTCTATCATCTTCATCTTCATCTTCTTTTCATGTTAACTTAGAACAATGTAATTGCTGGAAATTTAAATGATGACGGTGATGGTATTTGTGAAGGAGAAGAGGAAGGAAGAAGAAACAAAGGAAAAGGACTTGATAGAGGTTGAAGACTTTGGGTTTATCAGTTAAGGTATGGGAATTTAGGTTGTTCATAATGCATGTGAAATTGATTGCTGGAACTGGGTATGATTTACAGAATTCAAAGTTACGTTTTTTCTAGATTTTATCGATGTGAGGTTGAAGAAGACTGCCTTGCCGAGTCGTGAATGTCTTCACGAGTCGTGAACCTTTGTCCGACTCGTGAAGCTCTTCACGAGTCATGAAGTACAGCTTTTCTTCTCCACACGTGAAACTCTTCACGAGTCGTGAAGTATATGCGTTTCTTCTCCACTCGTGAACTCCTTCACGAGTCGTGAGATTTTCCCTATTTGCTTCACTCGTGAAGCTCTTCACGAGTTGAACACTCCTTCACGACTGAATGACCTGTCTGGAATGTTTTGGTCATAAGTTGAGCTATAGAACAGAAAATTGAGTGATTCTTTTTGCATTGAAAAATAGACTTCCATACCTATATTTCATATGAAGAAACCTAAGTTTAAATCTGTCTCTAAGTACATGTAATCTAGGGTTGAATCCAGACTTGTTTTTTAGACTGTTCAAGGTAACAGAAATTACAATATTGTGCAGATTGTTGCTATACTTAATAATATGATTTTAAATTGATTGAGACAGATAGTTGCTTATGTGATAGTAAAGTTAATTGAATAAGGCATGTAATATGACTATCAATGAAGGATTTATATAAATACAGATGCATTCAATTGTGCATATGAGTAAAGACTAGTGATGAAATATCTAACCTATACATGTGATTAGTCTTGTGCATGATGGTCATATGCCAAATTAATATATATACACATGTAAATCCTATGACATGAAAGTGCACATATTGACATGTACCTATGCTATAAAATAGGAACTATAATAGTACGACTTTGGCATGTGTATATGCCCATATGGAAACATGTGGATATGCTGTATAGCACATGACTTGAATGATGATATAGATATATATATATATATATATATATATATATATATATATATATATATATATATATATATATATATGTGTGTGTGTGTGTGTGTGTTGGAAACATGCTCATAAGAATAAATCAACTATATGCGAATGTACCCACAGGTATGTACATTTATGATTATGTATATGAGTATATGAGCATGTAATTGCCCTATGAGATAGAAGATGAATTAGCATGACTATGAACATGTGAAATGCTTAATGAGAACATGACCAAGTATATGATATGATGATTATATGTCATGCCTATATGTTATGATGCAAATTATATAGTCATACAGATTTGAAAAAGCCAAATGTATAACTTGGCATGTGAAATGTGCATATATCTGATTATGCACCATAGAATTCATAGTTATGTAAGACTATGTATATGTGCACAACAATATACTATGAATACAGTATTGATATGTGAATCGAACACGAATATAGTTCTGCCTGCGATAGAGTTTTAGATGTGGATAGATAGGCACCTATAGGGAAATTGCAGCTGCCATAGTTGGCCCGATTGGGTCCATAGTATATATGATCCCATTTGGATCATGATCAGCCCCGTTTGGGTTGAAAGGCTACCCCGTTTGGGTATGCTTGACCGGTCCATAGTATAGTTTGGCCCCGTTTGGGTCTATAGATTTGATATCTTCGGATATCCTTCTTTGATACCGATGTGTATCCATAGTTCCCGTTATCCACCGATAAAGCTAAGGCAGGCTAAACGTTATTCATAGTAATGATAAAGAAATTAAACAGTTAAAGTGATTTGACTAAAGATTGATATTGTGGATCATAATGTTGTTTTACCACAGGAATTATGTTTTATTTGAATATGTTTACATGGGAAATTGCCGTCTATAAGAATTATGAATATGAGCATAATTGTTACTCTTCTGGGTACAATAATTAGGAACATGGAAGAATATGTTATGATTTAAAGTATTTGGTATTAAAGACATGATATGTTGCACATTTTATTAATTGTATACATTGTATATGTATGTTTGATGACCTGTGTGTGTGGTCATCCATCTGTAGATATTCCCCACTAAGCTTTATAGCTTAGCACGGGTTATTTTATCCGTGTAGGTTCAAATAGCGAGACTTTTGTTGAGGGACGTTCTCTGCATTAGGAAGGGCCAACCATCGACTTATAACCTTGATGTAGGATATTTTGTAATACAATTATCATATGTTTTGTATATAGGCCAGTTATCTTATGATATGTATAAAACCTATGCGGAATATTGTAACTCACTAGTAGTAAAGCTAAGACAGAATATGTGTGCATGTGATATACATAAAGTAATATTCATATAGTATAGTATGCATGATACTAGGTATGAAAAGGGAAAACATGAATAGACTTGTAGCACGAATATAAGCGTATGAAATCATATGGCATGATTAATGGCTAAATGATGATTAAATGAACATGTAGTATAAGCATGATTAATAGTATTCATGATACATGTTTAATGGGGTATTTGCATAGGGGGTGCTACACTAGGCATCCTATATTAATGTTGCTCTTGACAAGGCATCATTCAATAATGATATCTCCTTGGGAATGCGAAGAGATTGATTCATTATAACGTCTAGATTTAGAATTTAAAAGTACTTGAAATTCAGTCGAAATCTGAAAAGTCAAGTCATTGAAGTTTTGACCTGTCAGATGCAGTCTTGATCCTTATCAAATTATTATTATTATTATTATTATTATTATTATTATTATTATTATTATTATTATTATTATTATTATTATTATTTTGGGGAGGGGGAAGGGAGGACAAATAATGATGCTTATTATTATTTGGGCCTATGATATTCTCAGGCCCAAATAGAAAAAGAGCTCAAGCCCATTTTCTCCATTATAATCCAATCAGACTAATGAGACATGCCTATCACATCACCTAACAGCACTTACTAGCTTGGCGACCCATACTCGATCACATCATCTAACACTAGCTGCGTACTCGTTATGGCCAATATAGTAACTATGTCAGACTACTCATCCAAGGCTTTTGAGTACCTAAGAGACCTATCGTTCAAGGGGTACTATAAATAGCCCAAATTGAGATGGCTCCATGCATTACTCTTTTAAGACCTCTCTCTAAGAGTTTTACAGACTTAAGAATAGGAATGCTTACACTAAGGGTGAGAAAAAAAAAACAGAAATTTTAGTTAACCAAAAAATCAATCCGAAACCGTATCGATTTTTAGATTAATTGAATTTACTTTTAAAAATCGACGGTTAACCGTAATGGTTAACCGATCTATATATATTTTATATATTATATTTTAAATTTTGTACTTAAATTTTTTAATATTTTTGTAATTTATAAATATTATGATATATAATTTTCTGAAATATTATTATAATACATATTTTTAGTAAATAAACATTGAAATTATCTTTTTATTACTATTATTGATTCATTAAATGTGCATACTTATCACTTTATTGTTAGTTTTATATTAAATATATTTAATTCTTATAATTAATTATGAAAAAAAAAATTCTTTTTATTCTTTTAATGGATATTATATTTAATTTGATTTTTTTTATTTCTAAACCTTTTTTTAACTATTAAAAATAATATTATAAATTATATAATTTATTAAATTTATACGTTAAAATTTTTTAGTGGTTAATTAATAATTAATTCAAAAAAATTGGTTAAAATAAAAATCGATATAGATTAATGAAATTATTAATGGACCTATTAATCAGTCTATACTCACATCTAGCTTACGCTCGATTAAACTAAACTAAACTAATCTGCCTTGCATATCTTATTAAGCAAGCGAATCTGATCAGCTATTCCACTCTCCCATCCAGTCTCTTTCTTTAAATATTTCCAAAAATATCAAATGACATTTGGAGATATTTAAACTTAAGGGGAAGAGGCAGTTAAAACTAACTTCAAATGGCCAATTACAAATTTGCAATAGGCCTTCACATCTCTGCCTCGGTGCCACTCACCTAATTCTTTTTATTTTCTCATTTTATATGACTAACTTTATCTCGTCCTTTCCTCAATTTCTTTCCTTATTCTATTTTTTTTATTGTTTGTCAATTATTGTAAATGTAAAAGAATGATTTCATTTTTACTGATTTATGCATAATATTGTGTGATATTATCTTGCACTATATATATATTACAAGCAAAAAATGATATATATTGAGGAGGAGGATGAGAAAGGCAAATGATAAAAATATAAAATTAATAGGTGAAACTGATAGTAAGTTAGAGCTACTTGATTTTTTAAAGACAATGACTTACGGAATATCTAAGGGAAAGGGGGCAAATTTGCCACCCGAGTTTATCAATTGGTTCAAATATGCCATTCAAGTATTTTTTTTTTTTTTTGTAAAAAATGCCATTATTGTTATACAATTGATCCAATTTTGCCTCTCTAGTCCACATAAGTAGAAAATAATATAAGTTGGAAATAATCTAATAGACAATCAGCAAATAAATGAATACATGGCATTGAAGTTAATCAGACTCAAAATAAACCAACCCGAATTAAAATATTAAACCAAGTTAAATCAAATTCAAATTAAAACAAATTAACCAACCAAATTAAAACCTTAAACCTAATTAAAACAAGTTAACCAAACCATTCTCAAGATCTGTGATTGTCGGCAAAAACTCAAATTCAAACAAATTAAATAAGAAGGTGAGGCTGATAATATGAATGATGCATGGAACCAGCCCTCGCTTCAATACAATGAGACGTTGAGATTTGTAACAGTGGCATGGTACGTAGAATGCAATTTTGTTATTTAATTATGTTATAATTGGCTTACAAAGCTTCTTTTATTTGGGACTGTAATTTTCTATTTTTGTTCTTGTAAATCATGCCAAAATCTTATGTAATAGGTATTTTTTGTTTGCAATTTTTTTATTTAACTGTGTTGTAATTGGCTTAACAAATATCTTTTATTTGGGACTGCAATTTTCTATTTTTGTTCTTGTAATTCACCTTAGAATCCTGTGCATTTAGTATGTAGTGTTTGTCAAAGTCGATTTCTGCCAGTTATTTGCTAATTCTGAAAATTAGATCCACTTCTTCAAAATTTTATTTGAGCAAGTTTTGTACCTTCATAAGCATGGTGGCACTTATATATAAGAGTCATTGGGGTGAAATCAATTCAGGTGGAGATTCTCTGACATCCAAGATCGTCTTGAGCTCTTGATGCCGGTTATATGCTTTAATTGGCAAAGAATTTTGAGCTATATAACTGCTTGTTGGCTCTAGACACAGTTCGGATTGTTATGTTTTGATGATGGTGGGTGAGCCGTGAGATAATTCAAGTGCAGCTAGTTCTTCATGGTCTCAAGTTGTACATAATTTTGGTTTTAGCAATTTAGATGTTGGCAATTTTGCCTTTAGAAGTCTACGCCTCTATTATTCCATTATTTCTTCTCCATTCTTTCTTTGACCGGCTCAGAGATGGTAGTTTCAATTCAAGTATGATGCACTAGAAAGTAGAATAAAAAAGTGGGTACAGGTAGTCAATTAATTTTGATTTGTGATTTGTTGTAATTAAGAGGCCCTTTATTTGAGAGTTTATTGGACCCTTATTTTGGGTTATATATGATAATTATGACTAAAAAAAATCTAAATTGTTTTAGGAATCTTTCGGTACTTACATTTCAAGGTGTGAATCAAAAGATTTGATCAATGTCTTTTTTTCTTAATCTTAGCCTATAGATTTTTTTCCTTAATTTTTAAATTTTTACTTGGTTTTAGCTTGTGTCCTCTCATGGAGTGTAATTATGGTGATGATTATTGCTGTTGAATAAGAATTTGTTGCTTTCATTTCAACTAAAGAGCATAGGAATAGGGTCAATTGTGCTTTTATTTGTCACTATACAGTGATTATTTTAGAGAGAATAAGTTGGCCTTTAGTTTACATCTATTCTTTTTTCATCAAATATTTTTTTAATTAGCTATTAGTAATTAGTTTAAAAGAGAAAACATGCAGACCCCAACCAGTCCCTCTTTTTAGACCGAAAAACAACTAAAAAGGTTTGCACACTTGTAATTTTCTATTTTTTCAACATATTATCCATATGATGTCTTGAACATACATCTTGAATAATAGAACAACAAATAACCAACTGGTGCTATTTTTATTCATGGTCCATTCTTATTTCATTCAGAATTTCATGACAACAAATCTAACAGCAGAATAATACAATCAGCATTTTGTTCATTCTTAATTCTAGCAAAAATGCAGATTAATAGAACAACAAAGGAATATATAATTCCAACAAAGTAATACAATAGCAAAAGAATGTTTTAATTCAAGTATCAGTATCCAACATGAAGCAGCAAAATACAACATTTATTCCAGCTTAGTTTGCAGTAAAATCAACAATAAATTCCAGCTTAATCAACAAATTCAATTTTTTGCCAAACAATCACTGCACTGCCCTTTGAGCTCAACCAAACCCTATCCAAAATTAACGGCCAAATTAAGTACAAAATTCCAAAATGATCACCAGATGCAGCAGCATCTACTTTTTCCTCTTTAGCAGTCTTCTCCACAACTGTCACCACAAAGAGCCTAGTTACCAGATGCAGCATCATCTTTTTCAGTGTGTACTGTAACTTCATCATTTGTTTGTGCCGTTTGCTTTCAATTGAAAAAAATCCAAAGGGATAAACAGGTTACAACCAAATTTTTTCTTAAAATGTTCCACATATTAATTCGAAATTGCACAAATCACAGTTCAAGAAATAACACACAACATATCAAGCTGAAAAACATGTTAAAACTCTGTATTTAAAAGGAACTCATTTGCCTATTAATAATCCAGTAAACCCCATGAAATTAATTCAATACGAACTAAAATTTTGTCAAACCAAGATCTCATAATCTATACACTACCAATCATAATCAGAAACCCAACAATTACCATATCCAAAAATCACTCCAATTCAAAACCCATCATTCATCTCTCCAAATAACACAAAACAGAAGATAAAGTCCATTAAAATGCTAGCCCCAAGTCCCCAGCAATCAAAATGAAACAGAGCATAAATCTTAAAAAATAAATTAAAAATAAATAAAAAGCTCGAAGATTGGAATATTAAAAGACCCAACCTGACCAGGACAAAATCAACTGGGCAGCAGAAAAAAGCTTAGAAACAGATCTGAGATCGTTATTTAATGCCATCAAGGTTATATCGCCGACTCCGCCACAAATGAAAACGATTTGAACTATTTCTTGCCCTGTGAGATTGAATCTCCTAGCTCCACCCACCAAGCACACCGCAATTCTCAAATTTGAGTGAATATGAGAACAATCAATAATAAAAATATGAGAAGAGACCGAAATTTAAGCTGAACAGAGACCGGCATTGAGTGATTAGTGAGAGAATAGGGGACCGGTGACAATGGATCAAAGAGAGAAGGAAGGAACAAGTGGTTGATTAGAGTGGTTTGGTTAGTTTGGTTTAACTTGGTTTAATATTTTAATTCGGGTTGGTTTAATTTGGGTCTGATTAACTTCAATGCCATGTGTTCATTTATTTGCTGATGTCTATTAGATTATTTCCAACTCATATTATTTTCTGCTTATGTGGACTAAAGTGGCAAAATTGAATCAATTGTATAACGATAATGGCATTTTTTTACAAAAAAAAATACTTAAATGGCATATTTGAACCAATTGACAAACTTGAGTGGCAAATTTGCCCCTTTTTCCAATATCTAAAGCCAGCAATGTCCATCACCAAGCATCTTGATTTGTGCCTAATTTGACAAATTTCGTAAAGATAACGAAATAATACATTATTTATATTTCAAATCAAAATTAGATCAATCAAAAAAATATCAAAATGAAATCATATTTCTTTATCCATTTGGATAAGAATTTTCTAAATAAAAAAAAAATTCATATCAGCAATTATTATCAAATATTGGCAATTACGTCACGTATTTAAGTGACCTTCCATCTGCTGCAGGTATAACTTTCTGTTTTTTTAAGATGTGTTTTTTTAATGTGTAAATTTGTTCCTTTATTCTACCAAAAGTGTAATATTATTCATGTACAGTAATTTTGAGCAATATTAATGGAGTATCATAACCCATTAAATTGCAAAACTAAAGCAAATAAACTCATATCCGAATCGTTTGTTATTGTTGGAGATGTGTAAAATTTTTTTCATTTATGATTGACATGTATCATTATGTTGAAATTCCAATTTTGTATATTTTTAACTCTACTTTATCGGAAAAAAAAAAAGCAATTTTACCTCTTAAATTGTAAAATCAAAATAAATTAATCCTGCTTAGTGCAGATAATTGAGTTTAACAAATAGATATCTATTGATATCACACCAAACGGAATTGTACTCAGAATTTAATTACACATTTTGCCATTATAGACGTTGATATACTAAAAAAGTGGTATCGAAATGATTGAGTAGAAGATGGATTCAGCGAAACCATAACTGCAACATTGTCAAGGGACATAAGAAATATAAGTTAGTTTATACATTTTTATCTCTTTTTTTATTTATTATGTGAGGATCACCTAAATTTAATAATGACGGGTGAAATTCCAGCAATCTGGAAGGCCTGTAAAATAATTGAGAAAACCAAATGAATTTTCACCAGAAAGTCTCTGATAGTTAAGTTAGAGAGTATTTTCGTTTATTAAAGAATAGTTTTGCTGGTGTTTAAGAGATGATTAAGCATACCTGTCTTATTCCCTTATATATCCTTGGATTTTTCTCCAAGAGTAGTAGGTGAAATCCCACTACTTACAGTTACTTTCTTCACTTTTCCTATTTTTGGGGAGACGTAGGGGAGAGGAGGCAATTACTGCCAGAAGCGGTGAAATTCACCGAGAGTTTGGTGCCGAACTCCTTGAGCGTCTGAGATAGACGGGCTCTTGAAGATGCGTAGTCGATCTGCTTTGCTAGTTGGACTGCCTGAGTTCGGCAAGGTTCAGATAATTAGCACCGAACTTCCTAGGTCGTTGTAGGTTTAGGCCGATCAATGAGTCAAGCTAGGTTATCATAAGTCCCCCCCCAAGGTACAGACATTTATGTCCGTTTGTGATTCCTTGGATCATGCTGACTGGGGGCGTCGTTTCAGTTCTGACCGAGGCATTAAAGGTAGGTTATAATTATCTCCTCTTTTATCGGGTAACGGCTACCATTTATTGCAGCTGCTCTTCGTTTCCCGCGCCTTATCATAATGATAGGACCGTTACTGCAGATCGTCCACCACGTGTACGATCCGCGATGAACTTCGATTCCCTATTTAAGGCCTTTTCCTTCGCCAATTCTCACTTATACCTTTTGTCTGCATTAGCGTTTTCTTCTCTAGGCTAAGTTCTGTGGAGATTTCGGCGTGTAAAGGTCTTTTGCTTTCTCGATCTGCTGCTTCCTACCCCCTTCTCCCCTTTTTTTCTCGGCGATCCGTCAACTTGAATCGGGTTAGTCCTTTTTCTCACCCTTTTTCTTCCTTTTTGTTCGGCAATGAGTACTTCTGAGGAGTCCGGTGAGAGAGAGGGAGAAAGGGTTTTAGTTGATAGCTCTCCCAGCGTTAGTGGTTGGTCTGCTTCTAATAAAGTCCCGCCATTTGAGTTCAACCAATCGGCAACCTCTTCTTCTTTGGGAAAGGCTCCCTGTCGTTTGCCCGAAGTGGGTAATGTAAGTTCATCTGTGAGGGAGGACGAGCTCCCTGCCTTGCTCGATAAAGTGACATCTTCAGGTCAGTATTTTACTAGTATACTGAGCACTTCCCAAAGGGCGAACATCTCATTTACCAACAAGCGTAAGCTGTCGATTTACGAGGCACGACTAGAGGTCGAGGTGCGTCTCCCCCTAACCCATTTGGAGGTGGAGGTGCTCAGCTTCATTGACCAATCCATTGGGCAACTTCACCCAAATGCCTAGCGCATTCTGTCCGCTTTGCAAATTTGGGCGATGGAGCACGGTATCAACCTGACACTGAGGCTTTTCCAGCCTACTCATGTGGTTGGGTTACGAGCTGGATCAGAGGACCATAACTATATTCAAGACCAAGCAGGTTATGGAGCATTCTGTAGTAATCCGAATAGCCTCAAGAAATGGAAGGACTAGTATTTCATTGTGGAGAATCTGTGTAAGGACTTCCCTGTCTGAACTACTTGGGGCCATTTTGTGAATCACAACGACAGTAGCCTATGGTTGGATGATCAGGAAGAGCTAATTCTAGCTCAGTGGAGGGACCTAGCTCGGGAGAAATGGAATGTAATGCTTGCTCTTATTATCATTTTATTTACATATATTCTATTAAATTACTTATACAAAAATACATTTATACAACTGGCATATCATACATTTAAAGTACAAATACAACTTAGTTCATTACATACAGTTCAAATCTTTTACATTATACATTTACAAATAAATAATATATCATCAGAATTAGCCTTGACTCGCTTCCCTTTTAATGGCCTGCAAATGTTGACTCAAGCAAAAGTGCTTTCTCACACTTGAGTACCTACACGGGAAAACACCCGTGCTGAGCAATAGCTCAATGGGGAGTAAACAGTACAATTGACTTCTTATCGAAGTCACAAATACAATTAATATAACATTCCAATACATATAACATAATAACATGTCACTCTTATTCAGTACATGCATTAACCACACTAAATGGTAATTATATACTCAATAACAATTGCAATACAGTTTTTCACTTACACTTCAATATTCACTGAAAAGCATTAACATTATAATGAGGCACTGTAACACTTAAACTATTGGTCACTTATCATTATTCAATATTCAAATCACTTTTATTGCCTGAATTCTCATAAATGGTGGATACGGGTACAAACACTAGATATTGCACTAGAGACATAAAAAGTCTCAGTTCACTAGATACCAAAAGGTATCAAACACTACACTAGTCACACTTTGGTGACAAAGCTTGCAGCTGCGATCACTATCCCTTTTATAGGCATGCCTATCTATCCACTACTATGTGAAATTCAGGTTTACAAATAGTATTTAATCACTCAAAGTTATCACACTTGATACAACTGATTCATAGAGATAACACATTAAATAGAGTATGCAATAAAATCACTAAACAATAACTTCAATTACATTTAACATTAACAATAGTATAATTATTATTTGTCATGCAATTAGTACCATTATACTTACCATTTATCATATTCACTCACATTCATTAATTGTACATTTTATTGCATATTTTTAGAAACATAACATTGACACATGCCATAGATCATGCCTTTATTTTCCTAAATCATGCTATTCATGTTCATTCATATTCATTTATTGTATAAATTCTTATGCATCAAGACTTAGTGTATTTTAATTCTACTTCATTAATTCACTATGTTTTACACTCATTTCATATCATTCCTTACTCTTGTTTTTACACTTAAAACACTCTAAAAGCATTTAATAAGGCTTAGACATGCTTTAATAACAATTTGAAACTTCAAAATCAAGTTCAAGAAAAATAGGGTAGGGTCACGATTACTACCAACTTCATGGTAATCGTGACCTAGTTGCACTCTCGGGTCTGGACTACGCTAGACTACCTCACAGTCACTACCAGATGAGTAATAACCGTGTTGTATACTTTTTAAAGGGGTCACAGTTACTGTGAAAAGCTTAGTAACCGTGAGGTATGGTGCATTTTGATTTTGGATTGCCTCATGGTTACTACGAAAATCATAGTAACTGTGATGCTTAAAATCGCCCAAAGACAGAATTTATGTCTCAACTTCTATACCGTTTTTGACCCAGAAAACATCATTTTCAGGAGAAGTTGTCTTCTACAAAGTTGTTCCACTATATCTCTAGTTTCTAAAAAATAAAAATCACTTAAATTTGAATTCTAAATCTCAATTTATTCACTAAAAACCACAGACTGCTCTTATGGGACGGACAACAGGGGTCTGTCCACTTCAAGCTCATTTTCGGACACTCTAGAGACAGATTTAGATCCCAATTTCTTCTAAAAAGTTGTAGATATAGGTCTTATCTTTCATATCCAATAGAAATAACATCAATCAAACATCTACAAAAATAGTTATGTCATTTTTACGAAGACTGGTTCATGTAAACCAAGAACATATTTTCATCTTAACACTTTCTAAGGCACAAATCATCTTTCTCATGCACTATACATTCAATTATTCACTCAAACATCAACTATAGATCATCTAAAACACATATAACAATTTATTTCCACTACAAATACATTGAACAATATTATAACTCCCATACCTCTATTAAGCTTTAACTTGTTCTTTCCTTCTTCTCATCTTTTCTTCTTTACTCTTGCTCTTCATCTCTGCCATCTAAAACCTTTTCTCTACTTGGAGCAGCATCCACTCAGGGTTGAGAAAGAAAGAAGATGAAAAACCAAGAGAAAAATAAACAAAACTTGTGTTTGTTTTTGTGGCCAAATATGGTCGGCCAACTCAATTAAAATCCCAAGTTTTCTTCTTTCCTTTCTAGCCTCACAAGTGCTTAATTCCCATTAGTTGCTCAATAAAAATCTTACAAAAGTTTACTTTAGTCCCTCTTTAAACTTATATCTCTTACTTTAATCTCTCATCTTTCTTTATTTCTAGTGCATATCCCCAAAAGGACTTAGGCAAGTCCGCTCGGCTCATCATTGATCGAACCATATCTAATAGTGTTCGATTCCTCCTTTCGGATACACCATTGTGTTGTGGTGTATATGGAGGAGTCCATTGAGATAAAATCCCATTATCTCTAAGATAATCCTAAAACTCTTGACTTAAGTATTCTCCACCTCGATCTGATTTAAGTGTTTTAATACTTTTGCCAAGTTGTTTCTCTACTTCATTTCTGAATTCTTTGAACTTTTCAAATGCTTCAGACTTATATTTCATTAGATAGATGTATCCAAACCTGGAATAATCATCTATGAAAGTAATGAAGTAGGAGTAACCTCATCTGGCATGTGTAGTCATTAGACCACATACATCTGAATGTATTAAGTCCAAAACCATTTTAGCTCGTTCTCCTTTACCAATAAAGGGAGCTTTTGTCATTTTTTCCAATAAACAAGATTTGTATGTATCAAATGATCCCAAATCACCTGACTTGTGCAATTTGGTCATGCGTTTTTCATTTATGTGGCCTAAACGACAATGCCATAAGTATGAGGTATTTAGATTATCATGTTTCATTCTCTTAGTATCCACATTATGTACTTCTTTAATTAAATCAAGAACAAATATACCATTCTCAATGATAGCTTTTGCATAAAATATATTGTTCTTAAAAATGTAACAACATTTGTCCTTTAAAGAAATATCATAATCGTTCATCAAACAACTAAAAGAAATAATACTTTTGGACAAAGCTGGAACATAATAACAATTATTTAATTCCAGTACTAATCCACTAGGAAGAGGCAAATAATAAGTCCCCACAACTGTTGTAGAGATGTTCTGTCCAGTAGCTGACTGCAAACATATCTCTGCCTTTCCAACTCTTCTAAAGCTTCTAAGCCCCTGTAGATCATTACATAAATGAGATCCACATCCGGTATCTAATACCCAAGATTGTTTTGAAGCAATAGAATAAGTATTAATTTCAATCATATGAATACCTGAAGTATAAGCATCAGCTTGCTTCTTCTCCTTGAGAGAATCTAGATAGGCCTTGCAGTTACGCTTCCAATGACCATCCTTTCCACAATGGAAGCAAGTTCCTTTGGGATTCTCTTTCTTGGCAGCCTTCTTCTTAGAGATCCCACCATTCTTTGGCTGCACCTTGGTTATCTTCTTCTTCTTCTTCTTCTTCTGCTTCTTGCCTTTAGCAGAAGTGACAACCATGACACTTTTTAGATCCTTCTTAAATGATCCATCAGCTGTCTTGAGCATATTGATTAACTCAGGAATGGATACTTGGATCTTGTTCATGTTGAAGTTAAGCACGAAAGGTGCATAACTTGGAGCCAACGAGTATAAGATTAAATCTATGTATAGATCATTATCCATAACATAGCCAAGTCTACTCAAATGCTCAATATACCCATACATCTTCAATGCATGAGTAGCAGCTGAAGTGCCTTCCACTATTTTGCAGCTAAATAGAGCTCGAGCAATCTCATATTGCTCAGTTCTAGCCTGAGAAGAATAAAGCTCCTCTAGATGCAAAATGATGGTTCTAGCATCCATCATTTCATGTTGCTTCTGAAGCTCCGAGGACATAGCACCCAGCATCAGACATGCTGCTGTTTCACTATCCTCCATGTATTTTCGATAAATGCCTTTGATCTCATCAATGGCATCATCTGATGGAAGTGGTGGTGGATTTTTATCCAAGACATAGTGGATCTTTTCAGCTCTGAGAACAATTCTCACTTGCCTGATCCAGTCAGAATAGTTGTTGCCAACCAGCTTGTTATCCAAGATTGATCGTATATTAATGTTTGATGTGCTCATGATGATAACCTAGATGTGAAAAAGAAAAGATATGAGAGTATGTTCATATATATATGTATGCATTAATAAGGTCTTTAATTAATCCATTTACTCCCACTATTTTATTGCGAATTAATAGCCCTCAATATATAATCTGAGAAAACCCGATGGTTTTCTTAGTGGGCCAATATACAATCCTTGATATGTAATTTGACCTTGACTGTGGTCAACAAGCCAAATTCCATACCCTTGAAAGGTAGGTATCTCTATACCAATTGTGACTCTACACAACTATTGGATCATTATGTTAACAACTCTTGATGCAGGCATATCATATATGCATTCCCTAATCTTGCCTCTAGAACCATTAGCCTTGACTGTGGTCAACAAACTAATGGGCTAGCTAAGATGACCCATTTAATTAGATTTGAACATATTCGATATAATGTGAGCTTGACTGTGGTCAACAACCCACACTATAAAGAACTCTGGTTCTCCTCAAATTAATGGAAGGCTTATATACCTTAGTATTTGTTTGAGAGTTTTAGTTAATTAAGTCTCATCATACATGGTTGGCATACATTGGTATGCATCCTATATCTATCACATAAATATAAGCATACAAATATGGTATAGTTATGGACTTCAGTATATTGATTTCCCCGAGCCAAAAGGAAAATCAAAAGGTCACACCTAGGTAGTATGCATGATTCAAACAAGAAAATAATTACATTATCTTCAAGCTTGTTGGATCTCCATCCGGCCTATCTTGCTCCTTGATATTGGTCTCCATCTCTATTTCTAATTCTAATCTAAGTAATCTAATTACATATTACAATTTGAAATGAAATACAAACCAAAAACAAGTGGCCGGGACATAAAAGTCCTCATTGGGCAAAAACATGCATTATGCTCAATCACATTGGGCTTTGTCCATAACTAACCATCATGCCAATCATTCACCCTTATATGCCTCTCTAATGCATAAATAAATGGATTACTAACTTTGTTTCAACCTTTGAAACTATATTTTGAGTTATTTAATGATGTGATCAAATTAGGAAACTTTTTCCATTTTGGAAACTTTCATTTTAGGAAACCTTTTTGCATGCATGTGTTCTTGTCTTAATAATCAATCCAATTGATTATTAATTAATTATAAATTGATTATTTAATTAATTAATCATATTAAATAATTAAAAGAATTAATTTTGGGCTTAAAACAAATGTAGGCCGAAACCCACAGAAGAAAAACCCTAACTGTGTTCACACACAAACTAGTTTTATGTCTTTTGGACCATTTGGGCCTTTTGGAATGAGCCAAGCCCACTCCAGCCCTTAAAACCCATTAATAAACTTAATTAATGTTTATAATGTTTAATTTAAATCAGCTCCTTGGGCCTACCAAGTCATTCACTAATTTAAACCAAGTCCGTAAACATAATTAAGCCCATTAAGTGGTTTTAATAAATTAAAATTAATCAAATTAATTTAAGGCCCATTTTAATAAATCCAATTAATTAAAAACACTTTAATATATCATATATATCAGATTTAGAAGATCAAAAGTCGTTCTAACCAAGAACACATCAAGAACACAAGAAGAACACCAATTTATCGAACTTTTCGACTAAACTAGTTTTCATGCAAAACTTGTTCGATTTTAATTCCGTTCGATCCTACGGCTTAATATCACATATTAAACACATAAAATATCATCTAAATGATGTTTTAATGGATCCATAAGAAATTAAATTAGAACAGCCCCTTAAATCACCTAGGATTTCACGCCAAATCCTAATGGGTTTCACGCCAAACCCTAATCACAATCATTCAAAAATTTCGATTTTGTTTCCACCAAATTTATTTGATCACACATACAACCAGAAATCAATATTTCTCATTCATGAACAATCAAATCTGATATTTTAAAGTTCATGAAATAAATAACTCAAAACAAAACAAAACTTATTCCGCAGAAAAATATAGAATTGTATATCCATGGCAAAACCGTGGCTCTGATACCATGTTGGAATTTAACGGTTACATGCATCACATACATGAGCGGAATTTTAAAATTTTTTAACCATTAGATCTGATCTTGCCATGAATACACAATATAACTATATGAGAATAAGAAAAATCACCGTTGATTTTTATTGAACAGTTGATTTTACTTCGCACCGGGTTGTCGCAAACCACAGTGTCCAAAATCGAACACCTCCAATGAGTAATCCACACTAGAGAGGGGTAAATTGAACCAACAAATTGGTGTTCAACTAGGGCTGGCCGAAATTCCAAGAAGCTAGCTTGGAGTTGGCGCAAAAAGAGAGAGAGAATAAAGAAAAAGACTTTCCTTTTGTTTTAATCACTTAACCCTAATTCTCATTAGTTGGCCTTTTATAGTTAGGTTAAAATTCCAACTCCTTAATGAGATTGGGTTCTTTAAAATTGCTTGAGAATTATTAATTGGGCCTCTGGAATTAATTATAATCATTTGGGCTTAATTAAATTCAATTTAAACCTTTTCATAAAAGTCTATGCACAAAATCCACAAACTAGGCCCTTTGTGCATCTAATTGAATTTAAATACCCAAATGGATTCCAAATCCAACCAAATTAAATATGTAAGTTCCATAACACTTATGTAACATATATAAATTAATTTGGTCCAAGAAAAAGCCCTCTAAGCCCTTCTGTATGGAGTTGGCGTGTGGCCCTCTTTTGGAGGGCTTCCTCCAACTTCTTCATTCCTTTGGCCCTTTATAATTTCTTCAATGGACCTATTAATTATTATATCAGTCCTATAACACTTATAGTAGTCTTATAACACTTATAAGATAATAATAATAATTAATCATAAAATACATTATTTCAATTAGGTCCAATTTTACAGAACATTTCTCAAAAGTTCCGCGGATAATTTTATTTGATCATAATTAATTAAACTCTTTAATTAATTATTATCTTATTCACTTCTCTACCTTCATAATAATATCAAATATTATTATCCTTGTTATTTTACCATTTTACCCTTTTCTCTATATGTGTGTGACCTATTGGGTTCCTGTCCATGTTGGCAGTATAATATGTAATTATGAGTTCTATTCAAAACTCACATGATTTAAACTCCTTTAAATCATCTTATCAATCCCTATTGATACTTTTGATACATCATTATACAAGTCATGATTGGCCTCTAGCTAGGCATCATGACTATCCAAATGTCAGGAAAGTCATGTGGTTTGACTGTACCCTTCCATAGAAACAGTTACCGTGCAATTACTCCTTTCACCACTCTTATCTCAATTAGATTCTGAGTATGAATTTCTGTCAACTCATATAAATCTAATTATGTATGTTCTATTAATTTAACCATTGTTCCTAAAATGCCCTTCATGGATCTCCATCCATCTCGGCATATTACTCTGGCCAGAGATTCACTGAACAAGGCAATTATAGAATCATGTGAGATAACTTTCCTTGTTAAATTTGGGATGGTGAATCCTTTGTCAATCACTCAACTATCTTCAAGTAGGTCATGATATACCCAATCTCCTAACTATGTTCACTCCCAGTTGGAAGTAATCAGTTATGGAGTCAAAGTATACCACTTGCTACTTAAGATAACTTTGGTGATCTCAAGTCTAAGGATACTTGCACAACCGTTATGAAGAGATTCCTCACTGACATAGATTTAATATCCATGTGAGGATTCTCTATACAGGTCTCCAATGAACTTGTTCTTCTAACAAGCATCCACATGTTAGCTTTGATTATCTTTCATAATCACAGTTATGAGAACCACTGCTTGAACCATTCAAGAAGCATAACATGTGCTAGTTTGTCCGAATTAACAATGTCCTATCTTGTTAATTCTATGACTAGAAATATTTAGATATTAAGACATTTGCATGCAATAGACATCTCACATCATGAACACCTTCATGATTGCCTTTGCACTGTGTTTATAATATCTAGGACTTCATTTATTAATTTAAGATTTACAAACTCATGTATTCAAACATAGCATTAATAAATGAATGATGTCTTTTATTAAGAATATAAATTTCATACATATGAAAAACATCCCTATTACATGGGCTCTAGGGCATACTCTCTAACACTCTTAAGCACACTATTTCTTATCTCATTCTTAGGTTGTCTCTATGCTCATCATATCCCCTGTCAGTTTCATCCTATCAAGTGGGGCTTACATATGTAATATGATGAATATCAGATGCTGTCAAACAATATGAAATGCTATGCAATGAATATATGATTTCATGTATGTAGGTAGAATACTGTCACGTATTCTCATATAATGCAGATATCATAGCCCATCCTAGAACTATGAGAAATACAACCAAATCCCCACTCCTATAAGGAAAATCACTGACAAATATATAGAGCATCTTAAACAACCTTACCTTATAACAATTTGCTCCCTAGTATTCTTAAACCAAGGCAATCCGATCAAAATATCTCCTTATCCGATGCAATTTATCTGTATTCAAAATACAATTTCTTTTAATTTCTATCACACTCTTTATTTTGTGTTTCTTATAACTGTTTCTCATCTATACAGACACTTAAACTCCCACATTTTACACTTAATGTCAGTCAACTTTTCTTTTCCCTGCTTTAACCCCCAAGAGATCTCAAGCAGCAATACTTCCATCCTCACTCACTACCATCTTTACTGTGCAGAATCAAACCTTTCGCACTTAACAATCTCAGTCAAATATCAACTCTTTCACTTTAATGCAGACAGGGGAGCAAGTATCCTTCAGATTACTTAACACTTATCTACTTATAATTGGCATGTATATATGGACAAACCATCGCTTAACCTTATCCCACTCCGATCTAAGAAGCGCTTAAACCTTTGCTTTGATACCACAAAATGTCACACCCTTCTCGAAACAGTCTTTTCGGGTGCAAAACTTAGCTGAAATCGATACGTTTTTTTTCACCGAACAATTCAAAACACTTAAAATACTTTTATATTAAATTCCATAATCATTCAACAGTCTTGTAAACAATTAAACATATACAAAATAACTTCATGCCAAGAGCTTATATCAAACATTCATCCATCAATAATCATAAATATAATCAAACCACAGTTCAGTCTTTTACCTTAATTAACTACGTATATACATGTCAAAATATAACTCAGACTAATACATAAATCTTCTCTTCCGATATGGATCCATCATGTACTGTGCTCTTGCAACACTTCAAAACCTGCATGCAGTAAACACTATGTGCTGAGCACTAGATATACCCAGTGGTGACTACTAATCCAAGAATTTCCCAAAATAAAGCATAATATCGTAATTTATGCTACTAGCATTCTTATTTCATTTATCATTTTCTTTTTCTTCAGTCAACGGTAGATTTATTATTAACTCGTATTTTTGGTTAATCATTGTTCTTTGGTTTTCAAACTTTCAACTTTACTTTTACACTAACCTCTTAGGCGAATCGATATCAGATTTACTTTTACCTTTATGTTATTCTTTACTATAACTTTTATTTTTATCATTACTTTCGTCTTATCTTTTAGCCACAACATTTTAATTATCATTTCATTTAGCGATGTGTATTGGTACTCGTGTCTTTAATAGTACCAAAATAAACCATTTTTAATTCTTGATTTACTATTCAATTATTCAATCTGTATTTTAATTACACTTCTCACTATTTATTCTTTTGTTTTACTTTAACTTTTAACTAATAAATACATTACTATTTAAAGGTTTTTAAGCTTTATTGCAAAATGATACAGCTATTTTGGGACACTTTGTAGTCAAATTCTTTTTCCTTCTTTTATACACTTACTTATGTTTAAATATTTGCTTTAAAACTTATGTCTTTTATTTTTTTTCTTCATTAAACAATTATGTACCTTTTCATTGTTTTACTTTTCATTTAACTTTTCTTTCAGAAATACGTTACTTAAGCATTAAGTTTTACTTAATGTCATTACTATCACTTTTTAACATTAAATAAGAAATTAATATTATTTTCCAAACTTGTCACTTTTTCTCACTAGTAATTGGTACAGAAAATACCAATTAATTAAATTTATCTTTTTCATGTAAGAAAAAATAAAATTTAAATCATTTTCATTATAAAAAATTGACTTAATATTTATTTATTACTTTATCCTTATAAAACCTTTCTTTTTCTTTTTCCTTATTAATCACACTTTTCAAGTAACTTTACAGATTTATTTCAACTTTGCATTTTCTTCGAAATGAATCATTCTTAATTATAAATTTTTGTATTCAATTTTATTTAAGCAATACTGATTTATTCATTTCGATGCGCCCCTAGTGCAATATAACAAGATTCTCAAAAAAGATACTCAAGACTGGACCCAAAGGTCCTAGTGAACAAATAGAGAAATGATCTCGGAAGATCAAGTCTCATAGAACAGATAATAGATACGTTTTCACTTTCACTGAAACTATGGAGATCAAAGATCCCATCCATAACAAAGCAAATCGCCATGACTTGCACCGCGATACAAAGGTGTCCTTATGGCTAGCCAATTATATCCTAATCAAGAATAACATTACTTGCTTATCGCTAAGGACAAAATAATCAATTACATTTGCAATCATTTTTAAACATTTAAAAATCTTTAATTTCTTTCTTTTATTTATTACTACACTTTATTATGATCAAATGCACTCTTTTGTGCCTTTGACTATTCAATAACTTTTTATCCTTTTGTTCACTTTATCTTTTTTAGTCACTTTTGTGAATTATTCTTCAATAATTCACTCAGATACTTAGGCTTTTCAGTCTTTTATACAGATTATAAATTATGAATTATGGCATTATAATTTACAATTTTCTTTTATTCTTTTTGTATAATTCTTTGCGAATTATTTTCCAATAATTCAAGGCTTGACTTTTTACAATATTTTTTTTCTCTCTTCTCTGTCCAAACTTTTAATTATTCGATAAGCCGACTTTTATTTCGTCAGCGAATTATTTATTTATTTTTTAATATTTTTATTTGACTAATTTATTTTGATAAATTAGTCACGCATTTATTTTGTTACTTTTACCCACTTATGGATTCTATTGGTATAATTTATTTTTTTATGCCTCGAAAAATGCATAATTTGACTTTTTCTATTGAATTATTCATTTCAAACATATAATTATAATTTTGCCATTATAACTTTATTTTTGCTCTTTAAACTAACAATTGAAACATTTTATATTTCTATACACCTAAATTGTCATTTATACGCAAAATTATATTTTTATCCCTAAACTTTCCTTTTCTTTCATATTGATCTTTTTATTTACTTATCAATTTATTTTCATAGTTTTCACTCATTTTATAAATTATTTACCAATAATTCATTATTTTCCTTAATTTCGTGACTTAATAAAAATTCGAAAAATTCATCGGTTGACTTTTTATTTCATTTTGATTGACTATAATTTAATTTCATATCAAATCACCATTTTCAACACTTTTATGCAATTATTAACTAATAATTTAACTATTTTCAATCTACATATTAACATTAAATTCTAAATAAAATCAGCTAAGACTTGCGCCTTCATTGCTGGGCGTGCTCATACCGGACATCGAACTCATCGAGGCGGGCTACCCATTTCGTCAGCCTTTTCGAGGCCTCTGGTCTTTGCAACACCTTTCTCAGGTTAGAATTGGTGCGTACTATTACTGTGTGGGCTAGGAAGTATGGATGTAACTGCGCCGTAGAGGCGATTGATGCAAAGGTCAGTTGCTCCAAGATGGGATACTTCAGTTCTGCTTATCGCAGGAGTTTGCTAGTGTAATAGACCGAAAACTGCTGGCTCCCTTCTTCCCATACTAGAATTGCACCTACCGCTCCCTTAGAGACTGCTAGGTATATGTATAGGGTTTGTAATGGCCTTAACACTAGGTTGGCTGTGAGTCATATTTTCTGACAGTGAATAGTGACTCTGGATAGAAAATAAAATAAAAATTCATCCAGAGGCAAAAAATATTTTACTTGACTATCGAAAAATTTTTGTCATGATTAGTTCAAAATTAAAATTTTGAGTGAAATTGAGATCATATAGGCCTCCAAAACCAGAAAATATGAAAAAGGGAGCAGTGTAGTAAAATTTTATCTAAGTTGACCTAAAGTTGACTGAGTCACTAAAAATAGTAAATGAGCTCCAAACTTCATCAAATTTTGCAGACCTACCAAAAATAATATTTATAATTTTTTGGCTATAAAAGGAAATTTTTCAGTGACACCGGTAGTGATCGAATCGGACCGATATAATTGAATCGGACTAAAAATGGACTCTGATTGAGTTAAAATTTTACATACAACCTATTTTTTTTATATATTATGAATTATAGAATTTTAATTGAGGCTAATTGAAGTTGAGAAGTAAGATAATTTTAAAAATTTACAAGTTTGGACTAGTATAAAAGGGATTTAAGTATCAGACTTTTAATATTTCAGCTCATCTCCCTCAGCCCTCTTTCTTCTCTTTCTTGGCCGAACTCCCCATTCCCTTTTTTTCTCTCAATTTTCTTCATTCCTTCTCTATTTTCTCCTCAAATCCAACCCTCAAATATCATGCTCTATGTCTCTAGTTGCTGTTTGGTGTCTCTAATCACTGGTTTGAGTGGAAATTAAGGGTGAAATTAAAGGAGAAAGTGAAGGAGGTCAATGTTACATAAGTGAAATTAAAGGATTTAATTTATTTTAAAGTCATCTACAAGTATATTTTGATGGTTAGAATGTTATTTTGCTCTCAATTTTAGCATTTGAGATCAAGAAGTTAGGGTTTTGATTAATTAAAATTTGGCTCTTATTAGGTTCCCAAAGTAAAATTCAATCTTCCAAGGGGAAAAGCAAGGAAAGAAGCCTAAGAAAGATTTATTAAGTGAGAGAGGTTAGTGACTATAAATTTCAGCAATTCCCTTTAATTAAAGCCTAATTATGCATTATGTAACTAAGCAAAGTTAGAAAAAATGCGTGTTTATTTGAAATTGATTTTAAATTAGTAATTTAGAACCTTAATTATGATTATTGTGATAATTAAATTGAATTAAAAGTGAAGGTAAGGTTGACTTCTTTTGTTGGCCGAATTAGACATTAAAGGTAATTAAGGTGTAATTTGATTATTTTTAGTGATTAATGCTTTTAAATGAATATAATTATGAAATTAAGTGCTTTTGAATTTAATTGGAATTTATTGAAAATATATGAATATTTTTGATAGTGAATTAGTATTATGTAAAGTGAATTTTAATGAACTATAGTGAAATAATTTATAAATTGTGTAAAATTGATGAATGAATTAAGTGACTAGTGTATTAAAGTGTAAAAGTAAATGAGAATATTAGTTAGCGAAAATAAATGTTCAATTGAATAATAAAATGTTGCCCTTAGTAGTGGTTAGACGATTAAAATCTAGTTCAGGATATAAATGGCTAGCCATAAGGACACCTTTACCGCAATGCGAGTCATGGCGACTTGCTTTACTATGGTAAAGTCGTAATGATTTTCCATAGGTCAGTGTTAAGTGTTCGGTGAAAGTGTTGGAGTGGTCATTTGAGATTATTCCCTAGTGTAGTGATGTGGTCTCATAGGGCCTACATCCCATATATCGAGTATGTAGATTTTTTTCGGAATTGTACTAGGGGTATAATGGTAATAATGAATTAAAAAGTATAAATTGTGAAGTGAAATTATGAATTGAATTGAAAAATGACCTAAGCAAAAGAAAAATAAAAGTTAGGGTCAAAATGGTAATTGGCCTTAAATAGTGTATTTCAAAGGTAAAGTGATAAGAAATTAAATTAGGGGTAAAAGTCGAAGAAATAATAATCAAATAGGTTGAAATTGAACCTTTATAAATTGGAAGGACTAAAGTGAAATTTTACATGAAAAGGGTAAAACAAGGACCAATTGGTAATTCTATAAGCCAAAGATTAAATATGAAATGAAATTAAGTAGTTTAGTGGCAATTTGGTAATTAAAGAGTAAAAGAGTCGATTTTGCGATTAAAGAAGAATTTAAGGACTAAAATGAAAGTTTTCCCAAAGCAACAATCTTAGACTAAATTGAGCGTAAAAATACTATTAGCTATGCATGTGATGATAAAAGAACGAAAATTTGCATGAATAATGTGGTTATGCATGTACAAAAAATTTCTAGATTTATAGTCACCACTAAGCATATTTAATGTTCAGCGTAAAGTATTTACTGCGTGTGGGTCCCGACGTAATAGTGGAGCAAGTATACAGGGGAGCTTGAAGTTCGGAAGAAGAAGGATCAATTTGGAAACTTTATCCCTTGTTGGCAAGTATATATTTATCTAGCATTGAAGTTATTTTGGCATGTATATATTTTTATTAGCAGCAGTTAAGTTTGGAATTTGTACGAAACGATGTGTGTAAGTTTGAGCATATGATTAGTAACATGAGACATGTTATGAGTAGTTGGATACACATATTACTGTCCTTAGATTATTGTGCCCCATGGGGCTGTGTGAAATTGGTTGCTTTTCAGGGAGGTTAGGCAAGACTTAACCGTTATGCTACCAAAATTTTAATTGACATGTAGCAACTGAATATCTAATAATTGGTTGAATAAATAAGCCACAATTATTCAGAAGAATGGATATTTAAGACTAAGCAAAAAAAACAATAATTTCTTCACTCAATCACTCATGTGTAAATCAAGAGATCTGTAAGGGGTGTTATAGGGTTTCACCGACCTTTGGTTTGCTGAGCAAGGGTGGTGTGGTATGGACCTGCTTCAAAGCCTCAAAAGCTTGTTGGCACTCTTTCGTCCATCGAAAAACTTTCAAATTCTTAATCACCTGGTAAAATGGCAAACACCGTTTGGCTGAACAGGAGATGAACCTCCCCAGAGTTGTGATTCTCCCATTAAGCTTTTGTACGTCTCGGACTATTTTTGGGGACTCCATATCCAGGATTGCCCTGATCTTCTCGGGATTGGCTTCTATTTGTCACTTCGATATCATGAAACCAAGGAATTTTTTAGACTGTACCCCGAAGGCACACTTCTTTGGGTTTAACTTGAGGCCTGCCCTCCTTAGAGTAAGGAAAGTCTCTTTAAGCTTGGATGGTAGCTCCGCAGAGACCTTGCTTTTGACGATCATGTCGTCTTCATATACTTCCATGTTTCTTCCTAGCTGGTTGGCAAAAAGCTAGTTCATCAATCTCTGATATGTAGTACCTGCATTTTTTAGTCCAAAAGGTATAATTCGATAACAATAAGTACCTCGATGGATGATGAAAGCCATTTTTTCCTCATCTGCTGGATTCATTGGGATTTGATGGTAGCCCACCAATGCATCGAGGAAGGCGTACTCTTCGAACCCAGCTGTGGAGTCTACCAAAAAGTCTATATTTGACAAGGAATAGCTATTTTTTGGACATGCTTTATTGAGGTCTGTAAAATCTACACACATGCGCCACTTTTCGGTAGCCTTATTGACTAGCACTACATTAGCTAGCCAGTCTGGATATAAGACTTCTATGATGAATCCATTCTCTAGTAAGGTGTTCGTCTCCCGCTCCACGGCCAGCCATCTTTCTAGGGCGTAGCTTCTCTTTTTCTGCTTAACTGATTTGCATTATGGGCAAGTGTTCAAGGAGTGAGTTATCAGATCTTTTGATACACCCTTAATGTCTAAGGGCTGCCAAGCGAATATATCCATGAATTTCCTGAGCACGAAAATAAGTGCTTCCTTGTCTAAACCCTTTTTGTTGGCTGATATTTGAACACTTTTCCTAGGAGTTAGCTCGACTACTTGTAACATTTCCCCTGGTTCGGCCTTTTGATCCCCTGTGTCCGATGTGTCCATCGTGCTGAGGGGAAGAGCCTAGTTAGCCTCCTTCAGTATGGTCATGTATGTCTCCCGAGCCGCTTTCTGATTTCCCCTTAATATTGCTATCCCCTTTCCCATCAGAATCTTGAGCACCAAACTCTGCATGGATATATAAGCATTGACTGCGGCCAACAGAGGCCGGTTGAAGATTACATTGTATGACAAAGGAATGTTAACTACCATGAAATTCTCACTGTATGTCCGAACTATTGCATTATCTCCCAGCTGGACTAACAAATTTTCTAGTCCTTCTACCTTAACGGGTTGTCGAAAAAGGTCAATGAGGGGGGTGTTGACTTCCTCAAGGTAATTTTCTGACACTTCTAGGGCCTTGTATGCCTGTAAGGTGATCAAGTTGACCGTACTCCCTATGTCAATCAGTATCCTCTGGACTAAAAAATCCCGAATGACTGCTTCAACCATTAGCGCGTCACTATGTGAATGCTTAACATGAAACCCATCAGTTACTGTGAATTAGACTACTTGGACTGAGGTATGAGTGCTTCTTTTAACGACAAACACCTCCTTTGCCTTTCTTTTTTTGAATTTATCATACTGTCCTTCCCCTGTTATTACATGGAATACACCGACTAGCACTTTCTTAGGTGGACTAGCTCGGTTCCTATTTGATGGGGGTGTGTGAGATCTATGCCTTTTGGCTCTCTCATCATATTTCACAAACTGCGCCAGGGTCCCTCTCCTCACCAAGTGTTATATCTCTCATTTCAGCTACTTGCATTCTTCTATCACGTGCCCCCTATCCCTATGGAAGGCATAATAAAGGTTCTGATATCTGTTGGGGTCCTTCCTCATTAGTCTGGGCCAAGTAACTTTTTCGTTCTGTTACATCCAGGCCAGGATTCTTCCCTGCTCGTATTGAGGGGTATGAACCTCTTTTCCTTCCTATCTCCAGATTGATGATGGGAAACTGTGTAAGTATGGTTGGACAAACTACTTCCTCTGTACATCTTAGATTCGTGTCGGCTGTTCCTTCCATGGTCTCGAGCTAACCTTATAGGATCCTTTCCTTCTCTTTCCATCCTCGAGTTGTCGTGCGAGCTGAGACGTATGCGTCGGGCTTCATCCATCTGGATGTATTTGTAAGCCCAGGACATGAGTTCGGTGAAGTCATTTAGGGGTTTTTTGCTCAGAGAGTCGCTAAAATCCCGATACCTCGTATTTCTGATGAGTGCCGTGATGACCACCATGTCTCAAGGCAAAAAAATTTCAGCCCAAGGCTGATGTCTCTTTAATTTTGATTGATGCCTCAAAGCACCTCTCCAAGCCAGCCAATTCTTGCCCAAGGCTGATGTCTTTTTAATTTTGATCGACGGACCATCCCGATTGACACCTCAAAATGCCTCTCCAGGCCAACCAATTCTAGCCCAAGGCTGGTGTCTCTTTAATTCTGATCGACGGACCATCCCGATCGACGCCTCAAAGTGCCTCTCCAGGCTAGCCAATTCCAGCCTAAGGCTTATGTCTCTTTAATTCCTTGACGGACCATCCCGCTTCTCAAGAAAAATAATTCCAGCTCGAGGTTGATGTCTCTCTAATTCTGATCGATGATCTATCCCGATCGATGCCTCAAAATGCCTCTCCAGTCCAGCCAATTCCAGCCCAAGGCTGACGTTTCTTCAGCACTCCTACACCTCGCTAATTTCGGAAAGTATGCGTCCTTCTACAAATCAACGAGCCATCTTGATTGGCCCACCCAACGTCTAAAGATAAAACGTTGGGAACAACGTCAGCTACAAAATCTCGCAAAAAAACTTGCCGCATGATCGTTACTTCAATCTCTTATCGAACTGTCCGGAGGGGGACATGTGATAACACCCAAACAAATAAGGCTAACAACCCAATATCACCGGCAAAGGCCCAAGGGAAGAGCCCATCAGAAACTCCCTCAGTTAGGAAGAAATTCCTATAATCGAGGTTGTCCGATCGGATTAAACGACTTACTGACAGGGTCTGAAACACACCACTGTCCAATCATTGCTGCCTACAGAAATAGGCCATGCTTATTACAGAGTAAGGACATTGTTGCGCACACTGCTCCAAGCCCTCCCAAACTATAAATAACAGGTTCTACTCTTAAAAAGACATCCCTTCTCACTATCTCTCTCTCAATTGACTTATCTATTCTCCTTTATCCTGATAACTGACTTGAGCGTCGGAATGCTAAAATCCGGATCCATCGAGCTAAGCATTATTGCAAGTTTCCCATATGAAGGATCCGATCGGAACTAATCTCTTATTTTTCCAACCTGCTTCGTCTAAAATAGAGGCACCTCCTTTACGAAATTCCGTGATTTATCATATTGTATTATTATATACAGTATTTGATGTAAAATTATATTAGCCTATAATATTTTATAATATGGTTGGTGTATAATATGACATTATATTAATCTTGTAAAAAAATAAAAAAATAAAATTAAGTTGTTTGTATTATTATTAATTTAGACAAAAAAATTATAATTACAAACTATAATTTTTAATTCATATATTAATCTGTTAATTAAAAAATTCAAATAAACTTTACTATAAAAATAAAAAATTGAAAGAAAAAATGAAAAGACATTCTAATGAAAAATATATATAAATTAAAGATTTTAAAATTCGATAAACTAAAATAATAATTATAAATGAAACAAAATGTACAGCACTGTTCTATTTTTTTATTTTTTAAATTTAAAATGAAAGAAAATCCAAAAAATTGATCTGAAAAGATGCCAAAAGGAATGTGACATAGAAAATAAAAAGATACCAAAAAATTGCCTTTTTACTTTAGAATACGGTATTTAATATATTATATAAAAATTATAATTATAAAATATAATTTTTGATACGTACATTAATCCTTTAATTAAAAAAATTCAAATAAATTTTATCATAAAAATAAAAATTGAAAGAAAAAGAAAAGACATTTTAATGAAATATATATATATATATATTTTTTTTCTTATTTTATTTTATTTACTTTGTGCTGTCGTACCCGATTGTCTGTTTTACTTATTAAAAAATCCGACTGTATTACGATTCGTTAAAATACCTTCAATTTCCTTCTTCTTTTTTTTTTTTTTTTAAATTCACATTATTCACAGGTCTTCCATTTTTCTTTTAATTTCCTTCAAATTAAATTATCCAATAAGAAAAGGGATACATGTTAGCGAGGACAAATTTTGGAGGCCTGAAATATAGGTTAATGTCATTTATAGCTGGCAGAAGTTGTCTTTTTTCTTCTTCTTCTTTCTTGGCTCTGCCTCCCCAATTTTATTGGTTTTTTTTTTCTCTTCCTCTCAATTTCATTTCACTTGCTCAGAAGGGCTGCCATTGCTTTCTCAATTTCTCTATGTTTTGCTCAATAATTGAAAATTAGGGTTTTTTAATTCACACAAAGAATCCAAGATAGAAGAAGAAGAAAACAAGAAAAATGAGTGCTTCAAGGTGTTGGCAAAACTTGCATGCTCATCTCCTATACCAGCAACACTTTCCCTACTGTATGTACAATAAAGTTTCTTTCTTTTGTGGTTTTTCTGTTTGGTTCTTGAGAAAATGTGAAAGTCAATTGAGGTTTGTACCAATAGTAGACTCCGATGACTTATTTTCTTTTCCCCCTTTCTTTTGGTTTTGTACTGTTTGTCAAGGAAATATTGCAAACACTTTTTTTTTTTTTTCAATCAACCTTTCAAGTCAACTGAGCTTTTTGGAGTAATTGGCTTAATCCAGGTGCCTGATCTTCTTTTAGAAACTTTGGGATTGGATTACCAAGCTTTCACATTGTTTTGTATGCTTTCATGTTTGATTTCGTAGCATATGGGACAAGCTGAAAGAAAATCAAACATTTTTTCTTTGTTGGCTATGTTTAATTGGTCACTGTTTAGATGCCAAGAAAGAGAGTGACCCACCTTATTATTATTATAATTTTTTGTCATATTTTTCAGAAGATTGCTTAAAATTAATACCAGTTCCAGATTTGGGGTTTTCGTTGGTTATTTACTGAGGGAAAGGAAAAACAAAAAACAAAAGCAAAGTCATTGTTTTCGCTGTTTGGCAATACTCTATAGCGCAGACATTCAATTGCAGCTTGTCTGAGCCTCAATTAATGAAAATGGTTGAAAGGAAATAGTTCTTTTGCACCCAGGAGACCAATGAATGGTTTCCTTCGGAGCAGTGATAACGGTTTTAGTGGATGACCAGACAACAATGCGGCTTTAGGTTATTGATTGATTCATGGAACTTAGACTATACTATTGAAAGTTTTATGAAAGCTTTATTGTTTGATTGATTTCTTGGTGATTCTGCATTTGTGGACTGCGCATTAGAATTTTAATAATTTGAATACAAAGTTGAGAAAGAATGTTTGAAACGAAGAATTCTTTATTGTGGTCCTTATGGTCTTCCATGAAACAATATGATCTACCTATAATTCACACCCCAACCATCCATAGAACGACTGTGTTTGACAACTTCAGTGCAAATGTGGTTGTGGATGGAAGCACACTCAATCTGGGATTGTGGGATACTGCTGGTATGGTTATAATTAATTGTCTTTTATGTTATCGTCTTTTGAAAGTTATTACCACGATCTTCAAGCAGTTACTTCATGGGACAGGCCAGGAGGATTACAATAGATTAAGACCCTTGAGCTATCGTGGGGCAGATGTTTTCCTACTTGCTTTCTCTCTTATTAGTAAGGCCAGTTATGAAAATGTTGCAAAGAAGGTATCTCAAAATATCTTTCCAAGCTTCCTTTTGTATTTTTTGTTCGGGCTGATTGTGTAATTTTCTGATAAAGTTTCCATGTTTTCTATTTTAATTTTCAGTGGATTCCTGAATTGAGGCATTATGCTCCTGGAGTACCAATTATTCTTGTTGGAACTAAGCTTGGTTAGATACTCCTATCCCACTTGTTTTGTTTTTCGTAATGTTGATGGCTGTTATGTACACTTTTGTATGCTTTTAAACTCTATATCAATAAATTTTCTGGACCAAGGTAAGCACTGTTGATAATCTGGTTGTGAATCTTTGCATACTACATTAACTGTATCATCATCTTTCATCAGGTGCTTTTGTTGTAATTTTTTTTTGGCTCGTTAATTATCTTAGCATTGGATATTCTTCCATTGCATAGTCATTGCATAAATTTACTTCTTGGTTGTGACTTATCATTGATTCGTAGGTTCTTTAAGAAGTTTCACAATGTATTTTGTTATGAAATTGCAAGTCTTTGTTGCTTTGATCTCTCTGTTTCTCTGTCTCTCTCTCTCTCTCTCTCTCTACAGTTATTTATGTGCTATTGTGTCTCAAAAGTCATAATATTTGACCTATTTTCCAATGTTCCCAGTTAGATTTCTGTAGAAATTAGGGTTTTATTCTATTTTTAGTTTACACATTAACTTTCACTGCAATATAGACTAAGAGATAATTCCTCATCTGCTTGTTATTTGATACTAAGTGCTTGTTAAAAAAGCAAGAATCTGATAGTATATAGTTCTAAGTAATCGGTGGATCACTATAACTTGTATGATTCAATGACATTGTAGATCATCTTTTGTCTATCCTTCTCATTCAATTATGGACAAATAGGAGTGATTAGTTAATAATTTCTTTAGAAGGAATGCTAAATCTTATTACTTGATTGCATTTGCATGTAAACGCCTGCTTAATTGAATCCAAATCATGGGAGAAGAAATATAACGTATAGCAGATGACCTACGTTGCTGCAACTGAGAAATAGAATGGAGTATGGTTACTACTGATTATCAGTGTCACCTACGGTTACCTTCTTGTTGATTTGAGAAGTTTCAGTGTCACACATAGCCCCTCTCTTTGTCCTATGCATGCAACAGCAATTTTAGGGTATAGAAGTCCATCTACAATTGTAGGAGTGGCCATAGATTTGTACTCCACTACAAAAGGGTTGTGATAAAAAATAGTGCTTCACTTTCTTGTTTTGAATCCTTTTTCTTTAAATTGGTTTTCTGTCCATCATAATTATTATCATTGCTATAACGTTGTACCACGTGCAGCCTTTAGTTGGGCCTTTATTTCTGTTCAATACGTAATGACTAATGCTAAATTTTGTTGGTCAATCCAATCAGTTCATATATGGTTTGAAAGTATGATGTCTCTAATGATGATAATATGCAAAGCTCTAATTCAGAATTCAAAAACTTAGTTTGCACAACATCATGATTCTTGAACTACCTGAGTGAGGCTATCTTTTCTTTGTGGGCTATTACTGATGCGAGAATAGTGGTAAAATTTTGGACTAAGTTGTCAACTGCTCTGGATGATATGCAATTTAATTAGTTTTGTCATATTCTCAGTGCTAGAACATATTCACTGGCCACACTGGTAAACATTGTCTTTTGGGAACTCATTTCAAAAGAGAGTTTTTTTTAAGAGAAATTTCCTAAATATTTCTCCTTCCAAGGTGTTTATTTGTCATCATGAATCAATAGGTAAAAAAACTGTTCTGCTTGTTTGCCTATAGGATTGGCTAGATTAATTTACACGAGAAAAAAAATGTTTGGATAATTGTTTCATCTGATATAACTCTCATATTTTTTTTCCTGCTGGAATTCCATAATTTTTGGCTGGGTACATAGTTTCGAATTTGCATGTCTTTTGAATGAGAAACTAGCAACGATTGAGAAGGACATTGACATTCCATGGTACTTTATGAAATTGCATTGGTGTTAATTGCCATATTATGCTGAATTAGTCTATATTACATGAAATGTCGACAAGAATCAATTTTCATCACAGATAAATTTGTTTCTTATAGATCTCCGGGATGATAAGCAATTCCTTGCGGACCACTCTGGTGCAGTGCCCATCACCACAGCTCAGGTATTAATGGTCGCTTTCTCTATCAAGTGTTACTTTCTTATGTCTATTTTAATATGTCACCTTCTTCCATGTATTCATGGTTCATCCATCTCTCCTCAGCTAATGTATGATTATTTATTTATTTTCAAAAGGGGGAGGAATTGAGGAAGTTAATTGGGGCCCCTGTTTACATAGAATGCAGTTCAAAAACCCAGCAGGTATGGAAATCATTTTTATCACACTTTGTGGGAAACTTGGTGCTTACCTTGTTGCTGACTGAAATTATTTCAACCAAATACAGAATGTCAAAGCTGTCTTTGATGCAGCGATTAAAGTGGTTCTACAGCCGCCAAAACAGAAGAAAAAGAAGAAAAGAAAGGCACAAAAGTCCTGCTCTATATTGTGATCAAGAAAAGAAGTGATCGGGAGGAAAATATGACCAACTAGGCATTGATCCCATTAGTCTTTCACCATTTCTCTTAGGTACAACAAGCTTGAGGAAGCAGCAGGATGTGGTTCGTAGTGTCCACTGACAGAAGTAGGAAAGCATATTAATAGCATCAAGTCTTTGAGTTTGTTGCGTTTGGGTTGCTTTTTGGTTTGTATATGAAGGATGTGTTTGTTAACATGCACACCATTTCTGTTTCTGCTAATTAGGTCAATCCGCATGTATTGATTTAGAGCCAGGAATTTGTTCTATGATTTCCTCTTGTATTATGAATGATCTGTTACCTTGAAAACCTTAAAAGAATTATGGCTTTTGGTTATATTATATTGAAGTTGTTATTTCTTCTGTGCATCTGTCCTGGATGATGAGAATCCAGCTAGAACTTCATGGCCTAAAACAAAAAGGAATATTATGGGTCAGGCGGCAAATCTGTAGTGGAGAAAATATGATATTTATCTTCTCTTAGAAGAATATTGCAAATATGATATTTATCTTCTCTTAGAAGAATATCTTCCAAGTTTTATTTTCTTTTTTTTTCTTTTAAAATAAAATTCCACTAATATTTTATTTCCCTGGAATTTATACTGTTCCCACTTTCAGCAGTCCAAAAAGAATTAGTGCACCTCTGCCATTTCCATTTCTATTAAATACACCATCCTCTTCCTTGCATGCCCATAAATTTGGATTTCTTCATTTGCCTTGTTATTGAAAGAAGGCGAGATAGCAGAGGTTGCCTAAAAATGGCATCAAAGAGAATAATGAAGGAGCTCAAGGACATGGAAAGAGATCCCCCAACCTCATGCAGTGCAGGTAAAGAAACAGAAACTAACTGTTAATTCTTATATTAAATTAATATAAATTTTATAAACTGACAAAATTAAATTATATAAATATAATTATATTTATTTTGGGACGGAAAAAATTCGGAACGAAGACCACAGTCCTTGACTCTGCCTCGAATTTTAAAATGGAAAATATTTTTTTCTCGTCTCCACCCTCACCGAATTTTTTTTTGGAGATTTCTTGCCTCATGATTATCTCTATTTGCCATTAGCCCAAAAAAAACAAGTGTTCGGTCTTTTTTTTGTAGTTTTAATTTTTAGAAAAACAAAAATCTAATTTTAGATTTTTACCATTAAATTCTTAAAAAAACTCTTATATATGTGTATGTGTAAGATTTATTGAAAATTATTTATAATTCAAACGATTGAAAATTTGATTACTAATACAGTAATGATATAATTATTAAAAAAAAAAATTCACTTGTCTCACCAAACCTCAGCTTTTTTTCATCCACCTCCAATTTATTAAAGTTAAATTCACCCAAATCCACCAAAGAACCTATCTACTCCCAATTAAATTTGCTGTTCATCTTGTTCTGCCCTTTGCTCAATGGGCGGCTCCAATGGCTGTCACAATAACACTTGAGGTATTAAGTTCTGATTAAAAGAAATGGATTAGAGTGGGCATTGATGATGCTGAAAGCCTGGACTTATGATAGTGAAAACCTAAAGAAACTCGAACACACACAGAGTAATCATCATGGGATAGTTATTACGTTTTTGTAATTCTAAAGTTACCTTTCTAATGAATGATTGCATATGATAAATGCAGGTTTTACTGTCCATATGTTCGCTGCTTACAGATCCAAATCCAGATGATCCTCTTGTTCCTGAAATAGCTCACATCTATAAAACTGATAGATTCAAGTATGAATCTACTGCTGGAAGCTGGACCCAGAAGTATGCTATGGGATAAACCTTCTTCTTTTTTCTCTATAAATCATTTTCTACTATTTTACTTGTAAATTGGTGTTAAATAAACATTTTAAATTAAATAATTTTTCTTTTTAACTTGATGTCGATTTTCTCCTCGCATACGTTTGAAATTGATCATGCATATTACTAAACGGCTTAATTTTAATGTAAATTAAAATCGTTTACGAATAGCTGCGGATACCTACTCGTATAATTGCAACTTATAAAACAATGGAAAAATTAAACATCATAATTTACTAAATTTTCAAATTAATATCCAAATAAAAATAAACCTAAACAAATAATATAAGAGAAATTAAGTTAATATTTTCAAATAAAAAAATAAGTATATATTTGAAATTCAATAAATTTCAATTTTAAACTTTAATTTTTCAAAAGTTCACTTAATGGCTTAGAGTTCAAATGATAGAAAAAACCCTAAATACATAATAACCCATAATCAATCATATGAAATCATAAAAAATAGAATAGATGCGAAAACATACCTAAATCTATAGCCATCAAGGATGCGGAGGTTTTATAGTTTTTAATTGACACAGAGATCTAGATTTTCTTTAGGGTGATAGGATACTAGAGAGAGAAAAACGTATTAGGATTAAAGTTTTCTGTGCAACCAGGACCGCAACCTATTTATATATTGACTTATTTTCTAATTAGCCCATCATAAATTAGATTAAGTCCTTTAGATTTCTACACATTTATAAAGTAACCCCATATTTTTTAATAAGACGATTATTAAGTCCAACTTTACTTTAAATGAACCAGATCACTTTTATTTAGACTGAAATTGTGATAGCATATAATATATAATATTCACATATTTAATTTGTCTAGGTTCATAAATTCCAACAATCTCTCACTTGGACCTTTTACATATAAATATGTGATAACCTTAGTAATTGTATATCACTATAATACTTTATGAGCTCAAAATGCTATCATAACTGAAATTATCTCTAACAATCTCGTCCATTAATTATATCAACATAGGATCAAAGAGGTTGTTACATTTATCGTAACTGGATCTAACAATGGTCACATATATCAATATAATCAACAACATGGATCAATTATGGATGTATAACATGAAAATGTCATGCAATGTGATCTGTAACATGCCTATTTCCAACTGGTCCAACCTTATTCCTTAATGAGATCAAACAAGATAGAGAGTGGAAATTGTATAAAATCTTTAGCGGAATGATAAGCTTTATGTATCCACAAAATATTCATATGACATGTCAACCAAAAAATAAATTTAAGCATTTGTAAGTACAAACTCTCACTAAACTGATACATCATCTAATAGTGTAACACCCATGTGAGTATTGTGCTCATGAAAGACCTTGGGTATTAGTCCCTTAATAGGCGGATTTGCAATCATGGAGTTTGTGCCAATATGCTTTATAGATATTTGACCACTTTGAACTCTTTCTTTAATCGTTAAGAACTTAATGTTTATATGTTTAGACTTTGAAGAGTTCCTATTGTTGTTGGAATACAACACTACTGATTTATTGTCACAAAATAACTTTAATGGTCTTTCAATACTATCTAAAATTCGTAGCCCTATGACAAAATTCTTCAGCTATATTCCTTGATTTGATGCCTCATGACACACTACAAATTTAGCTTCCATAGTGGAAGAAGCCGTGAGCAATTGTTTCACACTTTTACATGAAATAGCTCCTCCAACTAGTAAGTAAATGTAGCCTGAAGTGGATCTACGACTGTCTTGGCATCCAACAAAATTAGAGTTGGAATACCTAATGATCTCTAACTTATCCGATCTCTTATACATGAGCATATAATCTTTTGTTCTTTGTAGATACCACATAACCCTTTTGGCTGCTTTCTAGTGATCCATGCCTAGTTCACTTAAATATCTACCTAACATTTTAATAATGTATGCGATATCTGGACGTGTACAAACTTGAGCATACATTATACTTCCTATACCTGAAGCCTAAGGAATGTTTTGCATTTCCTTAGACTTGACTTCATTCTTTGGGCACTGATTGCAACCAAACTTGTCTACCTTAGCTACTGGGGTATCTCCTGGATTACAATTTTGCATGCTAAACCTTTTGAGAATCTTTTCAATATAGCTTTTCTATGATAATCCAAGAATGCCCCGAGAGTGATTATGGTATATCTTGATTCCTAATACAAAAGAGGCGTCACCAAGATCTTTCATCTAAACTTTTTTTGATAGAAATCTCTTAGTTTCGTGTAGTATGCCTATATCATTGCTGGCAAGCAATATGTCATCGACATATAATACCAAGAAAATATACTTACTCCCATTAAACTTGTGATATATACATTCATCAACTGCATTTATCTGAAAATCGAAAGAAATGACAATTTGATGAAATTTGTGATACCACTGATGAGAAGCTTGTTTGAGTTTATAGATGGAATTTTTTTTTTAATTTGCAAACCATTTGCTTTGAATCTTCTAAAACAAAGTTTTTTTATTATTCCATATAAATCGTTTCGTCAATGTCTCCATTGAGAAATACTATCTTAACATCCATCTAATATAACTAAAGGTCAAAATGTGTCACAAGTGTCATTATTATTCTAAAAGAGTCTTTCGATGAAACCGGAGAGAAGGTCTCTTTATAATCAATGCCTTATTTTTGAGTAAAGCCCTTGGCAATAAAGCGAGCCTTATATCTCTCCACATTGCCTTTTGAATCCTTTTTGATTTTAAATATCCATTTACAATCAATAGGTTTCATACCTTCAGGCAATGGGACAAGATCCTAAACCTCATTTTTTTCATAGACTTTATTTCCTTATTCATGGCATTGATCCACTTTTGAGATTTTGAGCTTTCTATGGCCTAACAAAAGTTGATTGGATCATCTTTCATCATTTCGTTGTCAACCTCATACTTTTGGAGAAATATAATGTAATAATTTGAAATTGCACTTCTCCTTTCTCTAGTGGATCTTTTTAATGGCATTTGTTCTTAAGCTTGTTGAGTTTGTTGTTCAAGAACAACTTGTTGATCAGGATCTAGGAGATTTTTGACATTATCTTTTGATTATGGCATTATTTCTTGAACCATGTCAAGGAGAAAGTCTTAATCTTGATCATGGGCAATTACAATTGTAGGAAGAGAAATAAATTATTCTTCAAATATAAAGTCTCTAACCTTATCTCACCCCCTTAAATTCAACATCCTCAAAGAACTTGGCATTTCTTGTTTCAAAAAATGATCTTTTGTAGGATCGTAAAATTTATACCTCGAGACTGTTTAGAATATCCAACAAAATAGCTATTGACCGTTCTTGAGTCCAATTTTGTTTCATTTAACCTATAAGGCCTTGCCTTAGTTGGACAACCTCAAATGTATAAATTTCTTAAGCTAGGTTTCCTACCCATCTATAGTTCATAAGGGGTTTTGGTCACTCCTTTAGTTGAAACTTTGTTAAGGATGCAAGCTGCAGTCTTTAATGCCTCTCCTTAGAGTGCATCTGGCAAAGTAGTATGGCTGATCATACTCCTTACCATGTCTTTCAATGTCCTATTTTATCTTTCAGCTATACCATTCATGTTGGGACTTTCTAGTATGGTGTACTGCGGGATGATTCCACATTCCTCTAAGAATTTGCAAATGGCTCTGGACATTGATCATTTAATATGTCATATCTACCGTAGTATTCACCACTACGGTCATATCTAACAATTTTAATCCTTTTATTTAGTTAATTTTCAACTTCATCTTTAAAGGATTTAAACACATCTAAGGCTTGAGACTTCTCATGAATGAGATAAATGTACCCATAACGTAAATAATCATCTATGAACGTAATAAAGTATCGTTAACCATTCTAGAAAACCATAGGGAATGGTCTACATATATCTGTATGTATTAGTTCCAAGACATCTGTACATTTGTTGGCACTTAATCTACTTCTATTTGTTTATTTTCCTTTAATACACTCAATACATATTTTAGAATCTAAAAAATCAAGTGCATCAAGAATTCCATTTGACACAAGCCTTTCAATTCTTTGTTTAGAAATATGGCTTAATCTTTTGTGCTAAAGTGTTACAAAATTCTCACTAGTTAATTTTCTTTCAGCACCCACATGCATGGTTTCATTATATAAAGCAATTGTATTAAGTAAGGATAGGTTATCATTACTAGATAAAGAACCAGAAATAATGGGTTTCAAACTTTGAAAAAGAATAAGTTGACTATTTCCAAAAGAACAAAAATATCCTAATTTAATTTGTCCAATATACAAAAATAAATTAAATTCTGTCTAAATGAAAGTACAACAAAAGTCTCTTTCAAATCCAAATAAATTCCAATATTTAATAATAACCTAAAAGTGCTTATTGCCTCAATTTCAATTTGCTTGCCATTGCCTACCTAGATGTATCTTTCACCATCACTTAGCTTTCAACAGCTTAGGCAACCCTGTATGGATACATTTATATGAGTAGTGGCACCATAATCTATCCACCAAGTCTATCTAGGTACTGAGATAAAATTAACCTCATAACAAACAAAAGCATGAAATGTACCTTTCTTTGCATGCCAAGCATGATATTTGGTACAATCTTTCTTCTTATGAGAAGTTCATTTACAGAAGAAGTAACTAGATCGTTTAATTTTATCCTTATTTTCCTTATATTGCTTTTTTTGTTCTGTAGCTTCTTTATCCTTCTTCCTTTTCTTATTGTAGCCCTTGGAAGATAATGCCAAATGAGCACTTTATGCTTTTCCAAGCTTTATCCTATCTTCTTTATTCACCAAATGAGAAATGAGCTCATTAAGATTCCACTTCTCCTTTTGAGTATTATAACTCACCTGAATTTAACTGAATTATGAATGAAGAGAGATAAAAGCTATATGCACTAATAAATCCTTAGGAATTTATAATTTTAGTGCCTTTAGCCTGGATGCAACCTGCTCCATTGCCAAAATGTATTCCATTATGCTCCTATTTCCCTTATACCTCATGGAAACAAGTTTATTTATCAAACTACTTGCTTCCCCTCTTTGCTTTTAGCAAAGTAGCGTTTAAGGAACAATTTGGCATTTTGATTTTCGGACACAGTGCCATTGAATGTATTTGGAATGGCCCATCTCATGATTATTAGACTTAAGCAATTTGAGTGCTCCCACTTCTCAAAGTTCCTTTTTTATCTTGAGGAACTTTTAACTATAAGAGGAGCAGGAAGCTCAACCTAAAGTGCATCGTTTAGATCTGTATAGCCTAGAACGATAGTAACATTCTCCTTCCATTTCTTAAAATTAGTGTTATTTAGTATAGAAAGTGAGTTAATACTTGCAAATATTAAACTAGCAAAAGTATTTTCTGAATTCAAAGTGTAACACCCTCCATATAATAACCTATTTCTATCATCATACATATCTCATATAACATAAATCTAACTTGTTTACTTGTTCTATATCTCCATCTAGCATATAAGCATATTATCACTTACATGTTTTTCCTCATCATATATAACCATGCATATATCTCATCAAAAGTTCAAGTATATCGTAAGTACATGTTCATAATATTACAATTTACAAAAGTGAGCCTTTATACAACCCAAGATTATCATATACATATGCATCTTTACTTTTATAAAATACTTATACAAAAATTATACAAAAGACTAAACAAAGGACTCCATACTTCTAACTTCTCTTAAGACTCGTGTTGGCCTTCCTGATGCTGAATAAGTCCCTGAGCAAAAGTCCTAGTTAAATAACTAACACGGATAAACAACCCATGTTAAGTTATAAAGCTTAGTAGGAAACAAATTATATTGAACGAACACTCACAGCGGTCATCACCCAACACACAATATGTATAAGATATAATATTCCATTTATAATAGTTATAAAATAAAAGTTTATAAGCAAGAAAAAAGAACAAAAAGATATCAATATTAAAAGTACAATATAAACATGCATAGCTCATTGATAACAATTATGTAGCTTAGCTTTTGATATATTTCTTGTAAATTGCCTACCTAAGTTTTATGGATGTTAATAATGGAAACTGTGGATACTCACAGATATCAATCATATAAATACCCTTCGGTATTAAATTCTATGGATACCCGAAGGTATCAAACCTGTGGACCCAATGGGTCAAAACTATAGTCCCAAACAGGGATGACTGTGGATCCAAACGGGATCAGATTATTGCACATGCGACTTTACCCTATAGGCATGCCTATTTATCCACATCTAAACTCTAACTGCAGGCATTAAAGCCTTTTCATATACATTTCGCTTATCATGTTTAAACCTTTACCATATATATATATATATATATATATATAATCACGTGTAAATATTCACATATCAACATATGTTGCAGTACTATAACTATATATCATATGAGATCATGAAAGTATAATAATTTTTGTACACATGTGCTTTTGCGATTACTTAACTATAATCATGTCTATTCACATTTATGTTATATGAATATATTAACTTTGGATTCATTGATTTCTATAACAAAGTACTATAATTATTTCATGCGTTTCATAAAACATGCTAAGTCCTCACTTCCATTGTCAAATTACTTTAACATCATATAAATGATTATGGTTAACATTTTAACATCAAGGAATCATGTATAAAGTAAAACATGAGAGATACACAGCTCAGACAGAATGGTCTCTACCATATACCATAACTCATTTTTAGTACCAAGTAGCTTCGATACAGAAGGGTGTACGTGGCTGAGACCAAATGGTATCTCTTATATACCCCTCATTTTCCTCAAAATAGAAGGGTGTACACGGCTGAGACCAATTTGTCTCTGCCGTGCACATCAATTTGTCCCAAAAAATCATCAATTGCATATTTCCAAACTTACTTTGCATGCCACCAAAACCTCAACCAAAGTTGTTTTTTGTGCAATTTACCTTTAACACTATGTTTCTTCATATACTTAATCATACAATCAATTTGAAAAACATCTAATTAAAACTCTAAATTCCAAGTTCTTTATAAAACAGAGCAATATGCTCAAGTTAATAATTTGTTAATTGTTGTTGTAATTTACTTGGCCTCCTTATCTCATTGCTTCATTAGGATAAAACTTAAGCCTATCTATGAAAAGATAAACATGTAAAACTAATTTTCCTTTCAATTGGTATTTCACACATTATGATTCTAAAGCTCTATTTTTTAGCACTCAATTTCATTGTTCAATTAAACATAAAGATGAACACAAGCAGAGTTTATATTTTAATCTCCTTATCTTAACTATGATTTCATCTCAATTTAATAAAATCACACACATGCAAATCGAGACTTGTTCATTATTCTTATGCCTCTATAGAAATCCAAAATTCCTTCTTCAATCCTTCATAATCTCCTTACCCTTGCTTTTATTGGCTTCACCTTATATAGATGAAAATTACACATATAAATACCCAGCAATTCCTCCCTATGCAATTTCCTTCAAATTATTAAAGAAGAAGATGAAGAAAGAGATAAAGAAGAAGAACCTGTTACCTTAAAGCATCCACTTCAAAACCTTTCTTCATAACAACTATAGCAAAATTTAGGGGAACTGGAGAGAGAATGTCTGGTTTTTAGAGAAAGAATAAGAAGATTGACTTTTCCCTCTAAGTGGCCGACCAACACACCCATTAAAACCTCTTCTACTGCTCTTTCTCTCTTACAAAAATTCCAAAGAGACTAAGTGGAGATGAAAATCTCACTTAGCTCCCTCTAATTCTTCCATTCTAAATTCTGCCCCACCAATTTCTCTTCTTCTTAAAGCTATCCCCAACTCTTACTTCTTTCTTTCAATTACACCATTAACCTTTTTATTATGCTTTAGTTATACACATGCATAACATATAATAAAATTACCAATTTACCCCTTTAGGTCCTAATTTAAATTTAACAATTAATCTAACATTATAAATTTTAAATTACCATTTTAATCATGCATAATGTCTTAGGGCCTATATTGGTGCCTCAATAAAGACTAACACAATATATATCAAGCTCACGATCAATACTTTAAATTTTACAAAATAATAGATTAAAAAATAATAGCAAATCCCATCACAAGACACCTAGCACAACATTGAAGTTTAGTCTTTGGATAGAAAATCAACTTGCAAGTGATAATCTTGGTGTAGTAATCAAATATTGATAACAAATTATTGTCAAACATTAATCCCTTCTTTGGACTGACTTAACATTCACATGGAAAACCAAATAATTATCATATATTTATTACCATAAATATGTTCTAATTTTGGCTAGACAATAATAACCTTCCTTTGGGTCGGCTTAGACACACACACATATATATATATACACACCTTCCTAATATTTTGATTTAATTAATATACACAATAGAGGTTACTTTGGCAACATATTATTTCAATTAACTAAATTAAAATATTAGTAATAAACTCAAAGGCCAATTTTGAATCTTAAATTCAATTGCACTAATAAATGTAAAATATTAATCATAATCTTAATTAATTAATATTTTAAGTCAAAAACATGAAAGCCATATAATAATAAAATTTTGCAGCGGATCAAACCAAGATAAAATGAAATTGATCATAGAAGGAACTAAAATTAATATATATATTGCTTTCATGCTTAGCACAACAACGAAACAAGTCAAAGCCACAAAGAAAATCCTAAAATTTTCAAAGTTATTTGGCTACTAGATGGATATAAAGCAAATGCAATAAGAATTGCTCAATTCATAAACAAATATCTCAATAAGAGATATAAAGCAACATAAGATATTTATCCCAAAATAAAAAGATTATTGGCCAAGTCACAAATATGCCAGCACCATGAAAATTGAAAAGAAATTAAAAGTTGCCGAAACCATTAAAATAAAATAACTAATAGAGGTTTGTGCCGAGAAAGCCATCAAAGCCAACCACAATTAGAATTAAAGTAATATAGATCAAGCAAAATTGATGGTACATGGAGATAAAATCGTGACACCCAAAATTTACAAATTGGCCAAATACCCATGCCCAATTCTATTCGTGATAAAGCTAAAAATAACTTTATCCTGCAAGGAGAAGAGCCAGCGGCCACAAGATCGGATATATTGTCTACAAAGAGCAGGCAGATGACTTGGCCGGTCAAATAGTTGGGTTAAACCTACAAGAAGAGGGAGCGTCCGGTCGAAATCGGGCTTTAGCACTCCGAAACTTAAGTCAGTAGCTTTTAGAGAAAGAGTGCTTAGAGGGAGAGTCTCAGATATTCCATACCTGGTGCCATTGTGTTTTGGCTACTTATAGGAGATCTTTGGAGGGGTACTTGAGTACCTTAGAGGGTGATAACCAATAGTCAGAGTAGGTCAACGACGATGTGACAAGAGATAGATGGAGAGTAGGGGTGCTTTGTGTCAGTGGACTGATGGAACAAGCTGTCCCATCATTCCGATCGGACATCACACTTCCCAGCATTACCTTCCAGCTTAAGCTTTGTGTCCTTTGGCTTCCCCAAGTATCGTTGGGCCATACTAATTGGGCTTTTGAAAATATATTTTCTGTAGTTATCACTTGTTCCCCCTTCAAAGAGTCCGAGCGGGCGAATTTCCAAATTTGGCGAGATTTTTAAACAGCCTTTCAAATTTGATAAGCCACGTCTTGTATATATATATATTTTATTAGGCGGCCGTTATGCATTCATTGACGACGCTCATGGTGGGGGTGCCGCTTCGTTCTCTGTAATCGCCATTAGTAAATTGGAGACACGCGACGATCATCCAACGAATAGCCGCCGGAGCATTCTAGAATCATTTTGCTTATAAATAGGCATCTTTATGATAGTTTTTCCTCACCTTTCTGTGATTCTCAGTGAAGCTCTATCGAAGTTTTTGCGTGAATTCTGCTATCTTAGCAATTTGGACTTTGTTCTTTTGGCAATTTCAGAAATTTTGCAAGGGTGCTTGGGTAAGTAACCGACACTCGTCTTTGATTTTTTTCTTTTCTTCCTCTCCTTCTTTTTTTTTTTGATTTCGCAATATCGTATCTACCTCTCCCCTTGCATTGAACTGGCTTTGAGTGACCACTAGCCCATAGATGAGAGCCTTTTTAAAGCCTACAAAGGTTATGGCTTTGATTTCCAAACCAATAGGAGAGACATTGGTTAAGATTTATCTTTTCCAAGATAATCTTCTTGTAGGAACCTTTGTGATGGCTTTAGCTTTTAGTTGTGAGAATGATGAGTGGTTCACTAGTCATTTGTGGAGCTTGGGCATCGAGGTGAGATTTTCCTTTGACACTTTTGGGGTTGCCATTCCCAGAAATTAAAAAATTGCTCTTTCTTAGTGATAACACATGACGTTATCTTCTATCCCACATTGGCTGAAGATGAGCTAGAAATGGTCCTTGTAAGGCCATGGACACCTTCTCCCGATTGGTGAGCGAACGATCCATCAATTAGTTTCATCCGAACAAGTGTAGAACAATTCATTGTGCCGCCATTTTCTGAAAAATCTTGAGAGAGGCTTGAAAGGTTGAGTGGCCAGTCGGCCTGCTTGTGGGCGTTCTGGTTACTAGCCTGTATCTCAACACTATTGTTGGTGTAGAGGGGGATCATTATAGTAAAAGCGTAGGAGGAGCATATACACATATATATATAATCATGTATTTCGAGTTCATGAAACATATTTAACTGGAGAAATACTTACCTTCTGTCTTCATAATACAGCTGCAGTCGTGATGGCTAAAGGAGATGATGTTGCCAAACAGCTGGCTGATCGGGCTAAGGCGAGAATTAAAGCCGATCGTGCCGCCAAGAAAGAGAAGAAAACTAAAAAGAGGAAGCTCGTACCTTCTTTGGAAGTTCAAGCTTTTACTCCTTCTACAGATGCTCTCGTTGCTGCACTTGGAGATGGTGTAGCTATTGTTGCCTGCCCTTCTCAAATCCCCATAGGGTCCTCTTTTGATCGGCCATTACCTGCGAGCCATTCCCTGGCACGCTTATTTTCCAAGGATGATCTTGACTCTAAGAGGGAGTGAATAACTCATGAGCGAGGAAAGTCAGTTCGGTCGAAAGCGGCCGAGATGGGCGAAGGTGCCTAAAGGAAAATTCAAGATGAGGCCAGGAAGAAGGTTGACGAGTTGATAGCTGCAGTAGATGCAAGAGTTGCTGCCAGAAATAAGGGAGGTGGCCAAGATGTAGTCGTGAGGATCGCTGAAGATCGGGCCTCCTCACTAAGAGAGGTTTTAAAAAGTCGATTCGGCCCCGGCTGGTCTATCGATGATAAGGCCGTATCGAATTATCTATGCCAGAGCATGCTTCAAGAGGGTGATTTCAAGGCAATGGGAAACCCTGATGTACTATCCTGAGAGTGCAGCCTTTTTCAACAATAAAGTTTGGAGGTATTTTTACCATATCTTCACTTTGAATAATATTTATTAATTTCACTTCATCCGGCTGTTATTTTTTCGACTGACCGAACCTTCTACTCCCCCCTTTTTTCTTTTAGTTAATAAAAAGGGGTTTGTGCTTGCACGGTATGGCTAACCTCTATAAAGCAAAATTCAAAGATTTCGAGCGGGCAAGAAGAGAGGCGGAGGATAAGTGTGAAGCTGTCAAAAGGGAGTCCTCTCGCATCCGATCGGAGCTCGAAAGATTGAAGGAGGAGGCCACTCGTCTTTTCCAGGACATGCGAGCTCGACAAAGGGAAGTTGATTATCTTAAGGGGGACGTAGCCCACCTGACTGCCGAGAATGCTTTAATGCAAAAATTCGAAGAGGAGGCAACCAGAGCGAGGGAGGAGTGCGTACGGCTATCTGTCGATTACTCAAAAGTCAGAGAGGAGCGTGAACTTCTGCGGGGTGAACATGAATCGCTAAAAACCCTCTTAGCTGAAAAATAAACAATGTAGGGTAAAAAGCTCGAGGACGATCTCACTGCCCAAAAAGAGGAGTTGATGGACAAACTGAGAGAGGCGCAGGGGTGGTTATTAACTCGGCTTATTTATGCAGCCGGACAACGCTTTCCTGAAGCTGACCTTAGCTGGATGGAGGACTCAAGGATTTTGCCCGATCCCCCTTCTGGCAATAGTGAAGAGGAAAACCCCCATGATCCTGAATCACTGCCAGCTACTTCATCAGAGGCGATCGGTCCTAGTGCGATTATTCTGGCATCAACAGAACCTATTCTTGCAGATGTTCCAGAGTCTTCACAACCTGTGGCCGATATAAATGTACCTCCTACAATTATGGAGATTGTAGACATAGATGTTTGATCTTTCTTCTTCTTTTTTGTATTGATGGTATTTTTATGAAGAAATCCTTATATGTGCAAAATTTAGCGCATCAAAATACGCTCCTTGTATTATCTTTATGCTGCAATTTTAATTCAAACGTAATCTATCATAAAAAAATTGTTAGTGGAGAATAATAGTTATCAATCACGGAGATTTTGGGGACTTAAGCAAGGAGAACACATAAATTTGAATAAGGAGAGTACTTCCTGAATGCGGGTATACTTTTCCAGTTATTTATGAGTCGTAACTCCTTGAAAGTGTTTAATTCGATCGAATCAAATTTGTCAGTCGAGCATGAATTATTGCTCAAAATTATTATGCCGAACGTAATAGATAATTTCGCTGATTTTCAACTGTCATATAAGCCAATCGGCTATTAAAGAGGTCATCTGTGGCGAATGATCTTTTTTGATCTTATGGTAGGAAACAAAACTCCATTCTCACTCTCAACTGAGTACTTTAGCAACTTAGTGGTAGAGCACCCTCCGTTGATCGATTTTATGGAGCTTTTCTTAATGGATAAGGCTCATGGCCTTTAAACTCATTTTGGAGAATTAGTGATTTTGTACTTTGAGGGAGGCAATCAGTCCACTTTTCTTAATGGAGAAGGCTCATGGCCTTTAAACTTATTTTGGAGAATTGGTGATTTCGTATTTTGAGGGAGGCAATCGGTCCACTTTTTTTAATGGAGAAGGCTCATGGCCTTTAAACTCATTTTGGAGAATTGGCGATTTCGTACTTTGAGGGAGGTAATCAATCTATTTGTTGTTCTTCGCATTTTGGGCTTGGGATAGACATCGAGCTTAGTGAGCAAACTAGTCAGATAGGCATCTTGCATCTTTGGTTCGAAAATTACATCGAACCTAGCAGACGAACTTAACAAAGAGGAACGTTTTCATATGTTTGGGATTAATCATCAAGCCCAGCGAATAACACAAGAACGAACAATTATACTTTTGTCTCAAAATAGACGTTGAATTTGACAAGTGGTCATTATTACATTCTCATCGAGTTTATTCAGATCGGAAGTAGGGTATTTCGTTGAATGGGCCGAATAGATATCCTGCAAACATACATTTAATCCTAACAAACAAAGAAAAGAAAACATACCTTTTGTGAAGATGAAGAAGAGTGAATCAAATAGAGAAAGTGGAGAAAATATTCTTTATTGAAGGTGAATATGATACATGATTATACATGGCGCTTCTTGAGTATGCCAGCTTCTAGTAATATTCGTCCCCTCAAGGGGCCTGGTTCTACACGAGTATCAAAGTTGGTGCAAGCTTTCTTTAAATATAGGAGTGGCGTAAGCGCCTTTCCCCTCCTCTTCTATTGCGTCTGGATACTGGCATCTGTTGGATCGGCATGTAAGCCGGATCCTTGTATTAGGGTTGAGTAAGGTGGCGTATTCTATCACTTGGACAGAGAATACCCTGATGAGCCGCCAAAGCTTGAATGGAAGCCTAATGAATCTCCCCTTAAGCCGTGTTAGATGTCCGGTACGGACCGTCCTATATCATGGCTTTCTCTTGGTGCTCGATTGCGGAAACATATACTTCTCTGGATGCCTTTTGATCTCCCTTTGGAATAATGATTCCTTCCTTAATTGGGATCTTCATTGCCATGTGTCGCACGTTGGTGGTAGCTTTAGTTTGACAGAGTAAAGGCCTGCCAAAAAAGGTGCTATGGGCGAGAGTCATAATAATAGTTATGAAAGTTACCTTATAGGCATAGACTGAAACCTTCTGGCCAAGTTCGACTAGGAACTCGACTGACTCTGTTTCTGGAATGGCGGTACTGCTGAGTCTTATGAACGGTAAGGCGTTTGATTTATGTTCTCCGCTCGAAGGACTCATGGCTTCATAAGCTTGTGGAGTAAATGCGTTTATCGTGCTTCCATCGTTCACCCATATCCTTCCCTTGTCGAAGTTGTTGGTTCGTACCTTGATGAAGAGGGCATCCTCGTGAAGTAACAGCACATCTTGCATATCATCGTCGAATATGGTGATTGAGGGTAGCCGTTTGGGTGTCTGGGTGATATAAACGCCTTTGCCCTTTGTTAGATTGGCGAGATCCGTTTCATGAAATGTGCCCCCAGTGATCATATTTATGGTACCGATATGCCTTTGACATAGGTGCACATTCCTTGACCTTCTTCTTCCTAGATCTTCCGCCATCAAGCCCATTTCTTGTTCATCTTCTAAGGTTCCTGGTGTGTTTCCTTGTTTCAGGGTTTGAGCCCTGCTCTCGGTGGGAAGGCCCTGCATGGTGCTTATGCCAGTTACTGTGAAGGGGGTACGACCTCGCCGCCATGCGATGGTAACATCGAGACTCAAGAGGAGGCTGTCTTCAACTGGTGATTCGAAAGACCTTTCTTCTTCCCTTGAAGGTTTAGATCTGTCCCGATTATGGTGACCATGCTCTTCTGGGAGCTGCATGTTTGTAAGATCTTGAATCTACCATGCCTCTCAACGAGAGCACCAAATGATAAAGCTAAAAATAACTTTATCCTGCAAGGAGAAGAGCCAGCGACCATAAGATCGGATAAATTATCTACAAAGAGCAGGCAGATGACTTGGCTGGTCGGACAGTTGGATTAAACCTGCAAGAAGAGGGAGCGCCCGATCGGAACCGAACTTTAGCACTCCGAAGCTTAAGTCAGTAGCTTTTAGAGAAAGAGTGCTTAGAGGGAGAGTCTCAGATATTCCATACCTGGCGCCATTGTATTTTGGCTACTTATAGGAGATCTTTGAAGGGGTACTTGAGTACCTTAGAGGGTGATAACTAATAGTCAGAGTAGGTGAAAGGCGATGTGACAAGAGATAGATGGAGAGTAGGGGTGCTTGCTTGTGTTAGTGGACTGATGGGACGAGCTGTCCCATCAGTCCGGTCGGATATCACACTTCCTAGCGTTACCTTCCAGCTTACGCTTTGTGTCATTGGGCTTCCCCAAGTATCGTTAGGTCATACTAATTGGGCCTTTGAAAATGTATTTTCTGTAGTTATCAATTCGCCAAAAAACAAACAAATAGGAATACTATTCGGCCACGGTTTACATGCTATCATGATATTATAATAATTAATATTTTTATAATAATATCCTTAATCCATTCTTAATGAATCAATATAAATTTGGATAAGATATTAATTGATAGAAAAAAAATCCTAAATACATAATAGCCCATAATCAATTATGTCAAATCATAAAAAATAAAATAAATGCGAAAACGTACATAAATTCATAGTCATCAAAGATGCAAAGGTTTTACGATTTTTAGTTAACACAAATATCTGAATTTTCTTTAGGGTGATAGGATAACAGAGAGAGAACGTATTAAGATTAGGATTTTCTGTATAATCGGGACCACATGTATAGCCTATTTATATATTGACTTATTTTCTAATTAGCCCATCATAAATTAGATTAATTCTTTTAAATTTTTACACATTTATAAAGTAATTCTATATTTTTTGATAAGATGATTATTAAATCCAACTTGATTTTAAATAAACCAGATTACTTTTATTTGGACTAAAATTGTGATAACATATAATATATAATATTAATCGGATTTAGACTATAACATATAATATACAATATTGATATATTTAATTTGTATAAGTCCAAAATCAAATAGATTAATCGGATTTAGACTGCCCAGATGAATTATAAATATTTTAAGAATTCATAAATATAAGATTAATCTGCTGGTGGGTATATCAAGTGTTTTTTTTAATACAGGATCGAATTTGGATTTTGACTTGACTGTGGCTGCGGATATGTTTAGTTTTCCACAAGGAGGTAATATATCAAAAGAAGCACGTAAGCGCAACAAAGGGGAGAACAAACAAAAGGATAAAATTAGCAGCCACAACCTAAGATTAAGATTGCTTTGATTTCAAATCTTTAGTTGGTTGTCAAATGAAACAAGGCAATTGCAAAATACCCAACGTGCTTTATAAATAAAGCATGAAAACATATCCGACGTGATTCCAAATCATACATCATAAAACGTGTACACTTATTAATTAGCATAAGATATGCTTTAATTAGGGGTGTGCAACGATCGGTTCGGTTCAATAATCGAGCCGAACCAATTTAATCAAAAATCGAATTTTTGAAATTTTAATCAATCGAACCGAAATTATAAATTAACCGAATTTAAACTGAACCAATATTATTCGATTAATTCAGTTTGGTTAACTAAAAAATTGAAATTTTAAAATTATTTTCAAAAAAATAAAATATTATGTCTTTTTCTTGATTAATGACAATATTATTAAAGAGTTTGGTGGGGCCAATTTGATTAATGATAGCTAGCATTATTAAAGAATTTGGTAGGGGCCAATTTGATTATTGAGTCTATTGATAGCTACAATTATTAAAGTAGTGGTGGTCAATTACCAATCACAAATAACTCTTGCATTACTCGTTGCTTTCTTCTTCAAAGTTCTAACCTTCCCCTTCACTCTCTTCTCAAACCCTGAATATATTTAGAACCCACAATGAAGCAAAGAACATGGTCGTCTCGATCTGACGCCTACCATTTCAAGTCTCTTCTTTTACCTAATTTTCTTCCCAAAAGAAATTGTTATTCCTATGACTCAATAACCATTCAAAAATTCAAATTAAAAACCCATTGAATCACAAGAAAAAAAAGAAAGAGAGTCATTGTTTTCAAAATCCAGAAAGTAGAATATGCAATGGCACCTAAGATCGCAGACAAGAAGCCAGAGAGAAGAAGTTGGTAGAGAAAGCGCCGGCGGAGAAGAAACCACAAGCAAAGAAGAAATTGCTTAAAGAAAGATTAAGCGACAAGAAGTAGAAGAAGGCAAAGAAGAGCATAGACACAAGATCTGCATTTTTAAGGTTTTGAAATAGGTTCAACCTGATATTGGGATCTTGATTTTTAAGGTTTTGGAGCAGGTTCACCGTGATATTAGGATCTACAAGATCTACATTTCTAAGGTTTCGTTGTTTGTTTCTGTTTTGGGCATTTTTGATGTAAATGATCAAATTTCTACTATGAATTTGAGATCTTGATTTGATGGTAATTTCTCGTGTTTGAATCAATGGAAGTAGTAAGTTAACCTTCGATGAAAAAAATTTAGAAACAAAAAGGCCAAAAAATAACAAAATGATATAGTTTTGTTTAAAGTTCGGTCAGTTCGGTTTTTATACTGTTTTCTTCTTCAAAAACCGAATCGAATAATCGATCAATCTCAAAATTTCAAACCGAAATCAAATCGAAAAATTAAAAAACCGAATTAAAATAAAAAATCGATCGGTTTGATTCAATTTTTCGATTTTAACTGAAATTTGCTCACCCCTAACTTTAAGTCGACCCCGTCTATTACGTGTGTAAAAGTATATATTATTTTGACACCACAAAAACAATAATTATTGCGTCGAAAGTGCTCATAAATATTAAAATGCATTATAAACTAATTTCTTAATACAAGATATCGGTTTTATTTTTTATTATTATTTTTTTCATACAATAACTCACTTTCTATTTTTATAAATTTGTTAATTAAATCTCTATTATTTAATTTACTAAGTTTCTCATTTTCATCAATTACTCTTCTTTTCTCCATGACATTATTTATTGATTTGTAACGCAACTAGAAGAATTTGAATTTACATTAGCTACGTTCAACTTTCAAAGCATAATTAATAAGGGGTATAATAACAAAATTTTCTAATTATTGTGAAATATAAAATTTGACAATCAGAACTAATAATTTTTTTATTCAGCCTGAAAATTCAATCCAAATCCATTTGAAATTAATGATTTTGAACCAAAAAACAGATTGATCCAAAAAATTTGGGATTGAATTTAAAACTCGAAACATACATCCAAAAATATCTGAAATCCAATTTGACCCAAAACTATAATTCTGTTATAAACTAATTAAAGGAAAGACATAAATAGTAAAATATATAATTTTCTCTTATTAATTATGTATACTGAATAATCACAATAGGGTATTTATAGGCACAAAATAGAAGAGGTAGACTTCAACTAGAATAGGAAGAATGATGAGTTTGATAGTCATCCAAATATCTCATAATTATCACAACACTTTCCCTTGGATGACTATGCACTATGAATATGCCTCGTTAAAACCTTGCTAAGAAAAACCCAGTGGGATAAAAACTTAGCGAAGGAAAAAGAGTACAATATTCATATGTGCTTCCCCTAAAAAATGAATCAAACTAAATCTTTTAATTGACGCATTCCAATATTGTACACATGTTTCTTGAAAATTGAACTTGATAAGGCCTTTGTGAACAAATCTGCTGGATTATCACTTGAGTGAACTCTGCAAATATTGATCTGTCCTTCTTTCATAAGTTCATGGGTATAGAATAATTTTGGTGAGATGTATTTTGTTTTATCTTCTTTGATATAGCCACCCTTGAGTTGTGAAATACATGCTGCATTATCCTCATACAATTTTGATGGCTTTTTTTCCACTGCCAACCCACTTGTTCCCTTAATATGTTGAGTCATAGTTCTCAACCACACACATTCACAACTTGCTTCATGGATGGTTAATATTTCTGAATGATTTGAGGAAGTGACAGTGATTGTTTGCTTAACATATCGCCAAGAAATAGCAGTGTCACCATATGTGAAGACATAATCTGTTTGTGATCGAGCTTTATGAGGATCTAATAGATATCCAACATCAGCATACCTTGTCAATTCTGAATTTACTCCTTTTGAAAAAAAAACAAACCCATGTCAGAAGTGCCACAAAGATAACGTAGAACATGTTTTACACCATTCTAGTGCCTTTGAGTTGGTGCAGAACTAAATCTTGCTAGCAAATTAATTGCAAAAACTATATCTGGTCTATTGCTATTTGCAAGATATAAAAGTGCACCTATTGCACTAAGATATGGTACTTTAGGACCAAGAATCTCTTCGTTATCTTTTTGTGGACGAAAATGGTCTTTCTTGACATCAAGAGAGTAAACAACCATTGGAATGCTTAATGGATAAGACTTATCCATCTAAAATTGTTTCAAGATTTTCTCTATATAAGATGACTGATGTACAAGAATTTCTTTTGGCAAATATTCAACTTGAAACCCAAGACAAAATTTTATTTTTTCAAGATCTTTCATTTCAAATTCCTTTTTCAAATATTTTGTAGTAATAGAGATCTCTTCTGGAGTCCCTACTATGTTTAAGTCATCAACATAAACTGCAACTATAGCAAATCCTAAATTTATCTTCTTGATAAAAACGCATAGACAAATTGAATTATTCTCATACCCATTTTTCACTAGGTAATCACTTAGACGATTGTACCACATGCGTCCAGATTGCTTTAATCCATACAAAGATCTTTGGAGTTTAATTGAGTACATTTGTCGAGGTTTTGAATTATATGCTTCAGGCATCTTAAATCCTTCAGGGATTTTCATATATATGTCATTATCTAACGATCCATATAAATAAGCTGTCACCACATCCATTAGATGTATATCAACCCTTCAGAGGCAGTCAAACCAATCAAAAATCTAAACGTGATTGCATCCATGACTGAAAAATACGTTTCTTCATAATCTATACCAGGTCTTTGTGAGAAACCTTGTGCAACAACTCGTGCTTTGTATCTCACAATTTCATTTAACTTATTTCTTTTACGGAAAAAAATCCATTTATATCCAACAGGTTTGACATCTTCTGGTGTCTAGACTACTGGTCCAAATACTTTACGCTTAGCTAATGAATCTAGCTCAGCTTGAATTGCTTCTTTCCATTTGAGCCAATCACTTCGATGTCGATATTCTTCTACAGTTTGAGGTTCATGCTCACTATCATTAATTATTTCATAAGCAATTGCATATGCAAATACATTATCAATAACTATGTCTTCTCTATCCCACATATTTCTAGATTTTAATGAGATCTCATAATTTTTCAGTACCGAAACCACTTCTGGGGTTGCTTCTCTGGAAATATGAAGTTGTTGATATGTGTTATTTTTAACCCCTTCTTGAGCATCATTTTGAATATTTTTCAATTTCCTTTTCTTTCAAGGAACAATATCTTTTGCACCAATAGGTCTATCACGCTTCTGGCGTATGTTGGATTCATTGGCTACTGTAGCTACCGGTAATCCTTCAGGGATAATCAATCTTACAGGTACATTGGCAGCCGGAACATGAGATTTAGTGACCTTTGGGTGTTTGTGAAGATATCTGGTAATTGATTTGCAGCATTATGCAAATTTATTATTCTTTGAACTTCAAGTTCACATTGGTTTGTGCGTGTATCATAATTGGACAAGGTTGGAGTGTTCCAAATAATTTCTTGTGCTTTTAGCCCTTTACTTTTATCTTCCCCTAACTGAGGGAAAACTGATTAATCAAATTGACAATCTAAAAATCTTGCTCTAAAAAGGTCACTAGTTAAAGGTTCTAGATACCTAATGATAGAAGGAGAATCAAAACCAACATATATACCAAGACGTCGTTGGAGACCCATTTTAGTTTGTTGAGGAGGGGCAATATGAACATAAACAACACAACCATAAATTCTAAGATGAGATATATTAGGTTGTTGATCAAAAACAAGTTGCAAAGGTAAAAATTTCTGATATGTGGATGGTCTTATGCGAACTAAAGATGCAGCATGAAAAATTGCATGTCCCCAAGTAGATGCAGGAAGTTGTGACTTCATAAGCATAGATCTAGCAATAAAGTGTAATCGCTTAATAAAAGATTCAGCTAAACCATTTTGAGTATGAACATGTGCAACAGAATGCTCGACACTAATTCCAATTGACATGCAAAAATCATAAAATGCTTTTGAAGAAAACTCACATGCATTATCTAAACGAATTGTCTTGATAGGATGATCAGGAAAACTAGACCTTAACTTTATAATTTGAGCAAGAAGTTTAGCAAAAGCAATATTACGAGTAAAAAGTAAACATACATGTGACCATCGACTTGAGGCATCAATCAAAACCATGAAATATCGAAATGGTCCACAAGAGGGATGAATTAGGCCACAAATATCTCTATGTATCCTTTGAAGAAAAACAGGAGACTCCAAATGCAATTTGGATGGTGAAGGTCTTACAATCAATTTACCTTGTGCACAAGAACTACAAGAAAAATCATTAGATAAAAGAATTTTTTGATCCTTTAATCCGTGTCCATTTATATTTTCGATAATACGTCGCATCATGATTGAACCGGGATGACCAAGGCGATCATGCCAAAGTATGAACATTTTAGGGTCTGAGCATTTCCGGTGTATATAATTTGATTCAACCATTTTTATTTTCGTGAAATATAATCATGTTGAGAAACTTGAAAGTTTCTCTAATATGAACTTCTGGTTCAATTTTGTGGATGTAATATATAGATATTCGATATTTTCATCATTTGTCGTTTCAATATGATATTCATTACGACGTATATCTTTAAAACTTAGTAGATTTTTTTGGGATCTACTTGAATACAATGCATCATCAATATATAATTTTGTTCCATTTGAAAGCACAATTTGAACTCTTCCAGAGTCTTTAATTACATTTGCAGAACCAGAAATCGTATTAACATTAATTTCAGCTAATGTTAATTGTATAAAATATTTCTTGAGAACAAATAGATTATGAGAATTCCTTAAGTAGAATTAAAGAAACTTCTGGTTCTCTAATAAACATATGAATTCTCAATAATTTATGTATTATAATCAATTCGGAATAGTCAAACCGGTCATGCCAAGTAATCAATTGTTAATTAGTAAACTTCAGGCTTACTATTTTTATTATATCAATATTTATATCAATTGATAAACATCAAGTTTCTTAATATCAATATCAAACAATTAGTAAACGTCAGGTTTACTAATATTTGTGACATGCAATCAATAAACTATATGTTTATTAGTATTTGTATCAATTTTCAAGTTTATTATAATCAATAAACTTCGAGTTTACCAATATTAGTATCGATTAATCAACAAACTTCTGATTTATTGATATTTGAATAATTAGTCAACTGCATGTTACTAATACTTGCATAACAATTAGTAAACTTTATATTTACTAATATTGTGACAAACAATAAAATAAATATTTATTAGTATTTATATCAATTTTTTTTTAAGTTTACTATAATCAATAAACTTCAGGTTTATTGATATTAGTATTAATTAATCAATAAACTTTATGTTTACTGATATTTATATAATTGGTAAATAATAGGTTATTAATTTTTGTTATTAAGCTTCAGGTTACTAAAATTTGTATTTATTAGCAAACTTCAAGTTTACTAATATTTATATCAAAATCAAATTATTATAAAAAATATATTACTAATCTTATACAAAGTAGATCTCAAGTATTTATCTTTTATTTTCAAAATGATATTCATTTCAGCAAATATTTTTTGAAAATATATGTATGCGGGACATATTTGAGAAATAATATATTTCCTAACAAATTGTATGCAAGTAATTGCATTATAACTCTTCAGAAGCCTTCAAATAATTGTATTACACATAACAACAATATATATATAGCAAATTGAAAATCAAATATGGCTTTACATAAAATATATTCATTATATATAATATAATGATTAAAATATAATTAAGCAAGGATCAAATTGCAATTATGCAAAACAAATCACTTAAATCATGTTAATGTCCTTAGTAATAGAAAATGTTATTCTTAATTCTTAATATTTTCGTATATTGAAGTTTTTAAAATTATTTATTGTAGGATAAAATTATCGATCCTTAATCAATCTCATTAACTCATGAAAATTAAAATAATTTAAAATTTATAAATTAAATTTACTTACCATTTAATCTTGTAAATTATAATTCTTGATTCCTTCGAGCCGGGTTGTTGTAAACCACCGACTTGCAATGATCAATAAAAGCTATCGTGCTGATAACGTGTTATAAACTAATTAAAAGAAAGACATAAATAGTAGAATATAAATTTTTTTCTTATTAATTATGTATACTGAATAATCACAATAGGGTATTTATAGGCACAAAATAGAAGAGGTAGATTTCTACTAGAATAGGGAGAATGATAAGTTTGATAGTCATCCAAATATCTCATAATTATCACAACAAATTCGATTTTTTTAATTAAAATTTATTTTATGTCATATTCATTTATAAATTGTAGTTTAATATATACATATATATTATCATTGCACCATTTTATTAATATCTTCATTTTAATTTTTATATAAAAATTAAATTTAATTGAAGGAAAGAGAACTATATAATTGTTTAAGTTTTTACTAGCAGATGATAAAAGGAAAAGAAATAAAATAGTGACATGGAAACTAATAATTAACCGGCATACAATATATGTTGTACTTTATTATTTTCATTTTTTACATATTTTTTCTCGATTTTTCTTCGCTTTAAGTCTTAATCCGTTGTTTTTTATTGCTCAGGGTTCATTCAGCATTTTACGTCGTTGTCGCTACTCATTCGTACCATTTCGATTTTTTCTCGTCAAATCATTATACAGAAAAAGTATTAAAATACCCTTGATATGTTTCCCAAATAACTTAATTGTCCTTTGCCTTTTTCTGGGAGCAAAAATGCCCCTAAACTTGATTAATTATACCAATTTATCTCTGCTGTTCTAAAATCAATACTAAAATATTTTTACTGTTAACTTCGGATTAACGGCGCTGACGTAACAATAATATGTGGCAAAATATATCACATCAACATCACGTATACTTTTAATCCAAATATATTTAGGAATACTTTAACGCTGTATAAAAAATGTTAGAGACATTTTAGTACTCTAATGAAAACATTAAGAACGTTTTGTATTATAAAGAAAACATTAAAAATTATTATTTGTCACATTAAATATTAATCAATATTTATTACATTAATTAATAAATATTTTTTATATAAATGTACGAGAATAAGAAAAAATTATAAATAAATTTTATAGCTCAAGAATGTTTATTAATTAATTTTTTTAATGAATGTAATATTGAAATTTGACTACAAAAATACATTTAGGGGCATTTTTATTAATATTATTAAAAAATTATTAAAAAAATCTTTTGCATAATTATTTTACATGTGATAAATATTTTAAATAATGATATTATTATTTTAATAATTATAATAATGTACATACTTTTTTACATTAAACTTTATTGATTTTAACTAGTTCATAAAATTATAAATATTTCAAAAAAAAATATTAAAAAATAAAATTAAAAAAATTAATAGTTACATCAAGAATTTAATTATTATAAACTAAAAAATGTATTAACTTCTTAGAACAATTAAAAAAAATATATGATATTAGATGTTTGTATTTCACCTTGGTATGTAATCATTTTCTTAAAAGAAATGATGAGATACATTGTCTTAAAAATATAATTTAAATATTTATACGCAATTAAATAATAAAATGATATATTTGTATAAAATAAAATGTATAAACCTGAAAATAATGAATTATGAAGATGTTAAATAAATACTATAATATGTTTAATAGATTGTTCAAATTTTTTTCTTAATTAGCAATAGTCATATTATATATTTAAACACCAATTTATTAAGATTTTATAATTTCACATTTTTTATAAATATAATTTAATTAATATCATATGTAGATTCTTATAGGTTGCTCCAATTGCTTTAAATGCCAAAATATTTAGGGGTATTTTTGTAGTCAAATTTTAATATTATATTCATCAATAAAAATTAATTAATAAATATTCTTGAACTATATAATTTATTTATAATTTTTTTATTTGTACATTTATATAAAAAATATTTATTAATTAAGGTAATAAATATTGATTAATATCTAATATAATAAATATTGATTTTTAATATTTTCTCTAAAGTATAAAAATATTCTTAATGTTTTTCATTAGGGTACTAAAATACCCTTAATGTCTTACACAAAGTATTAAAATGTCCCTAACGTTTTTTATACAATACTAAAATATCCCTGAATTTATTTAGATTAAAAATACATATGGCACTGACGTGATATATTTTGCTACGTGTTAATGTCATGTCAGTACCGTTAATCCGAAATTGACGGTAAGGATATTTTTTAGAATATCAAGGGCAAATTAGTACGATTTATCAGGTTTAGAGGTATTTTTGCTCCTAGAAAAAGGTAAGGGGCAATTAAGCTACTTCGGAAACACATTACAGGTATTTCAGTACCTTTTCCATCATTATATTGCAAACCTGCAAGAAATGTGTTTTTCTCATTTTTTGGCAAAACTTTTATTTTAATTATCATTCCAAAATTTAGTTTAATTCATTATTTCATATACCGATTTTGAGGAAGAGGCGACATATGGTTAAGAGTTTTATATAAATAAATACATAAATAAAGGATATAAAATAAATAATTTTACTAATAAATCGGTCGATTTGGCAGTTTTTTGATATTGAAAACCAAATTAATATAACTGAATTATATTTTAAAACCGAATGAAGTATACCAAATTATTTACGAGTCGGTTTGATTTTTAATTTTGGTCCGACTTTTTCAATTATATTTGTAACTTGAGATTCAATTCAAATCGGACAGAAAAGAGAATTAATCCGACTAAAAAGAAATGATCCAAGCCTGACCAGTTTACTAGGTTTAGTGATAATGTATTTGAAATTGAGGGAGCATATATTTTAATGATCTCGTATCTATTAAAATTGAAGTTTAAATTTATAAGTTCCTAAAAGAAAAAGGCGTTTAAATTTACAATATTTTGAAGGATGTTCCAAGATTTTATAAAATTCAAATTATTTTGATAGAAAAATTAATTTTTTTTAATTTTTTATTTTATGTCGAAGAGCTAAAACTAATTAAACTAAAATTCAAATTCTATTCCCTCTTATAAAAAAAAAATAATAATTCAAATTCTATACATCACCTACCACAGAATTTCAAAAATTAATAATTAAAGAAATTTTATTTTTTGCTAGAGCTTCAATTTGTCCTTGATTTTTTTGTTTTTTGGTTTTGTTATAGCCATTTTTCCCAACTACCTTTACAATAACAAGATTTAATTTAAGGTTAATCTTTCTTATTTTATTAAAGGTCATGAGCCATAATTATATTTAGCTTACTGATTTTAAAAATACTAATTCATGTTCGACAAAATAAATAAATAAATAATACTATTTCATGAATTTCAAATTGATGACTGCTGTGTACGGTGGATGGTTTGGAAGCCGAAATAGCCGGTGGAGCAGTTTGATAGCTCCTCGAACTACCGGATATCATGGGTTTCCCGCGAAATTTACTGGTTTCCTAACGACTTTAACTGAAATGAAGGAATAAAAGTAAACTCAAAATAATTAAAAAAAAAAATCCTCTTTCTCCTCTTCTTTGATCTTTCACTTTGACAAAAAGTAGTTTGACCATTTTTCTAAGAAATTCTCTTTCTTGCCGACACTTGCTTCTTTCAAATTCAGTCTGTATGTCTTATTGACCTTTTTCTTTTTCTTTTGGAATAAATCCATTTTGCTTGAGTAATCTTAATCGTCACCTAATCATTCATTTCTTTAGTTTATTAATAATTCCTTCATTTTATTATTATTATTATTATTATTATTATTATTATTATTATTATTATTATTATTATTACTTTTTTAGTTTTTGTACCCTTCAAAGTAGTTGCATTAGGGAGGGTGATGATATTTGGTGGCAATTTAGGGACAGATTGTTATTGTTTGTTTCATTTATCTCCTGTATCATTCGCCATTTTATATACATTTACTTTTCATAAGATCTGATATAATTTTATTTTTAATTTCGAGTTTGGACCATTCAAAGGGAATCTGTTAATGGGTTGCGTTTATAATCACAAGTGTCTAATATGGTAATATTAGATTTCTTATTCTGTTATGATGTTAATAATAACTCTCTTGTTTCAGGGGCTGAAATGATAATACCAAGAACCAGAAATGCTCTTATTATTGGAAATAAATTTTCAGAATTTATGCAATTGAAACAAGAATAAAATCCGTAGATGCTTTGATATTAATGTCAAAGCAATAAATCAAGAAAGCACAATATATAACACCAAACTCAGAGGAAAAAGAAGATGCCAGCTGCGGACGAAGCTGAAGCTATTGAAAGAAGGAATGTGTTGGTTGGGATAAGAATTGATAACCATAGCAGAGAAGTGCTAAGCTGGGCTCTTGTTAAGGTTGCTGAACCTGGAGATTGTGTTATTGCTGTTCATGTTTGTCGAATTTCGAGTAACGTCTCTTGTATCCAATAATTATTTATTTCTTCTTCATTCTGTTAATTATTGAATTAATATTCGTCGTGTACGTGCAGAAGCTGCTTCCAAAAGTAAGCCATTGTTGGATAGTTATTTACAAGTATATGATGGATTGTGTTCTCTAAAGAAGGTTTTGTGATATTTTGCTAATACTTTACTTTCATTTAGCGGAAATGGAAAACATTTTCATGGTTGTGTCGTGTTCGAGTTTCAGGTACAACTTATCGGTAAAGTCTGCAGGGGACATTCAATTCGCAGGACTCTGGTCCGAGAGGCGAAGGACCATGGCGCTGTGGCTTTAGTTTTGGGAAACAGAAGCAGGCAAAGCTAGAAACTGAATCGCTGCAAATTTGTGATTATTTGAGGTCTTCATTTTCTGATTTGTCTAAGTAGAAATCATTTGCAGGAGTAGGACTTGTACCGCTCGATATTGCGCTAAGCTACTGCCTTCAAATACTAATGTTTTGGGCATCCACAATGGAAAAGTTTTGTTTGGGGAATACAACAACAATCAATTAAAAGGTTCTGTGGTTTTGTCTTTGTTAATGCATTAGCCATATGTTCCATGATCATAAACAATTTACTTCCAATCATGACAGGCTCGTGTGGTGATCCGAGACCAAGTGTGAATCTACTTGATAGTCCTTTGCCGGATGAAGTCCGGCCCGAGTTCGGAGATTCAGAGATAGATACAGATATATCGACTTGTTTTGAAGTGGTATCAAGAAGTGAGAGCCAAAACTCTAAGGATGAGCCAATCTTTATAAATGAAAGTAAGAAAAGAACAGCTTTTGTTTTTACAGAAGATATTTTAGATCAAAGGCCTGGCTGGCCGCTTCTTCGAAGACCGCATTCGGCTAGTCCTGAGACCCTGCAGGCTAGACAATTGTCTGTTGTCAAATGGGCAATGAACTTACCGAATCGTTCGCCACAAAGAAGTCCTTTATGCTCAAGAATAGCCAGCAATAGGATTTGTTCTTATTCACAATGTGGACCGCAAAATGGGTTCGAAATTTTGCTCAAAACCAACTCTTCATGTTGCAAATGGTTCAGCTATGAGGTTCTACAAAATGCAACATCAAAATTTAATACTGGTACTCACAATGAATGATTTTTATTTTTGGTATATCTATTTGTTATTCGAAGCCCCAGTAGTCCAACTAATTCATATTCGTGCCGAATGGGCGACAGAAAACTTGATTGGAAAAGGAGAAGGGAGCTGTGTATACAAAGGAACAATTCCAGATGGGAAGCTAGTAGCAATAAAAATTCAAAAGCCATCACAAGAAGCATGGAAGGATTTTGTTGAAGAAGTTCAAATAATTTCCTCATTAAATCACAACCACATTATTAGTCTAATTGGAGTTTGCATCAAAGATACTGATCTCATTTCGGTTTACGATTTCTTCTCCAATGGAAGCTTAGAGGAAAATCTACATGGTAAAATTAAAGCTTCAATTATGTTTATAGTCCCATTGCTGACAATTAATACGAATTGTGTAGGTAAGAAGAAAGAAGAATCTCCACTACCATGGAAAGTGAGGTTTGATATTGCCATTAAAATCGCGGAAGCCTTGAATTATCTGCACAATGGATGTTCGCGTCCTGTTATTCACAGAGATGTCAAATCTTCCAACATTCTTCTTTCACATGAATTTGAGCCACAGGTAGTAATCTACCCATACAAATTAATTGATGGACTCAATACTAAAATCTCTCTAATCTACAATCCCATTTGCTTTTTGGCACCCTGACTTATAAAATAGACTAAATCGATACCAAAATTTCATCGCAATATCAATTTAGACAATCCATTAATTTTTCCATCTACAATTAACGGGATGTTATTGGTAGCATTGTGTGTGGGGATCGATTTGTTCTGTTCTATATATTAAGAGTCTATTTGAAATTTAGGTTGTAGATTAGGGAAATATTTATAATTGTTCCAATATTTAATTGTACATCCCGTTAGTTATAGACGGTAAATACAGCGGAAGGGTTAAATTTGTACATATCTGAAACATTGGAATAGATTTGGTCTATTTTAAAGTTATGAAGCTAAAATGAAAATTAAGTTAAATTGGAAAAAAAAATTAAAAAAGACTAATAATTATAAGATTACTTAAAATTGGGTTTTGTTTGAATAGTTATCAGATTTTGGACTGGCAATATGGGGACCGACCACTTCATCGTATAGTACTGAATGCGATGTAGTCGGGACATTTGGTTATTTTGCTCCTGAATATTTCATGTATGGTAAACTCAGTGACAAGATTGATGTCTATGCTTTCGGTGTGGTATTGCTTGAATTATTGTCGGGAAAGAAACCTATTTGCTATGAGACTTCGAAGCCACAACAAAGTTTGGTGATGTGGGTAAGATTCTAATTTTACATAATTCAAAGTTCCTGTTTATGCTTATTTTGGTTGCTGATTAGTGTTCTGATATTATGTTAATTCAGGCAAGTTCAATATTTAAATGTGGAAACATAAAGGACATTGTTGATCCAAATCTACACCAAAATCTTGATGAGGTTCAAATTCAAAGAATGATTGTTGCTGCTAAACTCTGTATTAGAAGATCAACTAGGCTACGTCCTGGAATGAGTGAGGTATGACTTAATAACAATTTGGTAAAAAAAATTTTATCCAACAAAAATACCTTAATTTTTAAAGTATTACAACAATAAAGCCGCTTTAGCCCAAAAATTATGAATTCTGTGTTGGAACACATGCCATGTTATGAAAGATTTCACGTGATATTTTTTTTAATATTTCAAATTTACACAACTTGTTACATCAGTATTCTAATGCTAAATTTATAATTTTTCAGTTAAAGTGACATTATCAGTAATATTTTAAAGGTTCAACTATTTTGTGGAACTTTTTTTTTTTTGCCAAATTATTATTATTATTATATAAGTTTGGTGGGTATATGTGAAATTAACTCACACTTGAATTGAGGAGGTAAGATTTTGTTAACATTATTTTTGTTTTTGTTTGGACAGATATTGAAGGTCTTGAGAGGAGATGAAGATGCAGAGATGTGGGTAAATGTGGACAACCAAGATGATATTGATGAAGTTTATTCAAATTCTGAAGCAGAGTTGCAGTTGAATTGGGCTATGATTGATCTGGATGACGATTCAACATCACATAGTAGTATTCTGTCAATGGATAATTACTTAAAAGAAATGTGGAGCCGATCATCAAGTTTCAATTAATTTAACATGATTGTATGTTGAGTGCCTTTTTACTGCGTTGTTTTGCAGCCCAGTTTGAAGCATGTAGCTCCTTTGTACAGCGAAAAAAAAAAGTTGTTTCCGTTGACTGCTTAGTCAAAAAAAGACGCAGCTTTGCCATATAGCCTACACACAAGTTCTTGCACAATTCAGTGCACTTTTATTATAGTTGAAGGGAGAGAGAGATTTGTATGTATTTGTGTTTGTATATTCCCCCATGGTGAGGGATTTTGTACTAGTAAATTTGTAGTTAGTCCATCTCAAAAGTTAGTGAAAGGATCAAAGGTCTCAAGTTCCAAGCTTGGTACAAACTCTAACTGTCACATCGTATTGGGAAAATAAATTGGGTTTTTGCTTTGTAACAACATGAATTTGTTATTCCAATGATAAAACACCTATCTATCAAAAAAAGTAAGAAGATGGCTTTGGAAGTTGAAATTCCATATTCAAAAGTCACATAACTTGAAATAAATACTGAGAAAATGCCTTGCCTGGCTTATGTCTGAACAAATATAAGTTAGGTCCAAACAGACCTAATTTATGTTCATCTAGACATACAGTCTGGATGCATTAAAAGCTATTTTCCAGGAAAAAGGTGTGACATGTGTCCGCACTTCCTTACACCACCTTAATGTGAAAAATTAGAAGCAAGAGAGTAATTTTTCACTCTCTATTCACTTAACTATGACGATTGGAACAATATAACTATTATTCGATAATTTATAATAAAAAATAATTTCACTATAATTTTAGGAAAAAAAAAATCATAAAAATCGAAAATTGAGCATTTCAATAATCGGCCCATATATTTCACATTCATCCACCTATTGATGTCATTGCAATTGCCACGTAAGCCATTGAATGGAGCCCATGTGGTAGTAAGTTAAAAAAGTGAAAAAAAAAATCAGATTTTAACGGCCTATCTCTTCGATTCTCTCTCTTTATCCTTCTTCATCTGTCACTCTCATTCTTCATCTCTCGCTCTCATTTTCTCTTCCTCAACTTTATCTATTCTTCAATGGCTTTTTATTCCTTTTTATTAGAAATTGAAAAACATTATAGTGATAGAGAAGGAAGAGGAGTTGTTATACCTTATTGTGGTTGCCAAGTTGAAGCCGTAATAAAAACTTTTAAGACTAAATATAATCCAATGAGAAGATTTTTTACTTGTCATCTTACTCGGGTACGCTTTATACTAAGAATCCTTAAACTTGATTTTTCATCATCTTTGATTTATCACTATCATTTAAATGGGTTTTCTTTGTTTTAGGATAATGGAGGCTGTCAGTTTTTTAGATGATATGATGCACCATTACCTAATAGGATAAATCATTTAATAAATGTTTGCTAAGAAAAATTGGAAGATTGGAGAGCGAGTTGGTTACGAAGAATCAAAGGGGATATGGCAAATGCAGTCTCTGCTCTTTTATCCATTGGAGCATTGCTGTTTTTCTTCTTATTTTTGTTGTCATATTTCTTACCTAGTACTAGAACAATGGAAAATGCAATTTAGAATTCTGTAATATATGAAATATGTGTACGGTTACTCCAAAAATTTAAGTGAAAAATCAATTGAAATTCTGTGTTTATGGAATATAATACAAGATTATATTGAATTGTTGGACGTTTTCTTGGCTGGTGTGATCAAGTATATCATAAAACATTATATTGAACAATGAGTTATTTACATATGAAGTTATGAGATAAACCTTTTGTGCACTGAACAAACTAAATCTCAGTGCAATAACAAACATGAATTTGGTGTGCACTGGACAAACTAAACAACAAGGAACTTAATATTGCAATAACGAAAAAAATAAATAGAAGCTGATATCAATTCATTGATGTCAATGTTCTCTGTACACAATCTATAGCAAATTTTATCAGTGCAAATCCAAATACAGCCATATAATTTACATCAATTCAAAATTACAAAAGGAATTTCGTTTACAGTTGGATCATTTACATTAGTTTAAAAAGACAAAAAGCAAAACACAGTAGTGGAACACATTTACAGCAATTGGAGTCAACAAACATAATTACATCATTTACAATAGTTCAAAAAGACAAAACACACTTGTGTAACACATTTACAACAGTTGAAGTCAACAAACACAACTGCATCATTTATAATAGTTCAAGTTAACAAAAAGCAAAACAAAAACAACAATTGACAACATTATCAACTTTTGATGTTTATGTTGTAGAGTCTTTATGTGTAGAATTCTAATTTTGGGTTGAACTTTGCCCCTTGTACCTGGATGGAACCACTCTGTTCTTTCTCACACTCTTAGGTTTGCTTGGATTCATTTTCCTCTTCCTGCTAATTGATTCATTAGCAGCATTTAAAACAACATTTGATTGTGTTGGTTGAGACACAGTTTGTTACAGTAAATAAAAGCAAATGATAGATGTTGTACAAACTAAATAAAAAAAATATAAAATGAATAATGAACTAAATATTTAACTTTATTGCCTTTGTACTAGAATTGGATGCATTAGTTGCTGATTAGGGTTGGGGATTTTCTTCAACTACTAAATTGGGTTGGGTATTTGCATCAATTGCCGAATTAGGCTAATTTCCAAGACTAATAGTTGCTTCCCTTTAATTCTTATGTTAAACACCGTGTCTTCTAACATTATGTCTAGCCTTACCACATACCTTGCACTTAATGATAATATTACCATTTTTGGATAATTTATAGATATTAGAAATTTCATCTATGCTCACAGATTTTCTTTGTTGGGCCTTTTTATCCCTCAATTGCTCTAGTTCCTCAGGCTCTTTTTTCCTAGAATTATGTTTCTCTCTCTTTTCTTTTTCTTAAACTTGGGAGAAATAACATCAATGCCATCAGATACTTCAGGCCAATGGTCTTGAGGGTCATCATTATTTGCAATGATACTAGGTGGTTACATGTGGATATGGCTAGATGCACTGCCAATTGGCCTATCCCCTTAATGTCTTTTTTTCTTTGCTCATTTATAGCATCTTGAAAGTCATGATCATCAGCTAGAATATTATAATTAGGATCATTAAACATTCCATTTTTAGGTTCAACCTACTTCTCACCTATTGAAACATCACCACTTTCAACTTGTACTTCATTCATTTCAACATCAGTATCTACTGTCCTTTCTTTATTATCATTTACTGCACCATCTTCATCAACTATTGGACACTGGATCGAGTACCTAAACATCACTATAGTGGCTATTCTTAAATAGATTATCCATTAATCTCCTTTTAACTTAGTTTGAATTATTTTTCCTTAGTTAACTTCTACACATGGTATATTCTTAAATCGACAAAAAAATTACTATTTATTTGATCAAAATTTCGGCAGTATAATGGCTGCAAATTTAAATATTACAATCCTTCTACAAATTTAAACATTATACTTTCAAAGTTACATACAACTCATCCAACCACCAATATTGAACTCATGTTAATCCATAATCATAGTAAACACAATCCAAACCAAATTTACTATCAACCATAAATACATATATAACATTCCCTTTATACACAATAAAATTCATCTTATATATATACATTCTTATTTAAATGTCCATTATATCCACCTAATTCTTCATTATATATACATGCCCAGAATATACAACATCTCTCTCATAAATCCTAAGGCTCCATTTTGTCTTGTCCCTTCTGTCCTGCTTGTGCAATTAGAACCTGTGCACAATACACTCTACGCACTAGATATAAATATGCCTAGTGTTGGATACCCAACTAATATATTTTATATACACACAAATACAAGATCTCTTAATTAAATTATTTAACTTATAATATTTATACTTTTAATTTTATACATGTTTATTTAATGTACATATACTTAAGTAATTTTTTTCCTACACTATTTTTCCTATTAATGTTCATTTTACTTTTTTTTATTCATTAATAATTTTTTTCTTTAATTGCACTAATATTCATTATTTATTATAACTATTTCATATTTTTACAATTATGTTATTAAATTCCAGTTTAGTCCTTCAAATTTTGTACCCACTTAAATTTCAATTATTCACTAAAATTATCAATTTACCCTTATTATTCCATCTTAATGTCAAAATTAGTATTTTCCCCCTAAAATACCCATTTCTTCATTTAATTACGAATTTGTCCCTAAAATACCGTTTTAACCTCTTATTTATGATTATGCCACTAATTCCTCTATTTTACTTTCAAATTACCATTTTGCCACTAATTTTACTGTTTTATCATGAAATTACCATGTTGTGCTTAATTATTTATTTTTAATCCATAATTACAATTTTACCCTTATTTTAACCATTTCACTCATTTTATTCCAGTTTTGCTCCCAATAGTTTCTAAAGGAAACCCTCGAATTGGATATGCAGGACATGAACCTTATAGGTCCAAATCTGCATAATTCCATATTTTTCAACTGGATTTTTCTCTTCTCTCTTTTTTTTTCTTTTTTTTCTAATACTTTATCTATGTGGATCCACTATTAGTCCACTAATATGAGGCACCATATGACTCGCTACCACTATGAATATCCCTACGGCTAGCCAATTACATCCTATACTTTTGGTTTGACCACTAGTCACTAAGGACAAAATAATTTTATTATTGCATTTCCTCATTTATGCAATAATTTCCATTCTTTTTCTTATTTTTTCATGATTTCATGGTAGGCAACTTAGGTACCTTATACAATATTTGTCAACTATTGCTCTTTTATCACATATCATCACCTTTCATCAATTTATTTACATTTCTCCCTATATGTACAATTCGACTCAAATGAATTCCTAAACCATATATATTCTTTTCTTCTCTGAGCACCATTCTCTGTTTGAAAATCAAAAGGTTGAAAATCATTTTCCAACATTTTATTAGGTAGCGACTCCATGATACCTACCCTTTTGAGCCCACTTTAGATGCCCTTATAAGTTGACCATCAACAATAGATGGGGCCTAAACCCTCTTTATTATGAAGTGGCTAATTTATGAGATATAATAAATCTCGATCCTATTTTGAATCCTAAAAGCGGGTCTCCGAAAACCTAACCCAAAAATGAGTATGGCTTCGATGTGCGTCACAATACCCCTTTCTGCTTCCTCTTATTTCACCCTTTAAAAAAATGGGTAAACCGAATAAGCTTTAGCATGCGTTAAGTGATAACTTCACTGAGGACCATGAGACTTTACTCCGAAAGTATTTTTTATTAGTATAATATAAATGGGCTTAAAATTAAGAAATTTTATCTTTTTCCAAAAATTGCATTTTTGTATTGATGTTAAAGCCTTAGAATTATATTAAGCATCTCTATTTTAGGCTTGATGTAACCTTAAAGCATACCCTACGTTCACTCTATGTAGGGAGGTGTCAAGGAGGACTACTAGCCCAAGTTTAGTACCAATTGATATATAAAATGGTGATCCATCGGTCGTTATGCTTGCGATGAGCTAGACCTATTAGCAGGGACCATGCTTGGGTAGTCCTAAAATTTTACCACCCAACTATAAGCCTATGTAATGACAATAGCAACTTCTCCTAAGCTATATAACTGTAATACTTTGCTTGATATGTGGGCCATCATTTATTGAACAAATTCAACTAAATTAGATGGTCACTCATCAAAGGCTGCCATACCCTGGTAGACCCAACCTAATTTATTCGAATTATTTAAATACATGATAGCCAAACCATCTTGTATGTGCTTTAAATAAAGAGGTTATGCTATCGAGTTTCTACCGTACACCATACGTGTTCATTGGGTTCCCTGTTGACCCTTGAACTAAGCCCACCTAGGATAGAGACTACGTGATCATATGTAGGAGTGATAAGGTTGGAAGGCTTCTTATATATGGTAGTCAATATTGCATTTCATGACCATGCATAACATGCAAGTCATGTATCATTCTAACGCTTTGTTTCCTCAACCATCATAGATCACTCACCTAGGTGGTTAAAGGGTTCAAATGGTCACCTTGCTAGAGAGATTTTTTTGGAATAGCAAGAGTTTAGTGTGTCAAAATTGGGTTCAAGTGATACACAATAGTTGTTAGAATACTTAGTAAGGGTAGATATGTTTGATCCAACTTGAACTTCCACCCTTTAAGACCTGGATAAGAGGATGGATGAATTTAAAAAATAGGTAATCTTTATGATTGTTGACAACCAATTTGGTTTTGATTTTTAGTACTCAACCAATTGTACCCCCTACTGGAAGAGTAAAACCAACCCTTACTGGGGAGAATCCTACAACAATTACTATGATGCCTCCATCTACTATTGATGTTAGAAATACTACACATAAAGGCCGATTAATTGAACAAAAGAGAGAATGAGGATGGCACAATATGATCTTGAGAATGATTTCATTATTAGTGATGATAAAGAGCCACGTGGTTCTCAGATAATGAGGAGTATTGTTCTAATGGTTGAGGATTCAACCATTTAGAAAATGAAGGAAAAGTTAGAGGCTATGGCTAGGGTACTTTCTTTTGGGAAGGGTATCAGCCCCGAAAATATGGACTTAGATTATAGAGATGTTCTGCCCAATTAGTTTAAGGTGCCAGACTTATCGAAGTTTGATGGAACTTCAAATTCTTCTATACATATCAGGCAATATATGTTAGTCATGAAATGGACCACCCTCGCCAAAAGTCAGAAGGTAGATTACTTCATCTTGAGCCTTATAGGTCCCCCCATTGGCTAGTTTCATAGGCTAGATAGCAAGATAAAAGAGGATTAGGATAGATTAACTCAAGAATTCTTAAGAAAATATAATTGTAGCACTCGAATGGAAGTCACTCTAAAGGATTTAAAGTTATTATAGTAGAATCCGGATGAATCCTTTCATGAGTATCTTACTCATTGGAGGAATAGGGTTATGGAAATGAGAAAAAAGCTTGAGATAACAGATCAGATTTTTTATCAGGAATGAAAGCCTTTATTTTAAAGAGGGACTCAAGATGAAGGGATTAAAAGATTAAGAATCCCTTTAAGATATAGCCATTGAAGTAGAAAGTGAGTATTTGGCAAAGAAAGTGAAGGTCACTAGTGGCAATTATGGTAATCACAAAAATTATGGCAACAAAGGGTTTGGCAAGAACACTGGTAGCTCTAGTGGTAGTAATAACTTAGAAAAACCATTGTCTTAGTACCTAAACCGTCTTATAAAGGAGGAAAAGCTACAATCATTGCCACCTAGACTGGTAAAAAGTTAGGGAAAGCCTAAACACAGGTCCTTTGACTGATAATTGTCGAACTTTAAGAGATCGTATATAGGATTTAATTAATACTAAAAAAGTACCAAATCTAAAAATAGAGTAAAAAAGCAGAATGGGTATAATGTTGTATCACCCCCACTCTTTATAATTAACTCAGGGTTGCCAGAATGGTTCGTATTGTGAGATCTGTATGGTAATGACTATTTGGCTGTCACTCATTAAGTTTAAGAAGGCCATGATAACAAAGCTAAAGCAGTGTTAGGGATTGATTCAATAGAGCTTATTATCGAATTGAGAGACATTTGGGATACAGATAGCGACTTGAGTCGGTCAAGCATGATAAAGAATGGTCAAAAGACGTATGGGATTCTAAAAAAGGAAAAGGTAAGGAGGGAGGGACAGTGAAAGTGGTAACCGAGAGTGGTAGAGTGGTATCTGAGGTTGAAAGGCCAAATGTGGCAGTTTCACCAAATGAAGAGGTCATGCATGAAGAAGACTAGATTCTTAAGCAATTAAAGAAGATGCCTACTCTAATTTCAATTTGGAATTTACTCAGGCAGTCATCATCTTATAGGCAAAATATAGTTGAATCCTTGTCTAAATCCACTATGGCAACTACTATTTCTCATTCTCAGTTGTTGGAGATAATGAAAAGGGAATCAGAGGAGAAGATTGTCTTTACTAAAGTAGACTTGCTCGTCGAAGGCCATAAATATAATAAGCCTTTATTCATTCATGCGAAAGTAAATGGCAAGCACACCACTTATGCAATGATAGACGATGGGTCTTCGATTAATTTTTGCCCCTTTACAACTCTAGCTACTTATGGCATAGAAGAATAAGTGCTTAGCAAGTCCAATCTCACCATCACTGCTTATGACAACTCTAAGAGGCAAGCCATTGGTACTTTTAAGATTGTGGTGAAAACAGGTCCAGTTATGGTTGAAGTAGAATTTGTAGTACTACATATTCCAACCAACTTTTCTCTTCTGTTGGGTAAACCATGATTCTATAAGTTAGGAGGTATGCCTTCTACTCTTCATTAGATGATCAATATTTCATATGAAGGGGGCATAGTCACTATTAAAGCCACTAAAAAGAGTCAAGTTTCGATGTTGGAGATAGCCAACTAGCCTTTTAATGGATTTAATATAGCTATCGTCGATGATGAAAAGGAGAAAAAGCAGCTTAAGAATCCTCAGGTGGTCAACATGATGAGAAAAATGAGTTATTTGCCTGGTGCTAGTTTCAAAAAAAATTCACAGAGGCCTCAATGGATCGTTGTTCAAAAGGGATAAAAAGATAGGAAGGGTTTCAGTTATGTTTTAGGATTTGACAAGGATAAGGTTCATCTGAAGATAGCTAGAATTCCCTACATACTGGAAAGCTTTACGTCTACTTCTCAAGGATGTAAGTACAGTGGTGAAGCTGAACCTGTATTTGTAAATGGCAAATTGATTTAAGGTTTTGTGATCTTTGATTATGTCTTCGATTGGATTATGGGGAGTGTGGAGCATACATCGGAGTTTTGGGATGAAGAGGTTATGATAAAGCTCTCATAAATGAGTATGGATTATCCCAAAGAAGTCATGATGCCAAAATTAACAGCTACTAAGATCAAAGGGAAGGAGAAGGTTGAACCTGAGCCAACGAAAGTTGAAGATGGACCCCTGCAACCAGTGCCAAAGATGGAAGATGGAGAGACATCGGCCTTTGCAATAGCTGAATTTGAAGATGAATCTTTTGTTGATGCCAATTATGTTCCTGAAATGTTTAATAATGATATTTGTTTTTCTGGTTATATTAATAATACAAACAACTTTGCTTACTTGTGCAATGTCTCATATGATTGCATCATACATAACACAAATCATGAATATCGTAGCATATTTGACATTAATTCAACCAGCACTACTCCATTTAATCTCATAACATAGGATGATACTAAAGAAATTTTAATTGCAACTGATATAACACCTAAGGAAAGAATAAAATTTGAGAGAATACTAAAAAAATATGAGAGTCTTTGCTTGGACCTATGATGACATGTCAAAAATTGATAGGGATGTTACAGAATATGCTATCCCAACTTAGCCTGACTATAAGCTGGTAAAGCAAAAGCTTCGCAGACTCAAACCAAAATGGGCCAAGAAGGTAAAGAGGAAGTTTATAAATAGATTAAAGCCAACTTATTGATAGAAGTCCAGTATCCCACCTGGTTAGCTAATATTGTTCCAGTAGCTAAGAAAGATGGAAAGCTTCAAAGGTGTGTCGACTAGATAGATTTGAGCAAAACTTGTCCTAAAGATGACTTTCCATTGTTGCACATAGACTTGTTGGTTGGTAGTGCTGCCAAGTGTATGATGTTTAGTTTTGTTGATAGGTATGCCGGGTACAATCAGATTCTCAACAAGATCGTAGACTGAATCAAAACAGCCTTTACGATAGAGTGGGGAACTTATGCTTACAAGTGATGCCATTTCAATTGAAGAATGCTGGTGTGACTTATCAAAGGATAGGCACTAAGATTCTCAATTATCTAATCTATAAAGTTAAAGTGTATGTTGACAACATAATGATCAAGTCCAAGGCTATAGAGGGACATTTTGAAGCATTGGAATAGTTTTTCTAATGGATTAAAAAGTATAACGTTCGTCTCAACCCAAAAAAGTGTGTGTTTGGGGTTACTTCAAAAAATCTCTTAGGCCATATAGTTAGTCAAAAGGGAATCAAAGTAGATCCAGACAAAGTGAAAGCTATCAGAGAGATACCAGTGCTGAAGAAGGAAAAGGAGATTCAAGAGTTCTGTTAATGTTTATACCCTAGGCCAAATATTTGGACCTTTATGCATGTCACATTTAATTTATAAAATTAGATTTTCCTTCACATATTAATATATTGTTGGCATGTTATATTATAATAACATTTGTAAATAACAATCTAATGTTATTTTGACTATCCTTAGTCATTTAACAATCTAATATTATTTTGACTATCCTTAATCATTTATCATTAATGTTATTAAAACTAGTATGAGTTTAATTGATAATCATAGGATGATTATATATGGTGATATAAATCAAACTTATAGGTACTTATTAGAGAACATGGTATTAAACAGACCCGCTATGAGATACTATATGGGTTAATGTCAATAGTGATCTCATAATAGTTGTGTTATTGATATTTAGACTTGAGATTATCACAGTATCCTACATGAGGAATATTATGTTTTAACATAATCAAATATTATCTTTAATCAAAAAATCAGAAAGGTTATAATTGGACATGTTGAGGATCATACAAAGGATTGTAAATAATCAAGATGGAATTTGTCCCTCTCTTATGAAAGAGATATCTATTGAGCCCCTTGATAAGTAGGACTGAGAAATGAATGGCCGTGCTTAAATGAATTGATAAAGAGATCAATGTCATTTGATATTATCAGTTTACTTAGTGATTGATAAATTATATGTTTAAAACTATATAAGTTTGACATGAATAATAACTTATGTTGAAACAAGATATCAAGTGACAAAGGGATTATGACATATTCTATTAGATTAAAATTGAATTATCGATATTCATATTATTTAGTAGTCATAATGTCTTGTTAGAGGTCGTTTATGATGTGATGGGGCCCATTGCTAACATAATATAAACATATTAAATTGCACACATAGAATGTGATAAACGGACTAAGGGTTTTATTTGGGTGTAAACACTATGACTCGAGGTAGCCTAAATCAGGATTATCCGATGATGAAAAAATAGTATATTGCTAACAGTAGATTCGGATCTCAAAGCTCTAATCATGAATTTTTCATTTTCTCTTAAAGAGTTTTTTTCATGGTTCCCTAAATACTTTCAAACATTTTCAAGTACTACAAGAAAATGAGAAAATAGCAACGGAATTGTTGATTTTCCATTGTTAATCAAAATTTAGCAACATAACGATTGGTTGCAAATTTGACGGTGGCTATTTTTTAGCAACGAATTAATTTTCGTTGCTATTTTTGGCAATGGAAAATACATTCAATTGCTAATTTTACCCACCAATAAAAAAATTCATGACGATTTCTTTCGTCGCTAAAATTTTTTACAGATTTTTAATTAATTTACAGCTAAAATGACAAAAACAATTGTAATTTTTACATTCAACCTTGTCAAAGAAAAGCATATATAAGCTGACAAAAGTGCAATCATGAGAGATAGAGGAAGGGAAGAGTTGACTTAAAATAAATAAATAAATGATAATATTTGAATACAACACTATCAGAGGAACTGTTACAATAATTTCACTATCAGAGCAATATTGATCTTCTATTGATATGTGAGGCAAACGGTAATAGGAAGATAAAATACTCTTCAAAATCAAATAGAATTCATGTGAGATAATATGTAAAAAAGAAGGGCCCATTTGGATAACCAATTTGCATCTTACACAAATTATAACAGAATTCTTGATCAAGTCATACATGAAACCTGTGTACAGAAACTATAACAAGCCATGCAGAAAACTAAAATCTCAAGTGCAATAGGCAAAATCGTTCTGTTTCTCATAAAAGTAGTGGATAACATTCTCACTCTTAAAAGATGCCTTTAGAAAGACTACTCATTTTGCCTCAACCTTTAGATCCATAGAAGAGTCTCAACTTGAAAATGCCATTAAAGCTGCAATAAGGACTTATAATTAAAAAGTATATTCAAAGACTGTTGGCCATGAAGATAATCTGAAGATAGACAAAAAAAATACCATCTTCACATTGCTTTGGGTCATTTGCAATCTCTCAGCATTTGAAGCAATTACTTCATCTTAGACCTGCACCAATTTAGCATTACAATGACAAAGGATCATTTACCAATTTCACCAAGGAAGAACACAGAGAGCTAAGTAAGAATAGGGGTCTTAAACTATTTATAGTTTTATCATTCAAATACAATTGCAACTATTAGGTCAGACAATAAATGTTCTATGAAGCCCCTAAAGCCAGTACTCCAATTCTGCATTGTCATGCATACACGTGTAGTGATTAATTAAAAAAATAATTAAATTCTAACTTCTAAGTCATTTGATTTATAACAAATTCATAATCAGCAATAAGATATGCCACTTCCACATATGTCCAAACAATCAAAGAATCCACCATCAATAAGAGGCTGAGCATGCTAAAAAAATAATGCACATAATTCATCATTCTCAATCTTGTCTTTCATTGATAAACTATATTCATTACTTACAAATACAGTAGCTATTTCCAAGTTGATGCGCATGTCTTGGACACTGGACTTGGCAAACCTGAAAACAAAAATGGAAAGAAAAAAAAAGATAAGGGCATATAGTAGCACAAAGGCTCAAATAAATTCCTGAATATGCTAAAGATTCAACTGTATGACATATGAGAAGAATAACAAGTTTAAGATCTCTTTATGACCATTAGAATATAATGCTTATGATATAATCATTGGGAAAGATATAAGAAAAGAAACGTTATCATAACGATGACAGTAAAATATCCTTCAAAAGAAGTTTATCGATAATGAAATCATTACAAAGTGGCCACTACCTCCCTATATAGGCATGTTGAGTAAACCAACCTGATAGTTTTATTATATATATCATTATCATTTATAGCTTTAAAAAACATGTCTAAATTCATTTATAAAGTGGGGTCCATGATGGAAAATTATATGTAAATGTGATGATGATAGAATCTATCAGTCCATGTAACTATATATATATACATTATGATCTCTTTATGACTAGTTTTTAGCATAATGTCACTACAATTCATGAACTGCATCGAATAAGAAATGCATTAATAATCTATTAAGTGTAAAACTGACTTTAAATATGAGTTCTTAGAATGATAGTTTAACTTGGTAATTATCAAAAGATCGAGAAGGAATGCCATCATCACATTTATGCATCATGTCCCATGGTCCATCACCAACACCAAGTAGTACTATTGATAGAGAATAATGACTATAGCAGCCAAACAGTTCTTTAGATACTGGTACAGGCAAATTTCCAAATTCACAAAAAGACATTTTTCATAATTGAAACATGCTCAAGTAATGTAAATAACCTTGCTTTTACAATAGTGTTAACGGTACTCTGTTCCTGAGGACTCAAGTGCCCATGTCTTATGTCTATACTTCTTGTAAGCTTGCAAAGTACCATAAAATTAACATCATCAATTTCAATAAAGAAGGTAACAGGACAAATCAATACATTAAAGCTATCTGTTTAAGCTTTATAGGAGACAGTCATTTCTACACAACTTTAAGTGTTGACCATTCAAGCAAAGAAGCTAACCTGCCTATTTGCGATGATCACAAGAACATGATATTGGCCACCATTATTGTCAACAATTCCAATTGCAATTTTAATAATTGGAGCAAATGATGTCGGTCTTGCAACAATTTAGAATGAGCAAAATTTAGCCCAAATTGGCTCTGGTAAAACATGTTAATTTCTAATGAAGATGAGAATAATAATGCAAACTAACCCGCTAAATGAACATATGGGACTATTTCTTTATAACAACTCAAGACATCCACAAAGCCATGGCATGACCTATCTTCTGGATAAAAGCTAAAAGCTTCTTTATCATGCGTCATGGCTGTAAAAACCAAAGTGAATATTAACTAACTTTACCTAGTGACAAAATATTTTATTGATAAGAAGAAAGTTATAACGTAGCATAACATGTACTCACAATGACCAAATCCATGACAAGGAATAAGGTTATCCTCATCAAAATTTGATAATGTTCTTTGAGTATAATAAAAAGTACAAAGAGATCTCAAATTTGATCCATCTGAATATATATGGCATAAAGTAGTTGTTAAGATGATATAGCACCCAATTATTAGCATTCAAGTGTTTAAAAATTTTCCCAAATCGGATGCCTAAAGAATCATCATCTAAACAAAATGACAATAATTCAAACAAATAATTCTAAATAAAACCAGAAGATATTTAAAAACATTTCCCATACACAACAAATCAATTTAAACCAAACAGGGAATACTTTAAAAGAAATAAAATCCACACGTACCTCTAATTGAGGAAGTCAATTACTAACCAAACTGAACCCAACACTGCACATACGAAAGCAACAAAGTAACAAATATTCTTGTATCCAACTTGTAAGCAAGAAATCATAATAAAAAAGGTAAAGGTCAACACCGAGTAATGGATATTAAGAAAAATAAATAACTTTCATGGAAATTATCAGACAGTAACACTAGCACTCAAAAGTCAACAATAAGAAACCAAGAAGAAATTCTATAACTTAAAATAAAATTCTAATTAGGCATCTTTTCTTAACTAGCAGTAGCAACTTGCAAAGAAACTACTTCCAAGCAACACCAGAATTTGTAAATTATTAACATGTACAATGACGAACTATATCATGCAGCATCTGGATAATTTGGTTGCCTTAGCTGATCGAATTATACACCAGTATACATTATGAGTTCTATTTAAAAACTAAAAATTAGAAAATAAATAAGAATTATATGCACAAAAAACCCCGAAAGATTCAGCAGAGCTCCCAATCAATCAACAAAACCAAATAAACAACTCATAAATCGCTTCATCTTTAATAAGTTCAAAATAAACCATAAGAATAAAACATAAATAGTCATTAAGAAATCCAGAAAATAGCAAATCACAGCATATTGCAATATACCTACCAAAGAATAAGCAAGAGAGATGTCAACTAAATAGGTTCAAAACTAGACTTGAATACCAGATTTACAATCATATGCTACCAAAATAAAATAATACCCATATTTTTCCAAGATAACACAAATAAACAAAATAAAATAAAGATATACAATTAGAAGTAAAACCCCAATACCTGCTGTATAGACTACAGAACCATGAAATTCCAAAAATCATAATTTTTTGCCCATCAAAAAAGCAAATAATTGAGTTAAATCTAAAACAAGGTGAACTTTATAGACATCTGAGGATCCCCAAACAGGCATATGATAATATTAAGTAAATCTCTGATTTAACAGGAAACACATATGACTAAACCCTTTAAAGCTTGAAGCTTTCAAAGAAAAATATCTTCTTACGGTTTCTCAGCTACCAAACATAGTTAAAAGAAGAAGAAAAAAACAAATAAAGAATTCGCCAATCCCTAGAATCTAAAGAAATTTTGTGAAAATAGAAGATAAGTAAAGATTCAAAGAAATACAATTAGAAATGCATACGAAAATAGAGAGAAATCATAAAAAAAAAAGATTGAAAAAAATAATGATAGAATAAAATAAGAAAAACAAACCAGGATGAGATGAGGAACGCGAAAGCAGAGAAAAGAGAGGAGCCTGCATTTACTGGTGGGAGCAGAGATAGAGAGGCAGAGCAAAAAAGAGAATGATTTTAAAGCATATTGAAAGATAACAAAATGGATGATTTGGATTTTGGAGTGCAAGTGATTGGAGAAGAAAAAACTGCTTAGTTATTTACTCCATATATAGGCTACGGTAAGGGAGATGCAGAAGGATAGGGAGAGGGAGAGGGCAAGGGCTAGAAGGAAGAAGCAAGACAGCGAGCCAGGGAGAGAAATAAAAAAAGGAACTATTTATATCTAGAGCAAAAATGAAAATAGCAACGAAATGTGTGTTCCATTGCTATTTAGCAATGTAACGTGTGTTCCATTGCTATTTAACAATAGAATGTGTTTTTTCATTGCTAAAATAGCAACGGATTACTTTTTTCGTTGTAAAATTACTAACGAAATTTGTTTCCATTGGTGATTTTCGTTGTAAATTTTTTTTTCTTTTTTGCTGGTGCCTTATTTAGCAACAATATGAAAATTTCATTTGAAAATTTCATTGCAAATTTTCGTTGTTAAATTTTGGCGCTAAAAGTTCCCTCCATTTATAGCGACGGAGACAACTATTTTTATTTTTGTTGCTAAATCTAAAAACTTCAACCAATTTTAGCAACGAAATTTAATTGCCATTGCTAATTAGCAATGAAATTTTTTTTCGTTGCTAATTAGCAATGGAACTATTTTTCCGTTGCTATTTTAACATTTTCTTGTAATGGAGTATTTTAATAAGATAGGCTAAAAATTCTATTTCTAGACTGACAGTAGTGACAGACGATCGTATGTTACCTAAGGGGCAGTCGTCCGTGGGTCTTCACCTCCGAAATAGTGTAAATCAGGGGCATTTTGGAAAATTTGAGATCTAGTGATGAGGAACAACCGTCCCTCACTCACAAATGCCCATCCCTAGGTCGAAACCCAGATTTTCTCATATTTTCCTAGAATTTCAAAAAGGAAAAATTTTTAGATAAAGATCAAGTTCGAATTTTGGGGAATTTATCTCCTAATCTGGCGATTTTTGAGTTGTAATTGAATTGAAACTCTCATTTTGGTATATAAACAAAAATTTAGGGTTTTGAAATGGAGGAATCATTATTCTTAAAGAGAAAACTATTAGAGAAGGAAGAAAACTAATTTCTTTCTCTCTCTAAAAGGTTTATGCCTTAGCAATCTTCTTAACATACATAAAAACAAATTTCATTTTTTCCTTTTTAAGAAATCAAAGAACACGATTCGGAGTAGAGATCTAGACTTCAAAAATCACAAAGTTAGAATATCTTTTGAGGATAATATTCTAGGCTCATCCATATTTTCTCTCTCTACAATTCATTCACTTACTTTCATAATTATTTGGATGTTAATATGATTCGTTTGACTATTAAAACTAAATAATATGCTTGCCCTGTGAAAGTATAATTCGTTTCTAGTTTGTGTAATGTGTTAGAGGCATGATGAACAATAGGGATTCCTCCATTGTCGTTACGAAGTTTTTCTTCTTGGCATATATATGTTTGTTGTAGTTCCTCAATTTTAATGTAATATGATGTATATTTTAGTGTTTTAATGTGTTTTAGCATGATTTAATGTTTAGCTATTGCATATCTAGAATTAAGGTACTTATTTGAGCAATTTCCTGCATTTTTTCTTTGTTCTACAAAATTCTATTATATTCCAGAGGTGATGGACGGGAACAACGTGTGAGGGACGGCCATCCCTCATCCGAGGGACGGGACGTCCTTTTGCCTTCCTCCTGGCCATCTCTCGCTCTATGTATGGCCGTCCCTCGCTTCTTTTTTGCCATTCCTGGGGTATTTTTATGGTGTTTTTATGCATTTTAGGATTTTCTGTGTCTTTTATTTTAATATTTGTTTTATACAATATTTATGCAATACTTGGTATATTTTTATTACTGTTTATATGCTACGGTACCTGTAATTAGTCTGTTTGTGTGCACAAATTATGTAAATACTTTTATCATCAATGCTAAATTAATTTGCTTATTTGATATTTTTTTCGAGTAATTTATATATTTATGGTCGTGGAGGATATATGGTATTTGCATGAGAAGTTGTGCTTTCGCTTTGGTCGCCATCTTTATCCGGGTTACTTCAATTTTATTTATTATTATGATGTTTGTTATTTATTTATTTATTTTCTTCATTAGTATTTTACTTAATTTTGGATGTGTTATTTTTTTTTAGGGTTTATAATAGCTAGTAAAAAAGGGATTTTTTGAGCGCATTAAACTAAAAGGCATTTAAAATGTTTTCTAGCAAATGGATCAGGATTTTTCCATAAAACATGGACCAATATCTAATTTTCTACCCAAAGTTCACATAATATAATAAAATCTCTTTTTTTGTAAAACATACCTAAGGGAATCAATGTTCCAAATCTAAATGAATGCATCGATTTATATATGTAATTTATTTTCTTCGCGGGATAATTTGATTATGTAATAATTTTTAAGTAAGATTTTATTTTAAGTATTTATTTATTATTTTTTTGGTTGAATGGGATGTTTACTTAATTTTTATTGATTGCATAATAAGAGGGGAGTGGATTAATATTTAGAACTCGATTATAGAACAACACCTAATCAAGATGCATAATAAGAGGGATGTCCTAAACACCAGTCTCTATTTGGGCATCAAAATAAGGTCGAGATTCAAATCCTAACATTTTGTTGGGTGGAAACTCTATAACACTTGTCTCTTCAAGGCCACTAGTAGATGCCTTTATGGGTTGACCATTAGCAATAATTAGGGTTCAATCCTTCTGTAACACCCCATACCCGGCCAGTTGTAAGACCTAGATACCAAATGTCACACTCGGGTTTGATTACCTAGAAAGGGAACAATTAAAGCATTTTTTCATTTAACCACCTGATTAATATATTATTTATAAAAAAATTTTTGACAAAGTCTCCCCTAATCATCGACAACTTCTTGTAGGAAAAATTACTAAGAACATTACTAAAAATTATATAACTACTTCCACAATCTCAAATAATCGGTGTACATATTAAAAATATGCATACTCAGATAAACTCGATTTGGTTCGGACTTGAGACACAAAATCTCAAGCTTCCTACATATCCCATTTTAGGGAATAAGAACCACGTAGTTATTTAATTATTCTGCAACTTAAAATAGTAGCTTAATTAAGTAATTCGAGTTAAGCATGAATATAACATTTCAAATACTCATAATTACATATATATATATATATATATATATATATATCCTTAATTAAACCCAATTATTATAAATTGTATAATACACATTTAATCACAGTACGAATACTTGTACAAAATATTAATCAATTCCAATCATAATTGATCACAGTACAAATTATATAAACTGTTTACTAATACTTGTTAAAATACTTGGGTCAATTTTATTTCTTATTTAATTTCGATATTTACCCTTAGTTATCAATTGAAATTGCATTAAGCTAGATAATCGGGATTTAGACACGGGACTGAGTTCTCGGAACCATACGGTCCACCATTTAATGCATATGTATTTATATACACTTGTGGACTGAGCTCTCGGAGCCATTCAGTCCATAACAATTTAATCACCTTTACCAGAAGAGCTCTCAGAGCCATTCAATCCGGTAATATGCCTTAGGATGTGGTACTTATGGGCCAAGCTCTCGAAGCCACCAGCCCCTTATTTAATACATACATATATATATATATATATATATATACTTGTGGATCGAGCTCTTGGAGCCATCCAGTCCACAATGAAATCTAATTACATACACCGAAAGAGCTTTGGTAGCCATCTAATCTGGCAATTGCCTTTAATACATATTTATTTATATATACTTGTGGACAGAGCTCTTGGAGCCATCTAGTCCAAGACACTATTTATTTACATCTACCGGAAGAGCTCTCGGAGCCATCCAATCCGGCAATACATATCAAGACATATTACTGCTAAACTTCCCTAATTGGCATACCAACCTTATCCAATTATACCAATTGCTATCAAGTTTTACTAAGGGCAGATATAAAATCATCATTTAATCAAAATAAATAGTTTCATATCTATGACAACATTAGTTACTTTTAATACTTGTCGGTTTCAATGTCTTTATTATTATAGGCACTATAATGCCCCACTTGTCACCCTTTTAACTCAATTGATCATCCAATGTATGAATTTGTTATCAGACTCATTATTTAAGTTATACATTGAAATTCCTAATCATATTCATACACTAATCATAATATTGATTATACAAATCATCCCATTTTCACGCATTCATCATGAAGAGATCATTCAGTTTAAATCCTACATATATATATTATACACACTTTATCAGATACATTTACTTGTTATAATCACAACTCTAAAAAGAATAATATTAAATGGCAAGGCATTAGCAAGTCAAGATGTATTGTATTCACACGATCATGATGCCAAATTCTTTTAGACCTCATAATCTAAGTAATCAATATAAATTATCCTGCTAAAATAAAGTTTAACCACGCAACCCTTGTAGATTATCAACTCACCAAGGTTAAGCTAATTTGTTTGCTTTTTTAAGTTTTTGAGGCATATTCATCTAGCCAAACGGTGTATGTAGTCAATTTTCCCATACTACTCATTCCAACTATACATAATACTTTTTAATCTTGAATATATACATGTTTTCCAAAATTACATATTTCAATAAATTTCTTATTTGGTTAAAGCCTATCATTAACGTTAGTTAACCAATTCGATTAAGTATAGGGGAGATTTAATCTTTGGGCTAATGCATCTAATTAGGTTCATAACTGAATCTAATAAATAATACAGAATTAATTTGTCGAACCAAATTTCCATTAATTTAAACCTTATAGTTTATTAACACACTAAAGTTAAGCTAAATTATTTCATTTGCCTTTGAGTTGCATGCCTGTTTTATCTTTAGAGATATTTAAATAAATTCTTAGGTCCTAATGTTATTAATCCAGCCTGTGAAATAAGCCTCCAATATATTTGATATGAAATTAGATTCACTTTTTTGAAATTTATATTGCGTTAATAGCTTTAATTAACCTTAACATTGCATAGGCATGACAAAATATAACTTCCTAGGTTGCACTTAAAAGCGAAATCACAAAGACAAACTTTCTTCTTATGGTTGAGCATTTCGTCTCTAGTAATAACATAAATTTCCCCACTTAATATAAATAGGCAGTGTAAGTAAACTCGATGATAAATTCTTATAAACAGGTTATTCACAACATCATAAGTCTTATAATATACTGCTAGTCTTATTTGAAAGAGGATTACTTAAGTCTTATATGTTCATTTATATAAATTTTTCAGCAAGGTAACTGTTTGCTTCATCTGTAGTTTGTATAAGTTTCCTAATTCTTTATATTTTAAAATTTATATAATATCAACCCTTGTTGTACACACACCCAAATACCAACCTAGACTAACATATCTCCTAAATTTGCTAGCTATTTCAAAATAGAAAAACAATTTTATACCTGTACTATGGTTCAGTATCAAATTGACAATATATATGTTCCAACAAATTAAAATATAGATTCTATACAGAAATAATAACACAACAGCATCTTAGTAGTTAAATTACCTCACAAATTATATGCTCAATGCATTAGAGAAATGACAATACTTTATACTAATGGCAGCTCTTTATATTGCCAGGTTTGAATTATTAACAAAACATTAAAATCTAAATATTTATCTTAAATTGACAAATCTCAACCAACATAAACCACACAGTAAACCAAAATTTAAATTATATAAGAAAAATTAAATCAATCTTAATAAAATTATTAAACTTATTTCAAAGAGACAATAGAGGTAATTTTGGTAGTCATATACCATTTAGGGTTGAATTTCAAAGTTTTCCTCACTTATGCTCGTCGCCGGAGCCTTGTCGGAGTTTTGCCGGAACCTCACCGATGCAAAACAAAAGACACCTAGGGGTAGTTCATGGCAAGAGAAATCCAACGGTGGTGCTCACGCGCCAACCAGACTCTGTTCACGGCCTAGATCTGCACCGAAAGTCGAGAATGAATTCTTCGTCGATCTGCTTGATTTTGACGAAGGATAACCGGAGAGAGAGTTGTTGCTAGGCTTGCCTAACCACCAAGGGTTCACGGGTACTGCTTATTTCGTCGGTTACTGCCGTATGTCACTGGAGAGGAAGGAAACGACTTCAATTATGGGAGAGGATCGAGACACAAGTGGCAGCAAAATGCGATGCCATAGGGGTAGAGGGACGATGACATAGCTGGCGAGCGGCGGTGGAAGACAGCGCCGATGATGGTCCAATCGCCACAATGGCATTGGTCGACTGAAGGTGAGGATTCCATCCTCTCCCTTCTCTCCTTCCTCCTTTTTCCTTTTTTTTTGTAAATTTTTGTGGCCTTAATAATTTCCTCTAGAAAAGTCTAGGGATTTCCCCCAAGATATATTATTATTGTTATTATTATTATTATTATTATTATTATTATTGAATTTGACCATTTCTTTTATTGGGTCACTTTAGAAATTGGACTGATCCAACCATGCTTCTCGAGTTCTTTTGACTCGGGGCATTACAAATCTCCTCCCCTTAAGAAAATTTCATCCTCGAAATTTATCTAGCTAAAGAAATAAAGCACGAGTATAAGTCTCTGGATCATCACAATAGTATCTGCTGCTATGAAATAGATTATTACATGAACTCCTACCAATAATGAGATCAAATTCGTCAAAGAGTCCATTAATTGCACTAATCTATCAGTATTTTGCTGTTACACATTCACAATATCGATCAAATTCCCTATCTGGTTAGTTTGCTCTTTTATAATTCTTAATAACTTTATGAATCCTCTCAATCAATTTACTACTCCTTATACCAGTTTGCAAGCAATTTAACTGTATCCTTGTATCTCATGAAGACTACCAGCTTGCCAATGACAATGCTTTATGTATAGTTTGTGAAGGGCAAAGGAAGAAGGGAAAACCTCTTCTGAATGGGGAGACCATGCACATAACCCCTTTTTCCTTGTTGCAACATGAAATATTTAGGATAACAAATTTCCAGACATGTATCATATAAGAACCGAGGTATAGTATTCCAGTACTACATTCTCAAAATTTGGGATAAGTCGTTCTATGAGTTACAACCTCTGAATCAGTGAAAACTCCAAATCCAACCAATGAATTTGGGAGAGATTGTGTTTCATCATCGACTCTAATCAACTACTTTTTTCCTTTTACATATCATATTCATAAAAACTCCTCTTTCTCATGGGTACAATCTTATACGAACTATCATTAACTTCTAGTCACAATTATCGGTATAATATTGTATCGACATTAAATCCATTATTGTCACTAAAAGGTCCAATTCCAAATCACACCTCTTTAAATGCTTAATAACATATATACTTACATTTCCTTCACTTACCCTCCTTAATATCTACTCACTCTTTTTGTGACCCATCGGTTCCTTTCAACTAGGGTGTATATTCAAAATTTTAGGTCGTTATGGGTAATCAAATAATATTGATGCAAGTTATGTAATTTGCTTCATGCATGCAATACCCTGCTATTGTACATTTCACGTAATGGTAATGCATATTGGCCGTCCCCAAGCAAAAAATATTTAAATCACTTCCCTTAATATCAAAAACTCTTAAGAGGTAAAATGAGTACCACAACTTCTATCTTAACTAAATTCTATTGGTCAATGCCTAAAAAGGCCTAAACCTGGCCCTGATACCATTAAATGTAACACCCCATACCTAGCTAGTTGTAAGATCCGAATACCGGATGTCACACTCGAATTTGGTTACCTAGAAAGGGACCAATTAAATCATTTTGTTATTTAACCACTTGATTAATATATTATTTATAAAAAAATTTTTGACAGAGTCTCCCCTAATCATCGACAAGTTCCTGTAGGAAAAATTACTAAAAACATTATTAAAAATTATATAACTACTTCCACAATCTCAAATAATCGGTGTATATATTAAAAATATGCATACACATATAAACTCGATTTGGTTCGGACTTGAGACACAAATTCTCAAGCTTTCTACGTATCTCATTTTAGGGAATCAAAATCTCGTAGTTCTTCAATTATTCTGCAGCTTAACATAGTAGCTTAATTAAGTAATTCGAGTTGAGCATGAATATAACATTTCAAATACTCACGATTACATATATATATATATATCCTTAATTAAACCCAATTATTCTAAATTGTATAATACACATTTAATCACAGTACGAATACTTGTACAAAATATTAATCAATTCCAATCATAATTGATCATAGTACAAATTATATAAATTATTTACTAGTACTTGTTAAAATACTTGGGTCAATTTTATTTCTTATTTAATGCATATGTATTTATATACACTTGTGGACCGAGCTCTCAAAGCCATTCAGTCCATAACAATTTAATCACCTTTCCCGGAAGAGCTCTCAGAGCCATCCAGCCCCTTATTTAATACATACTTATATATATATATATATATATATATATATATATATATATATATATATATATATATATATATATATATATATATATATATATATATATATATATATATATAAACACACACACACACACACACACACATACTTGTGGACAGAGCTCTCGGAGCCATCCAATCCACAACTACATCTAATTACATACACCGGAAGAGCTCTTGGAGCCATCCAATCCAGCAATACATATCAGGATGCGGTACTTCTAAACTTCCCTAATTGGCATGCCAACCTTATCCAATTATCCTAATTACTATCAAGTTTTACTAAGGGCAGATATAAAATAATCATTTAATCAAAATAAATAGTATCATATCTATGTCAGCATTAGTTACTTTCAATACTTATCGGTTTCATTGTCTTTATTATCATAGGCACTATAATGCCCCACTTGTCACCCTTTTAACTCAATTAATCATCCAATGTATGAATTTGTTATCAGACTCATTATTTAAGTTATACATTGAAATTCCTAATCATATTCATACACTAATCATAATATTGATTATACAAACATCTCATTTTCACGCAGTCATCATGAAGAGATCATTCAGTTTAAATCCTACATATATATATATACACACTTTATAAGATACATTTACTTGTTATAATCATAACTCTAAAAGAATAATATTAAATGGCAAGGCATTAGCATGTCAAGACGTATTGTATTCACACGATCAGGATGCTAAATTCTTTTAGACCTCCTAATCTAAGTAATCAATATAAATTATCCTGCTAAAATAAAGTTTAATCACCTAACCCTTGTAGCTTATCAACTCACTAAGGTTAAGCTAATTCATTTCCTTTTTAAGTTTTTGAGGCATATTCATCTTGCCAAACGGTGTATATAGTCAATTTTCCCATACTACTCATTCCAACTATACATAATACTTTCTAATCTTGAATATATAATTGTTTTCCAAAATTAAATATTTCAATAAATTTCTTATTTGGTCAAAGCCTATCATTAATGTTAGTTAACCAATTTGGTTAAGTATAGGGGAGACTTAATCTTTGGGCTAATGCATCTAATTAGGTTTATAACTGAATCTAATAAATAATGTAGAATTAATTTGTGGAACTGAATTTCCATTAATTTAAACCTTATAGTTTATTAACACACTAAAGTTAAGCTAAATTATTTCATTTTCCTTTGAGTTGCATGCCTATTTTATCTTTAGAGACGTTTAAATAATTTCTTAGGTCCTAATGTTATTAATCCAGCCTATGAATTAAGCCTCCAATACATTAGATATGAAATTAGATTCGCTTTTCTGAAATTTATATTGCGTTAATAGCTTTAATTAATCTTAACATTGCATAGGCATGACAAAATATAACTTCCTAGGTTGCACTTAAAAGCGAAATCACAAAGAGAAACTTTCTTCTTATGGTTGAGCATTTTATCTCCAGTAATAACATAAATTTCCCCATTTAATATAAACAAGAAGTGTAAGTAAACGCGATGATAAATTCTTATAAAAAGGTAATTCACAGCATCAGAAGTCCTATAATATACTGCTAGTCCTATTTGAAAGAGGATTACTTAAGTCTTATATGTTCATTTATATAAATGTTTCAGCAAGATAACTGTTTGCTTCATCTGTAGTTTGTATAAGTTTCCTAATTCTTTATATTTTAAAATTTGTACAATATCAACCCTTGCTGTACACACACCCAAATACCAACCCAAACTAACATATCTCCTAAATTTACTAGCTATTTCGGAACAGAAAAACAATGTTATACCTGTACTATGGTTCAATATCAAACTGACAATATATGTGTTCAAACAAATTAAAATATAGATTCTATACAGAAACAATAACACAACAGCATCTTAGTAGTTAAATTACCTCACAAATTATATGCTCAATGCATTAGAGAAATTACAATACCTTATACTAATGGCAGCTCTTTATATTGCCAGGTTTGAATTATTAACAAAACATTAAAATCTAAAATCTTTAGCTTATATTGACAAATCTCAACCAACATAAACCACACAGTAAACCAAAATTTAAATTATATAAGAAAAATTAAATCAATTTTAATAAAATTATTAAACTTATTTCAAAGAGCCAACAGAGGTAATTTTGGTAGTCACATACCATTTAGGGTTGAATTTCAAAGTTTTTCCTCACTTATGCTCGTCGTCGGAGTTTCGTCGGAACCTCACTGGTGAAAAACCAAAGACACCTGGGGGTAGTTGATGGCTAGCAAAATCCAACGGTGGTGCTCATGCGCCCAACGGACTCCATTCACGGATCTGCACCAAAAGTTGAGGATGAATTCTTCATTGATCTGTTTGATTTCGACGAAGGATAACCGGAGAGAGAGTTGTTATTGGGCTCACCTAAACACCATGGGTTTGCAGGTGCTGCTTATTTCATCGGTTACCGCCATATGTCGCTGGAGAGAAAGGAAATAGCTTCGATTATAGGAGAGGATTAGGACACAAGAGGCAGCAAAATGCAATGCCATAGGGGTAGGGGACGTCGACTTGGCTGTCGAGCAACGACAAAAGGCGGCATCGATTATGGTCTAATCGCCACAACGGCATCGGTCGACTGAAGGTAAGGATTTCGTCCTCTCCCTTCTCTCCTCCCTCCTTTTTCCTTCTTTTTTTTGTAAATTTTTGTGGCCTTAATAATTTCCTCTAGAAAAGTCTAGGGATTTCCCCCAAGATATATTATTATTATTATTATTATTATTATTATTATTATTATTATTGAATTTAACCATTTCTTTTATTGGGTCACTTCAGAAATTAGACTGATCCAACCATGCTTCTCGAGTTCTTTTGACTCGGGGCGTTACACCTTCTTATTGCCAAACGGCCAGTTTATGATTAAGACCGAGCCTCTTTTGATCTCAGGCCCCAAAAGTGGGCCTCAGAGAGCAAACTTGGGATGAAAAGCAGGCTCTGGCATGCATCACATTAGGCATTTTGAATTTTAATTTGACATAAATAAAATTTTAAAGATAAAATTATAATTATTTTTATTTAAATAAGAAATAAATTATTTCTTATTTTAATAAAAAAATATGTGCTTAGAATTTTCTCTCTCTAAAATTAGGGGTAAGTTACCATATATATATATATAGTGATATATATGTGTTTTAAAAAAACCCTAAGGATACATTAAAAGGTGGCAGTTGTCTTTTGAGTGTGGAGAGGAATTTATTTTCTATAACTTTGAGAAGAATATAGAAACTTAAACTCTAGTTATCAAGGAAGGGAGCTAGCACCTCAAGCAATTTGGATCATCACATTTGAGTGTGGATACTGATAGAGGGTGTTCATTTAGCTTGAAGCAGCACCTGAAAAATTGTTTTTTTTTAGCATTTTAAGAGGTTGGTAATCATTCATTTTCTTCCTTTTTGAATCAATTGGATCGCATGGATGCTGATTGGTTTCATTATTTCATTGCGCTATTTATTTTATTTATTCTGTTGAAACCTAGCAGGTTCTTGAGTTGAATGTAGTACATCAGTCGATTAATTGCTAAACTTACTTTTATATATGAGTTTAACTTTAATCTTCTGAGAAAAGATCGAATGGTCAAGTGCAATAAGGATTTTTAATAAGTTTTTAATACTATTCATGAGTATCTTTTACATCTTCCCATTCTCTAACCACCTCGGCCATCAAAGCCCTTAATTCTGTATTTAGCAGTGGAGCAAAGCTCAGTTGGTGCGATATTGGCTCAAGAGGATGAAACAGGGATCGAGTTTGCCGTGTATTATTTGGACAAGAAGTTTCTTCTTTATGAACTAAGTATGCAGATGTCGAAAAAATTTATTTAGCTATGGTGTGACCTCCAAAAAGTTAAGACATTATTTTCATTCTTACTGCATATAAGCAGTGGCTAAGCACAATCATTTACAGTATTTACATTCAACACCATCTTTGTTGGGAAAAATAGGGAGGTAGCTCTTGTTGTTATAGGAGTTTGATTTAGAATATATTACTAGGGAGATGATTAAAGGGTGGGTAGCTGCTGAGTTTTTAGTAGATCACCCGATAGAAGGAGACAAGAGCGAATATGAATTCCCTGATGAAAATGTTGCTGCTATAATGATGCAAGGATGGAAAATGTATTTCAATGAGGCTATTAATACTAGAGGAGTTGGAGCTAAAGTTATCTTGATCATGCCTGAAGGAGAAATATTGCCTTTAGCTAAGAAATCGGGGTATAAAGTGACTAATAATTGAACTAAATATGAAGCATGTAGTCATGGTTTAGAAGCATTAATAGTATTGTGTGCAAGAATTGTTGAGGTATTTGGGGACTTGTCTCTAGTGGTATACTAGCTGCGAGGTGAGTGATTGATCAAAGAAGAATGATTAGTGTCGTATGTGGAGTACTTAAAGAGTTTGAGCAAGTAGTTTGAGGTATGCACTTTCAGACATGTGCCTTGGGATAAGAATCAAATGACGGATGCTTTGGCAACCTTAGTATTCATATGGAACAATCCAAAAGAAGTAGCGATAAGGCATATATTAATCACCTATTCGAGCAAGCCTTTCTTCGAAAGTGAAAGGATTGTGAACGTAGAGGCAAATGATGAAAAACCCTAGTATCATGACATTCAGAGTTACTTAGAGAAGTCAGTATTTCCTGAGGAAGCTATAAAAAAAAGATCAGAGGATGAATCGAAAACTTTTTACTCAATTTATTAGTGTAGATAGAGTATTGTACCAAAAACAGGTAGATGGTGTAACACCTTGATTCTATAACCTAACCATATTACTAAGCCATACATCATTAATCAATTCTACTATGTTATTATATCATCAAGCATACTTCAATCATACTATCGCATCATCATGCTGGTTATGATACATATCGATTAGGTGTTACTATAGTTGTTCACATACTTTATCTATTTTTTTTGCTGCACATACATATTAGCACAATACAAGTTTCTAGCACTCTTCACCTTTTATATATCATATGCATTTAAGGGATAACTATCACTATTCTCATGTTTTACTTATTTGTACTTAAGTGAGCATATCATATGGTATGTTAGTTGCTTTAGATCATACAGGCATACATTTACTATTCTCTATACAAAAGTGAGCTTATACAACTCAACATGCCCAAACTAGATATATCTTTACATAAATATAACTGTTAATGCAAAATTATACAAAATATAAAAAATCCCTACATCAACTTCTTTTTAGACTTGTGTTAGCCTTTCCTGATACAGAGAACATCCCTAAGTAAAAGTCTTATCTACTGAACCTACACATATAAAATAACCCATGCTAAGTTATAAAGTTTTGTGGGGAACAATTTATGATGGCGATAACTCACATCCGTCATCATCAAACAAACTCGACATACATCATATGTAACATAAGATATTAATGATAATAAATTTTTAATTCTAGCAACATCTCAAAGTATATAATTAATAAAACAACAAAGATAAACAAATATCTTAACATATATAATTCATGTGGTTGATTGATATACTCTGAGCATTTATACTTGAGATACAATTTCTGTAATTAGAAGCAATAATGTAGTCCAACAATAACATCTGAGCATTCATGCTTTAATTAAAATATTGTAACCATAATTATAATTGGAATTTAGCCTGCCTAAGTTCTGAAAGTGGATAATAGGAATGGTAGATACCCTTAGGTATTGGTCAAGTAAATACCTATAGGTACTAAGTTTAATATATCTAAACGAGATCAAACTATAGTCCCGAACAGGAACAATGGTGGGCCTAAACGGGGCAAGACGGTAACAGCTTCGACTTAATCCCTATAAGCACCTATCTATCCACAACTGAACTATATTTACAGGCATTATTGTGATTATATTCATTTCATTTATCATGCCTGTGCTTTTAATATACAATTTGCACATTTATGTAAATATATGTTCATATAAGATAATACATAATCTCTGATATGTATACATATATAATTAGTACAATACAAGTAACTATGAGTGAACATATATCACTGTCTTTATATACTTTATCGTGCTAACATATGAGTATAAACTTGTGCACATAAGCATGTGAGCATAAACATTTAAGCATAAACATATAATTTCAAATAAGCAATAAACAACATGATTGATCATATACTGCTTATACGTATGTATAGATTCTTCAAATTCATAAATACATAAGTTCACATTATGGTGTCATCATGTCTCTATATACTTATATATCATTGTATAACATCTCGTCTTAGTTAACTAGACTAGCCCTCTTTGACTTTCTTACTTAACATTTCAACCCTATAGTCATGTATAAATTTTAATACCATTATTCTTCCCTATAATTATACAACATGCAACATCCTTATTTTTATGATCAAATTGCTGTAAAAATCATATAAATAGTTATAATACATTTATACATCATAAATTAGGTTATAGAAAATAGGGTAGGCAGATTTCCAACTCTATTTTGCATCTCAATTTTACCATACTAAATGGCTAAATTAACCAAATTGGTCTTTTAAACAAACAATGTTTTATGTCTGTAGTTTCTCATGCTTTTTGGATAATTAATTTAGGAGTTATAACCCAATCATTACAGACTATCCAAGAGTACATTTTTTCCCAAAAATAGTTTGTGTGACCACTTTGAAAAATTTGTGGAGTAAAATAAGTGTAGAATTAAACTAACATTTATTCATGAGAGTTGTACTCCTATAAGTCTAGTTTATCTAAAAATTTTTCCATTAGAATTTTGACCTTTCTAGTATGAGTTATATCCAAAATACTACAACCTATTCATTGACATTAGACAGCAGTTCACAATACCAAAATCAGTTTTAGTTACAACTTAGAAAATTTGTAAAAGAAAATGGGTATGAAATTAAACCAACATTCCTTCAAGAAAATTTTACTCCTATATGTCTAGTTTGTCTAGAATTTTTCCTAATAGAAATTGGACTTCTCTGCCAAGAATTATATCTATAATACTACAACCTGCTCTTTATAACTAGACAACAACTCACTTCAAATTTCAATTAAGAATTAAGACTACTTAGAGTTAGAATCAACCTCTAGTTTCTCTACAAAATTATAGGTCTATGACTTAAGTTTAATTATCAACTAGAATTACCCAAATTGGAGTTATATAACTCAAGATATGCTCAAAATACAGAAGCTAGTTCAAAGTGATTTAACTCAAATTTTCAAATTCACTTTCTTTTCTTCCTTCAATTATAATTTCCATAATCTAAATCCTTCTATTCCATAATCCAACCAATATTATAACACATTTAACATAAATATATTCATTTAAATACACATGCAAAACATATTTTGCTTTTAAATTCCTCACCTTGGTTGAAATCCACACAAGCTATCTTCACTCCTTTATCACCTCCTTGCCTTTATTCTTCTTATTGTTTTCTTTAATTACAAATAACATCATCCATAAATTTCCAAAAAATTCCCCTAATAAAACCTTTCAACCTAAGAAGAAGATGATGGAGATGAAGAGAGGAATACTTTACCTTAACAATTTTAACTTAAAAGCCCTTGTATGAACTATTTAAAAAAAATCGGGATCTATAAATCTAGTTTTAGCCTAAGAGGATAGTCCTCCCAATGGCGTTTATGGCATGTGAAGCCTGTTAAGTCGGTTATTTAGGACAATCATAGTTGGCTATCTTAGCCGTCCCCCTTTCATAAAAAAACCATTGACAAACACTCTCTCTTCTTCATGCAAAGAGCAAAAGTTTTTAAAGAGAGTAAAATGTCTTTTATGCTTCCTCACTTTCTTGCATGATAAAAAGCTATCCTTTTAAATTTCTTTCTTCAATAATCACCCTTAAAGTCATATTTCTTTCTTTAATTAAACCCCTAACTTAAACATGACTTATAATTCACTTAACAACATAACATAAAAATTAACAATTTGCCCCTACTATGAACCTAATCATACTTTTTAATGCTCAATTAAATATTAATCAATAATTATACCATTTAATCATGCATATTTCTACTAAGGTCAAAGTTAGGGTCTTACAATTCTCTCCCCCTTATAGAATTTCATCTTCAAAATTCATACTTTTTTTAAACAATTATGGATACTATTCTTTTATTGCTGCCTCCAGTTCCCAAGTCATTTCTTGCACACCATGATATTGCCAAAGCACTTTGACGGGAAAAATCTGCTTTTTTCTCAACTACCTGATTTCTCTAGCCAAATTCTCTTTCGATTTCTCATTATAAGAGAAGTCTAGCTGAACCTAAATATCTTATGCTGGTAGCACATGGAATTCATTTGAAAGATATCTTCGAAGTATAGACACGTGAAACACATCATGCATTTTGGTTAATTCCATAGGAAGAGCTAATTGGTATGCTACCGATCTAACTCCTTAAAGAATTTCATATGGACCAATGTACCTTGGGCTCATTTTACCATTCTTCCCAAACCTCAGTACTTTTCTCCAAGGAGACACTTTCAAGAACACTTTATCACCCACTTGATACTCAATGTCTATTCTCTTTAAATCCGCATAAGACTTTTTTCTGTCACTCGCTGCTTTCAATCTCTATTTAATAACTTGCACTTTCTCCTCTGTATTCTTAATAATGTCAACACCAATCATTCTACATTCAAATAATTTAGTCCAATAAATTGGGATTCTACATTTTTTGTCATACAAAGCCTTATAGGGTGCCATATCAATGCTTTTCTGATAACTGTTATTATAAGCAAACTTTATTAAGGCAAGATACCTATCCTAACTTCCTGAAAAATCCATGGTGTGTCCTCTCAACATATGTTCTAACACGTAGATAACCCTTTCAGATTGACCATCTGTTTGAGGGTGAAAAGTTGTACTATATCTGAGTTGTGTTCCTAACGCTTGTTGTAGACTCTGCCAAAATCTAGATGTAAACATGGGATCTCTATCTGAATTTATAGACATCGATATTTCATGCAATTGAACAATCTCATTCACATACAATTCTACCAATTTATCCATAGAGTAATATGTTCGAATCGGTATGAAATGAGCTGATTTAGTAAGCTTATCAACTATTACTCGTACTACATCATGCTTCCTTTGCTTAAGAGGCAAACCTGTAACAAAATCCATTGTGATATCTTCCCTTTTCCATTATGGAATTAGAACACGATTCAACAATCCTGAGGGTAACTAATGTTCTGCTTTCACTTGTTGGCAAGTTAAACACTTTGAAACATAATCTAACACATCTTTCTTCATAACTGGCTACCAATAAAATTACTTTAGATCCTGATACATCGTATTCCCGCTTGGATGTATGGTAAATACTATATTGTGAGCTTCATGCAACAAAGTTCTTTTCAATTTTCTGACATTTGAAATATATAGTATATTCTGGTAATACACACTCCCATCTTCATTTATGGTATACTCATATTGATTCCCTTTATGAAATGATTGTAAAATATGTTGCCACTTTCCATCACCTTTCTGAGCGTCTATCACTGCCTATCTCACATGAGGTTTAGCCTTCAACTGAGCTATCAAAGCACCATCAATTGCAAATTTCCATCTACTCTGTAGTAACTTATAGCTGCCATTGTCTTATGACTTAAGGCATCAGCTACCATGTTAGCTTTACCCAGGTGGTAATCCATTATACAATCATAATCCTTAAACAACTCTAACCATCTACGCTCTCTCAAGTTGAGTTCCTTTTGAGTGAGTAAATACTTGAGACTCTTATGATCTTATAAATTTTGCATCTTTCCCTATACAAATAATGTCGTCATATTTTCAAGGCAAATACTACTCCTGCCAATTCTAAATCATGTGTAAGGTATTTTTGCTCATGCGGCTGCAATTGTCTGGATACATAAGTTACCACCTTGCCATCTTGTATTAGCACCTAACCTAACCCAACTCTAGAAGCATCACTGTACATGGCATACTATTTACCCAAAACTGGCTGTGTCAAAATTAGGTCTTCTATTAGCATCTTTTTTAACTAATCAAAACTTGCTTGACAATGATTAGTCCATTCAAACATGATATTCTTTCTTAACAACTTAGTGAGTGGTGAAGCAATAATCGAAAACCCTTTCACAAAACGACGATAATATCCTGCTAAACAAAGATAGCTTCTCACTTTAAAAACATTCCAAGGTGGTCTCTAATTCACAATATCCTCAACTTTAGCCGGGTCGACTCTAATGCCTTTAAAAGATACAATATGCCCAAGAAATAAACTTCCTTAAGCCAAAAATCACATTTTCTCAATTTGGAAAACAACTTATTCCCCCTTAATGTCTGTAACACAATTCTCAATTATTCAGCATGCTCAGCTTCATTTCTAGAATAAACCAAAATATCATCGATGAATACCACAACAAATTAGGCCAGATAGGGTCTAAATACCCTATTTATTAGATCCATAAAAGCAGCCAGTGCATTTGTTACCCCAAATGGCATGACTAGGAATTTGTAATGCCCATACCGGGTTCTAAATACGGTATTTGGAATATCCACATCCTTTACTCGAAGTTGATAGTACCCCGATTGCAAATCAAATTTTGAAAATACTTCAACACCTTTTAATTGATCATACAACTCTTCAATTCTAGGCAATGGGTACTTATTCTTCATTATCACTTTATTCAGTTGCCTATAGTCTATACATATCCTCATAGACCCATCTTTCTTTTTTTTTAACAAATAGAACTTATGCACCCCAAGGTGATGCACTAGGCCTAATAAAGCCTTTATCAAACAACTGTTGTAATTAAACTTTTAACTCCTTTAACTCTGTTGGGGCCATCCTATATGGTACTTTAAAAATGGGAGTTGTACCAAGTAAAACCTCTATAGATAATTCCACTTCCCTTTCAAGTGGAAGACTAGGTAATTCTTCTGAATATGCAATATGAAATTCATTCACCACCGATATATCCTGAAGCTTTCCTTTCTCCCTATTTGAATCAAGCACTAAGGCTAAAATGCCTCACATCCCTTACTAAGAAATCGTCTGGCTTGCATAGCAAATATCACTTAACTAAGGGTTTAGTTCAAATACCTTGCACTATAACTTCTTTCCCATCAACATTTTTAAGTGTCATTGTCTTTGCTCTATAATTAATCACTGCATGATGTTTTGACAATGAATCCATCCCCAAAATAACATCAAACTCCCAAAATGGTACTTCAATAATATCAGCTATGAATTCCTTCCTTTGAATTACAATTGGACATTCTTTATATACTTTATTAACAAAAACATTGTGCCCTAATGGGTTAGTTACACAAATATCATAACCTAGTTGATGTGCGGTTGACATATTTCTACCCATATCCCCAATGAAAACATAAGAATGAGTAGAACCAGGATCAATGAGTGTATGAATATTATAATCAAAGAGAGAAAAAATACCGACTATTACTACTGGAGTATCTCGATCCTCGTGAGCCTTCATAGGATAAGCTTGACCAGAAACAATTGGGGCTATAGGCCAATCAACCATTTCAAACACATTCCTAGACTGGAATTCCCCCATGCCCTCTAACTCAACCATTGAGGGTGCATTAGAAGCTCCTTTACTTTGCTATGTTTGCTCTTGCTTTTGCCTCGAAGGACAATTTGCCAAGAAGTGATCAGTGCTAGCACACCTAAAACATGCACCCATTAGCTTCCTACAAGTATCCCAATGCTACCTCGAACAATAAAGACATTTAAGTGGCTGACCTCCACTCTATTTCACTGATGTTTCTTTACTAGATTTAGAAATTGTAGATGATCCTTGCCATCTACTCTTGTTAGCAGAACTATAAATAGACTCAGCTGGTTGATTTCCTTATGTTCCTCAAAATCTCTTCCTAGTGGAAGATCCACTTCTAGCCCCACTTCTTTTCTATTCTCTTTCTTTTTTAGCTAGCTCATTCTTCTCAACTCTCATAGCTGCTAAGACAAGTTGATGGAAATCCACCAATTACAAAGATGTAGGTCCAATATGCTTTTCTCTGATTCGATCATTCATGCCATATTCAAACTATCTACACTTGAAAGCTCCCATTAGCATCGAGTTAGGAACATATTTACACAGATATAGCTCTCTACTTTAGATTTAAAAACCGCTTCAATTTCTTTTCTTTGTATGCCTCAGTAACATACTTCTTTTTGAATTCGGCCTCAAAAAACCCCCAAGTAAGTGGATATGGTAACTTGGGTTGTTTTAGTACTAATTTTTACTAATCATAGGTTGCTCCTTGGTGTAAGGACACAGCACAGGACACTTTATGATTAGCTAGACAATTAATCTCATCAAAGATTCTTTCTAACATTTCTAGCCATAGTTCTTCTTCTTCTTCTTCAGACTGCTTTAGATTAGTTCTTAAAAATTCTTGTGCTCTATGCTTCTCAATCTCAGATATTGGGGCTTTAAGTGCCGTCATCCTTTGAAGAATTTGGGCCATGTCCAAAGAAATTTTTAATAGTGCTTCACCAGGGATGGTCGCAGGAATTTCATTTTGATTATAAGATGAAGATCTAGGATTGGAAGGATTCGTTCTAACCGACAAATTGCTTTCAGCCGATTCTTCTATAGCATTCCTAGAATTCTCCATCTATTATCTATAAAAAAATAGCAACTTTTGCATTAGGCCAACACCACACTATACCATATAACAGAATTCTAGACTCCTATTGACCAGAAAAGACTAAACCCATACTTTGATACCATAATGTAACACCCTAATTTTATAACCTAACCATATTACTGAGTCATACATCGTTAATCAATTCTACTATGTTATTATATCACCAAGCATACTTTGATCATACTATCACATCATCATGTTGGTTATCATACATATCGATTAGGTGTTACTATAGTCTTTCACATACTTTATCTTTTTTTTTGCTACACATACATATTAGCACCATACAAGTTTCTAGCACTTTTCATCTACTATATATCATATGCATTTTAGGGATTACTATTATTATTCTCATGTTTTACTTGTTTGTACTTAAGTAAGCATATCATATGGTATGTTAGTTTCTTTAGATCATATAGGTATACATTTATTGTTCTCCATACAAAAGTCAGCTTATACAACTCAACATGCCCAAACTAGATACATATTTACATGCATATAACTATTAATGCAAAATTATACAAAATATATTCATTAAGAAATCCCTACATCAACTTCTTATTAGACTTGTGTTGGCCTTTCTTGATGCAGAGAATGTCAATGAGCAAAAGTCTTATCTACTAAACCTACATAGATAAAATAACATGTGCTAAGTTATAAAGCTTAATGGGGAACAATTTATGATGGACTATCACTCATAGTGGTCATCGTCAAACACACTTAACATGCATCATATGTAACATAAGATATCAACGATAATAAATTTTTAATTCTAGCAACATCTCAAATTATATAATCAATAAAACAACAAAGATAAAAAAAAAATATCCCAGCATATATAATTCATTTGGTTAATTGATATACTCTGAGCATTTATACTTAAGATACAATTTCTGTAGTTAGAACCAATCATGTAGTCCAACAATAGCATCTCATCATTCATGCTTTAATTCAAATACTATAACCATAATTATAATTGGAATTTAGCCTGCCTAAGTTTTGAAAGTAGATAATGGAAATGACAGATACCCATAGGTATTGGTCATGTAAATACCCGTAGGTATTAAGTTCAGTAGATCTAAATGGGATCAAACTATAGTGGCAGGCCCAAACGATAACAACTGTGACCTAATCCCTATAGATACCTATCTATCCACAATTGAACTCTATTTGCAGGCATTACTATGATTATCTTTATTTCATTTATCATACTTGTGCTTTTAATATACAATTTGCACATTTATGTAAATATATGTTCATATAAGATAATACATAATCTATGATATGTATACACATATATACTTATATAATCAGTACAATACAAGTAACTATGAATGAACATATATCGCTATCTTCATATACTTTATCGTGCTAACATATGAGTATAAACTTGTGCACATAAGCATGTGAGCATAAACATGTAAGCATAAACATATGATTTCAAATAAGCAACAAACAACATGATTGATCGTATGCTGCCTATACGTATATATAGATTATTTGAATTCATAAATACATAGTTTCACATTATGGTGTCACCATGTCTCTATGTACTTATATATCATTGTATAAAATCTCCTCTTAGTTAACTAGTCTAACCCTTTTTGACTTTCTTACTTAACATTTCAACCCCATAGTTATGTATAAATTTTAATGCCATTATTCTTCCTATAATTATAAAACATGCAACATGCTCATTTTTATGATCAAATTGCTGTAAAAATCATATAAATACTTATAGTACATTTATACATCAAAGAATTAGGTTATAGAAAATAGGGTAGGCAGATTTCCAACTCTGTTTTACATCTCAATTTTGCCATACTAAATGGCTAAATTAACCAAATTGGTCTTTTGAAAAAAATGATTTATGTTTATAGTTTCTCATGCTTTAAATACCACTCAATTTGGAAAATTAATTTAGGAGTTATAATCTAATCATTACAAACTGTCTAAGAGTACATTTTTCCCAAAAAGAGTGTGTGTGACCACTTTGAAAAATTCGTGGAGTAAAATAGGTGCAGAATTAAACTAACATTTATTCATGAGAGTTGTACTCCTATAAGTATAATTTATCTAAAATTTTTTCCTATAGCATTTTGACCTTTTTAGCATGAGTTATATCCAAAATACTACAACTTGTTCCTTAATACTAGATAGTAGTTCACAATAACAAAATCAGTTTTAATTGCAACTTTGAAAATTCATAGAAGAAAATGGGTACAAAATTAAACCAACATTCCTTATGAAAATTTTACTCCTATATTTCTTGTTTGTCCATAATTGTTTCTCATAGAAATTGGACTTCTCTACCAAGAATAATATCTATAATACCGCAACCTGCTCTCTACAACTAGATAGTAGCTCACTTCAAACTTCAATTAAAAATTAAGACTACTTGAATTCAGAATCAACCTCTTGTTTCTTCTACAAAATTATAGTTTTATAACTTAAGTTTAATTACCAACTAGAATTACCTAAATTAGAGTTATATAACTCGAGATATGCTTAAAATACAGAAGCTGGTTCAAAGTGATCAACTCAAATTTTCAAATTTACTTTCTTTTCTTCCTCCAATTATAATTTTCATGATCTAAATCCTTCTCTCCCATAATCCAACCAACATTATAACACATTTAACATAAATATATTCATGCAAATACACATGTAATATAGATTTTTCTCTTAAATTCCTCACCTTGGTCGAAATCCACACAAGCTATCAACACTCCTTTGTCACCTCCTTGCCTTTATTCTTCTTATTCTTTTCTTCAACTACAAATAACATCATCCATAAATTTCTAAAAATTTTCCCAAATAAAACCTTTCAACCCAAGAAGAAGATGATAGAGATAAAGAGAGGAATATTTTACCTTAACAATTTCAACTTAAAAACCTTTTTATCAACTATTCAAAACAAAAATTTTTGGAGGAGATTTGAGAGAGAGAACTTGAGTTTTTGAGAGAGAGAAAAAAAGGAACATAAAAATTAGATTTTCTTGTTGTTTTAGCCATCCCCCTCTCATCAAAGAACCACTAACAAACACTGTAACACCCTAATATGATAATCCATTCAATAAATATACTTAAGTCACTAAACATGATTAAACTCAGGTGATAATCTTTTATAACTATTAACAATAAACTTAAACATACATCATATTGATCACAATTCTCTTTTCACTTTTAAATCATACTGTTGAATCATAATTACAAAAACTATTAAATACATAATTTTTGAATATACATGAACTTAAACTTTCTATTTTTTTTCATATCTTGTGTTTGCCAACCCGCTATAGATATCAATCTTGAACATGAGTCCTAACTTGGAAACCTGCACGGATAAAATTTGTGCTAAGCTACAAAGCTTAGTGGGGAGCAAAAACTCTATGGACAACTTTCTTCGAGAAAACAAGTTAAAGACATACATTAATCATGAGTATATCAAGCAGCTTATAGGTTTGCCATAATAAACAATAGTTATAGAGTTTACAACATAACAAAACTTTAAGCAGACTCATCTAGTTTCAATAAACCTCCATCTATTAACAAACACTTTGTTAAACCATTTATTAATTGGGAAATTTTCATATAGCATTCAAGATTATATACCTTAAGTTTACTTTCCAGGCTCTTATAGTTTAATCTTGATTAACCAATATAGCCTAAAACTCTTATGTCCTATAAATTATAAGGATAAATATCGTAAGTACCAATAGCATATGACTATAGTTTTATATATTCAATCACATTAAGTACATAAGCCGTGCATTCAATATTTAATCATAAATGCAAGAAAAAGTTTATATATCATTTAACACAGGCAAATGAGAAAAGGATAACCCTAGAAATTATCTATTAATGATTATAACCACAGAAGATATTGTTAGGCACAATTCTTTCATATATATATATATATATATATATATATATATATATATATATATATAACCCTGGAAATTATCTATCAATGATTATAACCACAGAAGATATTGTTAGGCACAATTCTTTCATATATATATATATATATATATATATATATGAAAGAATTGTGCCTAACAATTTCTTCTGTGGTTATAATCATCGATAGATAATTTCCAGGGTTATATATATATATATATATATATATATATATATATATATATATATATATATATATATATATATATATATATCACACAATCTTAAGTATAAGAGATATTATTGAATCACATCTATGTTTATAATCATGCAGTATTAAACACTATCTCAACATGGTAAATTGTATGTCACATAATAACATATTGTATCATATACTATGTGTTGATTTATGATAGAGTCATATATATATATATATATATATATATATGTTAAGTAAATAGCATGTGACTACAATGCACATGTATTTAGCAGTATAATTATGAAAGAAGAAACTATGATGTACAAATTTATATGCATAATTTATAGGCCCAAAATGCACATGTAATATAAAAGTACCATATACTTAATTATGTTGCAACCTCCTTTTTATTAAATGTTTTCTACATGTAGTGAAATAATATTATGAAGATCAATTTTAAACTATAATGTTTCTTTATCTATAAATGTTACATATTACTTTTTTTTATTTGTTATTATGCCTGCACTGTTCTAAAGAAATGGATAACGGGTGATGTGATGGTACCTGAAGGTACAAATGAGATACCCGAAGGTATTAAATGATGGACCCAAATGGGGTCGAATGATACTCTAGACCGGTCAAGCGAATCTAAATGGGATTGGCTAACAACCCAAACAGGGCTGTTTATGATCCAAATAGGACTATCTCCATATTTTACACCTAAATGGGGTCAAAACTATACTATCGCAGCTGCAAAGTACCCTTATAGGCATGCCTATCTATCCACATCCTAGACACAACACAAGCAAAATAATCTTTTTCATTATCTTCCCATAGTAAAGTCTTCCTGGTCATATATATATATATATATATATATATATATATATATATATATATATATATATATATATATATATATATATATCGATGTATTACTATCAATAAAGTACCATGTAACACTTGTTCTTATAGGAACTTTTTATGAGCATGATATCATATATATATATATATATATATATATATATATATATATATATATATATATATATATATATATATATATATATATATATATATATATATATATATATATATATATATATATATATATATATATATATATATATATATATATATATATATATATATATCTTATCATATACCTATGGAATCATACCTATCAATATGCTATCTTGAATTCCTTTATCTAGATGATACATAAATAACTATTCACTTTACACTTTACTTCAAGACATACAAAATGGTTTTAGAATCTTTTTATTGAACATGCTTATACTATTCATGTTTGCTCAAGCACTATAATATTGCACTTGTGAAATAAACTATATAACTTATAAATGCATGGAATATCATTTAAGCATGTTATCATTTCATAAAAACATACCTTCATATTTCTCAATGTCTACCTCTCTTGTATCTTGGTATATTCATAAGCAAATAACATAGTAAACATATGTAAACAACATATTGCAATCAATAAGGTTATTATCAATTTGAAAGTCAAATTCATTCCTACCATCTCATATTATTTTAGTATCTATACTTATATATATACATATACAATAATGTATTAATACACATAAACTCACAACCTTAGGTATATATGTAAACACTATCGGTAAATACATAGTACTTATAACTATAGCTTTTCATATGATAACATAAGAATAGATAAACACATACCATCATAATTATACTAATTCTAATAAGTAATACTCATTATACTTGTTCAAGTTTTAGACCTGTATATATATAGGTATGTGTATATATCCCTATTAAACTCTTAATTCATTTTGCATTAAGGTATTTTCCAATTCTCTGTGTACTTGTTTCCTATTGTAAACTAATTCTTTATTGCTAAGTTAGTCTCTAACCTTTAATTTCTCATTTGTGGTTTATTAAAATCATACATGTATCTAATTATATGCTTTTAACAAATATAATGATTGAGTTCTAAATAAACTAGCAAAATGATTCAGATACCCTTCCAAATAGTTATAAAGATGGCATATTCAATTCCATTGTTAAACTTACCCTATAGTTATACAACCATAGTTAGTTTTACACCAAGGTGTCCCATTCCTTTATATTCTTGTACTATATTGTAAACCAATCTAATGTTGTATGACTAGTTACAAATCTTTAGTTTCCCTTTAAAACTTATTAGAGTTATTAAGGTGTCTAATTGTAATGCTTTACAAAAGAATAACTACTTAAGCTCTTAAATGGTTAATCAAGATGATTTTATAATACTCTCCTATAACATCATATAGGATAACATTTCAAATTTTTGTTGTTAACTTTACTAGAAAGTACTACAATAATATTATCAAACAATTCAATGTCATTTAGCCAAGAAAACCATATTTTGTATGTTACATCTAAAGGCTAAATCACCACTCTTTGTCATTCCTAAAAGAGAATAAGTTTACAGCATGTATAAGACTTCAACTTAGCAAGTCGTGAGTTAAAACTCAGGTGAGTGGAGTTGGAGCTTGGGTGAGTGGTGTGTGAACTCAAGAGAGTGAGGTAGGAACTCGAGAGAGTGGCCAGTGTGCTCGAAAGAGTGGCTAGTGTGCTCGGGAGAGTTGTTTTTCTCAACCAAAAGAGAACCGAAATAAGCAATCTTCCACTTAACCTAAGGTTTCTTTAAACATGCAAACTATTATTTACCTAACTTAATTCCAATACAACATCCTCAAATTTGAGAGTATTATAGTTTTAATTATCACTTAAATTCAAATCCTTTAAATCCAAAAATTACTGTATAATTAAACATCATACTCTTGCTAAGAAATAAAGGCAATACAGAAATAAGAGCAATATAGAAACTGAACCTAGTTTTCTTCCACTTCATTAAGTTTAGAAACTTAACTTAAACTCCTTAACCAATTGTATTAGCTTCCTTTCCAGTCATAATTACACCATAATAATACATGACTCAATATTGAACAATTATGTAATCATAATCTCCAATGAGGTCAAAGATGAACACATGCAAAGCTTAAGAGCTAATTTCCTACTCCTTCGATACTATCATTTAAATTCTTATAAAAACAAGTACATGCAACCATTAATCATCAATTTTGTACATGTATCTTACAACCCCATCATTTTACTTTAACTTATTAAACAAATTCATCACAAATCAATACTAAATCAAACACATATAAAGAAATGATGAATCCCAAACCAGTCATGTAACCACCAAAGCTTCATCTTTAATCTCTTAACTTCATCCTTTAAGTACCCACATCCAACTCTCCCTTTCCTCTCAATTGCTAGAAAAACTAAGATACAATTGAGTGAAAGATCTATATCTCTTAGAAAGAAATAAAGAATCTCATATTCTAGAGAGAGATAAGAGAAAGAATTGAAAATTTCTTTAGAGGGAGAAGAGATTTAAAATGTTTCCTTTCCTCTTTCATTCCCAATTCGGTTCCAAGATTCCTCTCTTTTTTTATATATAGATTTCTTAACGTAAAGTGGAGAACGAAATCACTCAAGGATATTTCTCCCAAAAGTCCTTGTATCTTCTCTTATTAACAAAATCACACCAACTTCATTTCTCTAATATATAAAAGACTTCTGATCACACTTTTTATTCTAATTAAACACTAAATAAAATACCATTTTACCTTTATCCACTAATAATATTTAATCCTCAAAGTCTTAACTAATAATAATTAGTTTAATTAAGTTTAATTAAACTTTATTATCATATAATGCCCATGATTCCTTTTAGGGTCAGTTTTGGATCCTTACAAACACTCGCTCTCCTTCATACAAAAAGCTAAAGTTTTTAAAGAGAGTAAAATGTCTTTTATACTCCCTCACTTTCTGGCATGATAAAAAGCTACCCCTTTAAATTTCTTTCTTCAATAATCACCCCTAAAGTCATATTTCTTTCTTTAATTAAACCCCTAACTTAAACATGACTTATAATTTACTTAACAACATAACATAAAAATTACCAATTTGCCCTTACTATGACCCTAATCATACTTTTTAATGCTTAATTAAACATTAATCAATAATTATACCATTTAATCATGCACATTTCTACTAGGGTCAAAGTTGGAATCTTACAGATGGCATTTAACTCAGATGCCTAGACGAGAAAGAGGCGATGAAGGTGATGGAAGAAAAACACACAGGGACTTATAAAGCCCATATAAATGGCTTAGCACTTGAAGGAATATCATGCATCAGGGATTTTTCTAGCTAATAATGGATACCGATTATTTAAAATGTGTGAAGATGTGCCACTAGTGTCAGCAATATATAGATCTGAGTTATTTGCCTATATTAGAGTTGTGCAATCTTTCATCTCAATAGCCTTTCTCAACCTGAGGAATAGATATCATTAGGGAAATTCATCCGATGGCTTCAAATGGTCATAGGTATGTAGTAGTTGCAATCAATTACTTTACCAAATGGATAAAAGCTAAGTCATTCAAAAAATTAAGTGCTCGAGAAATGACGTGGTTCATTATGCAGAACTTGGTTTGCAAATATGGGGTTCCACACCACTTAATGTCAGATAATGGAGTTTAATTTCAAGATGGGACAAAACAAGTGTTTAAAAAGTATAAAATACATCATCATAAATGCTTTCCTTATCGTCCACAGGCAAATGGGGTAATTGAGGTGGCTAACAAAAAGTTGAAGAAGATTTTATCTAAAATTATCTAACTTACAAAGATTGGGCAAAGAAATTGCCATTTGTATTATAGGGATATAAAACCACTGTTAGGACATTGATGGGAGCCACACCCTTTTCTTTCATTTATAAAAGTGAGGTAGTGTTACCAATCAAGATTGAATTACAATCGTTGAGGGTTATTTTAGAAGCTAAGCTAACAGAGTCAGAATGGGCTAAACAGAGACTATGACAGTTAAACTTATTGGAAAAAGTCATATGAAGGCCTATTACCATAACCAGATGTATCAAAAGAGATTGGCCCAATCATTCGTTGAGAAGGTTAAAGGCCATCACTTAAAGGAGTGTGACTTGGTATTCAAGCAAATGTGACCAAGTATTTCAAACTACCGAGGTAACTTCAAGCCTAATTAAGAAGGTCCTTTCATTCTGAAGAAGTTATTGTTAAAAAGAACAGCTATACTCATTGACAATGATGGGAACGAATTTAAAGAACCAATTAATGTTGATAGGTTTAAAAGGTTCCATAGCTAAGAAAAAATAAAAGAGAGAGAGAGAGAGAAAGAGAAATAAATAATTGGTAATAATAAATAAAAGAGCAAGGTGATTGAAAGAAAATGGTCGATCAAGAAAACCCAAGAGGGCTGATCGATAATAAGAGTTGGATACATTTAAAATGTACCATTGAGATTAAATAGAAATGTGTATTTTGCATTTAATGTCTTATTATGATTGAATGATTATTGTTATATGTTGCAAAAGATGGGAATGCACATCTAAGGCAAAGGTCAGAATACATCATTTTACGTCCTAAAGAACGTATAGTAATCCTTAAAAAAAGAACCGATGAGTGGGTAGGAGTTTACTTCAGGCAAAAATTAGGCACGAGATATGTGAAAATCCTACAAAAAGAATGCATTTCACATTAAGAAAGGTTAGTGTGAAAACCCACAAAGGGCACACTAACCTATATACAAAAAAAATAAGGGAGAGAGGGAAAGAAAGAAAGAAAGCAGTAGTCATAGAGAAGTAAAGCAGTTACCAGGGGAAATTATTCAGGTTTTGAGGAGGTCAATTGAGTTAACCAGGTAGTTGTGCAGAGAATAACCAAGCCTTGTGGAAATAATAATAATAATAATAATAATAATAATAATAATAATAATAAATAAATAAATAAAGATAAAGAGTAAAAAATAAATAAATAATGATAAATAAATATAAATAAATAATGAAATAATAATGTGATAATATAATAATGGTAAAATAAAATAATAATTATATAATAATTGATGGTGTCACCTGCCATAAAAATAAAATAGATAGATCAAGAGGGACAAGGAAGAAAAAACTAAGAATTATCGGAGGAAGATTTTGTCCATAGACTCGAAACCTTTGGGAATGGAGCTCTGACGGGGCCTAAGCAGGTTACACCTATAATGGACCACACTATAAGAAAATGTCAAAATAACAACGAAAAAAATTAGCAACAAAAATTAAATTTCATTGCTATTTAGCAACATAAATTAAATTTCGGTGCTATTTTTTGTTAAAGTTTTTAGATTTAGCAATGGAAATAAAATTGGTTATCTTTCATCACTAAAAATGAAGAGAATTTTTAGCGCCAAAATATAGCAACAGAAATTAGCAACGGAATGCTTATACCGTTGCTAAATAAGGTGCCAGTAGATGATGAAAGAATTTTGGAATGAAAATTAGCAACAGAAAGCAAATTTCGTTGCTAATTTAGCAATGAAATGTCATTTCCATTGCTATTTCGAAACTGAAATGCTTTTAGGCTGCTTATTTAGCAATAGAATTTTATTTAGCAACGAAAAATAATTCTGTTGCTAAATAACCAGCCTTAAAAGATATTCGGTTACAAAATAGCAATGAAAATTTTTTCCATTGCTAATATAACAATGGAATTAATTTTTCATTGCTAAATCAACAACAAAATTTACTTTCGTTGCTATTTCATTATTTGCTAAAATAGAAATGGAATTTATTTTCGGTTGCTAAAATAGCAACAAAATGTATTTTTGGTTGCTAAAATAGCAACCGAAATAACATTCTGTTGCTATTTTAGCAACCAAAAATAAATTCCGTTGATATTTTTAGTTTTGCCCTAGGCATAAATAGTTCATTTTTACCCTTTTTATTGTGGCCCAAAATTTTCTTATATTCTTCATTTTTTCGTGATCCTCAGTCTCTCCCTCGCCCTTGCCCTCGTATTCGCACTCTTCCTTTCCTTTTTGATGCCGATGCCTCTTTTCTCCCATGCTTCTGCCTCTGATCTACCTTGATCTCTTCTTTCTTGCTTCTTCTTCAATACCATCAACCACTGCTATGGCTATCATCTTATCTCCTTGCACCACTTGCGGCTCTTTCCTTTTTGATTTTCAGGTTCTCTTACTCTCTTCACTTCACTGATTTAGTTAGCCACAATTTAGTTATGCTTGAAATCGATTGCAAATTTTGCAGGCATTTTTGCCCCTGCTTATTCTATTATTTCATTAGTTTCTTTTTCACTTGTATTTGATTTGTTGGCTTAGAAATTAAAAGAAAGTGACTGTATCAAATCCAACTTGTGCTTATTGAATTGTAATTTTACGTTTGGGCATATAGAGTTGGAAAATTGGGATTCTAACAGTGGCATATCACGAGTGTAGCCTTCCTCTCTCTCTCTTTTCCACACACACATACACAAAAAGTACTAGAGTCCTAACAAGCCTTAAATTCCAAGTCTCTACCTTGTTACTCGCAGCTTTGAATTCTTTTTTAGTTCTTTTTATGCACATGTTTGTGTGTTAGTGAGTGTGTTTAACTAGCCAACGTGGTTATCCAGAAAATTTAGGATGAAATTGGTGAGAGTGATAGCGAGAGGGACAAGATGCTTCTGCAACTTGAGCAAGAATGTCTTCATATTTACCCAAAAAAGGTGGAATTGACTAGAAAGTACAGAGCTGATTTGCTTGAATCCCTATCTGATGCTTAATATGAAATTGCCAACCTTGTTTTTGCTCTTGGGGAAAATGTCTCCTTTTCATGGGTTTCTAATTTCTATCTAGACTCATTTTGCTATTGTTGGCATCATTACTGCATGTTTAAATTTTTTTTTCTTTTCCCTAGTGGTAATTCTTTAAAACAAAGAGTTCCTATTTTTTAGTTTTTATGAGATTATATTTCAAGTGGTCAAATAGGCGTTGTGTTTCTGCACATTCATTTTCTTTTTTAATAAACTTAGTTTTCCTTTCAAGGGATTATCTTGGCATCCCACTATATTTGCATGTTGACTGGATTTTTTTTATTCTATTTGAGAAGGGAAATGGAACTTTAAAGCAACAAATATCTAATGTTAAACCTGTTTTAAAGCAGTAAGTATATACATGTCTTCCTTGACAATTTCTTCTTTATGTATAGACACATCCATTCCATTGGTACTTCAAGTCAGCTCAACCTCTTAGCGACTCAGTTTTGAGTCTCACTTTCGGTCCCAAGGCTAATTTCTTGGTTGCTACTTCCTAGGACAACCAAGTTTGTTTTCAACTTGGTTTTTTTGTTTTTATTCCTAAGTTTGTTGTTGGGATGATCACATTTTTTATCCTCTTTTTATACTTTATTCAATTTGTTTGCATCATGAAAGTTAATATCAGTAGTTTTCAATTTGTATGCATCATGAAAATTAATCTCAGTAGTTTTCAATTTGTATGCATCATGAAAGTTAATCTCAGTAGTTAATCTTATGGAGCAACTGTGTTCTCTGGAGGGTGTGACAATTAGTTCCTTTTTCTTCCCTTGCATGATAATTTCCATTGGTCTCTTAGATGTCACAAATAGAGGTTTTGTAATTGTCATTGAAGAGCAGTATAGATACTTTGAAAAAAGCAAAAACATATAAAAAAAATTTCTTTCAAGTTGAAGTGAACTCTTTACTCTTTAAAGTTTGAATTCAAATGTTAATTTTAGTAAATCAAGTGATTCTAATTTTATTTTATCTATCTCTTTAATTAGTTTTACTTTATGGTACAACAACTATTTTTGTCAAAAGTATCGATGATTGAAGCTCTCTTACATTAAGTAGTATTTGAGATGATGGCTTTGAAGTTTGGAGTTATCATTTTCATAAATTTATATGTTACTCTAATAATTACTACTAGTATTATGCATTCATTTCCTGGCCTGAAAAATATTTTTGTTGGTTATATGTAGGTACTAGGATACAAGGCAACAAAATCCAGTGCACACTCAATAGCTTCCTAATCGTTGTTATGCAATGACAGTGGGACATCCTTTAATGGTTTTTGGCATAACAGCTGACAGAAATTTCGTAGTCTTTAGCCTTCAACAACCTCAAGTAATGTTTTTTTAATTTACCAGATGATTATGTTAGCATTTTAAGTTATTTTCCATCAATTTCTATAGAAATTCTCTTATTGTAGCATAATTTGAAAATTTTTTTAATAAATGCTCTTTTAATAAATTTTACATCTTGAAATATTGATTATTATTGTGTTACTCAATCTATCTCATGACCCTACATTTACTTTTATCTTTGCATAAACTGAGATCTTTAAATATGGTTATAATCTTATCATATCATAAATTAAATAAGAAATGAATCGTGTAAGTTAATATCACAAGTTCATAAGCCCAACGCAGAGGAAACCAATATATATATATATATATGTTATGTAATTTAGGTACATGAACCAACTTTTGCTTGTTTAATATGCTACCTCATGCACATGTAACATATTGACTAAATATTAACCTTTCAAGTGTTTGAAATAGAGTAATTTGTGTCTTAGAGTTGGTTGATTTGATTTAAACAAATCCATCTTGTTTCTAAACATATTCTCAAGAGTTGCTAATATTTTTCTTTGAACCTAACTAAAGTTTTAGAGTTGCCATTTGTTATTTTACTCAAACGGTTGATAAACTGAAACATTTTGAGAAATGAGCAGTTAATTAACTTGTTTTTCTCTCAAAGAAATGAGTATGCATTTCTGGATGCCTTTCATTTTATTAAATTTGATTCGATACACCAAATTCTTGTGTTTATCCCGTAATTTTGGTGTCATATTACTGAATTTCATGTTAAAATGTTGCCATTTCGATTGATTTTTCATCTTGTCTTCCATTTTCAAGAATTTTGTTTTAAATCTTCTTTGATACATCTTATAATCTATATTTTTTCACCATGTTTTCACCATCCAGTAAGTTTTGTTATCTTTGTCCTCTAGTATCCATTTCATATATTAAATTTGTTTAAAAGAATGGTCTTTAATATAAAATTTTAGTGTTAGCAGTCGTAACGATACATAGAATTATAATACTTATCTTATTCTATGGACCATCTAAGTCATTTGGTGAACTAATTTTACAAATTATTTGTCATACATAACTGCATTTTCTTCTTTTCAATATCCTGTTCATGTCATTTTCCCAAACCTTTGAATGATTGAAACTTCTAAAAAAGTAACTTGCTCTATAGTGTGGAGATGTTTGTTCTCCTTAGATGGGACATCAGTTTCGATAATATGAATGGTATAGCATATTTTCAAATTGAATGGTAATAAAAGAGTAGTATTTGCAGCAATAAAGCTTTTGGGATTGAAATTTATCAAGATTGAGATGAGTTTACATGCCACACATTTAGGATTATGTGACTTTCTAGTAGATAATTTGTTTTTTAAGCTTAACATATCATGATTTCATCATCAGTCTTCCTTTTGATATGTTAACTTTACCCTCAAGTACAAAATCTTTGCCCCTCTCTTTGTTTAACCATTGATAACTAAGTTGCCTTAAATCTTTGCCCCTCTGTGTTTAACTATTAATGAAGGTCCTGAACAACTTACTTTTGATAACATCACGAGGGCTTTACTTTTATGCGCTTATCAAAAATATGAAGTCCTGTATTTGGAAGATTGTCATTTCTGATAGATTTTCTTTGTTTTTTTTATAGGATGTAGTTAGCCGAAAAATCAGCTTAGACACTTTAGTAGATTTTGCATTAGCTCAAGGATCCCAATGGATTTTTATCACCCCTCACGATATCGGGTTTTAAGATGTGCTCATATGATTTTCAAATTTTTCTATAAAATCTTGTGTGCTGCAACCTATTTTTTCTTTTGTTGGGGATTAGGATAAGAGGCTTGATGCATGTGATTTTTGTGCTATAGTCTAGTTTTGATCCATTAGCATCATTTCGTCATCCCCCTAACATATTTTCTTTGATTTTGGTGCATTCATTGATACAAATTTTCTTTGAATGCTAATTATTTACTAATTTTAAAACAATAAATTTGGGCAATTAGTGTCTATTTGTGTTTTAATATCTCTATTTTATTGCTAGTAAAATAATTGTGTGGCTTTTCCATCGAAAAATATTCCATTTTGAGATTTCAATAAGGGAAGGGGCAGAGGTTGTGATTTGCAGTTGGAGGTGATGGCACTCTTCATGAGGTGTAATTTGTTTTTTATGGCTCCTGAGATAGATAAGCATTTTGTAAAGTGTTAGGTGTGGTAAGTGCTTATTTTTTGTTCATAATGCACTATGTGCTACCTTTTTCATAATATTGAAATATCATACTTTTAAGTTGCTCTATACTTTTTTCACAAAAGAGCTTTACTATTTTTGATGACTATATAATATATATTTACTTTTTTGGGGCCCATGTCCTAGAAATTAATGTTCATTATGGTTATCCTATATAGGCATGTATGTCAACAAACTGACTAAGAAGCTGATCCAGTGTGTTTGAACGGTTCGTTTTCGGCATAACCATAATTTCATACTGCATAATTGAGATGACTTGATAGAGTTTTTTATGTGATTGTTTGCAATTCAACTTATTGGATCTTGTGTTTAGTACACTCTTATGAAAAACCGTAATTTAATGCGTTTATGTCTCGTATAACAGGGATGACATTAAACTATTAGAGGCATCAGAATGTGTATATTCAAAACCACCATCAATAGGTGCCAAAAGATGTAAAGAACTGCAGTTTGATATTTTTGTAATTTTTTTTGCTATTTTTAGGATCTATTTGTAATGGCCTCAACACCGGGTCAGTCGTGAACAATACTTCTCTATGGTAAATAGTACTTTCCGGACCCGAAAAGACATCCGAAAGTCGGAAATATTTTATTGGACCATCGGAAAGTATTGGTCATAGTAAGTCCGGGGTTGAAATTTGAAGTGAAATTGAGGTCAAATGGACCTCCAAAAGTCAAAAATACGAAAAAGGTAGTGAGTCAATTTTTCTGGTAGGGAATGAGACTTGATTTTACATAAATTTTTAAAAATAGTAAATCAACTATGAAAATTGCCAAGTTTTACATACATAAATTTTTATGTAGAATATTTTGGTGATGAGAATTGAATTTTTCGGGAATACCGGTAGTTGTTGAATCAAACCGATAACGGATTCCTATTGAGTCAAAAATTTGCGTACTAGCTATTTTCGATGTGATAAGAGTAATTGAATTATTTTTGGAGTGATTTGAAGGCTGAAAGAGAGAGAAATTGCATTGGACCTTAAAAGGCCTAAATTGGGCCTTAGGAATCAATTGGGCTAAGCCCATTGATCAAGCCCAATTTTGGGCCCATTGAGAGGTATATATAGGGCTAAAAATTTGGAGATTTTTCCAGAATTTACCAGCTCTCTCTCCCTCTCCTTGTGTTGGCCGAACCATTGCTCCCTATTTTCTCTCATTGATTCTTCTTCTTTCACTTCAAATCTTCCATAAATTCCAACATGAGAGTTAAAGTTCCATCTCTCTAGATCACCCTAATGGCCTCAATCAAGTGATTTGAGCAAAGGAAGGTAAGAGATTAAGTGGAGAAAGAAAAAGGGGTAAGATTAAGTTTGAGAAACTTATTGATTTAAATTTCTTTTTTAGTGTTTTCTCATAGAGTTTGAGGTGTAAAAGCTAATTATAAGCTTAAATTTTTCATATGAGGACAAAAAATATGGTTTGGAGAGCTTTGTTAGCCGGCCATGGATGATGAGGAAGGGAAGTTTGCAAGTGGAAGAGCATGAAAAAAGAGATTTTAGGCACCCTTAAGCATGGAAAAATTGTAAGTGGCTACAAAATCCTTTAATTTTCCATTATTATGAATTTAATTCTTTTATGTATTTAGGGTAAAAATTCTTAAAGTTATTAAATGATGAAATTTATTTAGGGTAAATGAAATTGAACCTTAAAAGAGATGAAATGGAAGCTAAAAAGAAAGAAAGAAAACTTTTAGGAGGGTTTAATGTGGTGGCCGAAATACTTACTAAAGGAAAATGATGGAAATTTTGCATGAAATTAATATATGTTAGCCTAAATTAATTATAGAAATGATAATTTGTGTCCATGAATTTTTATTGAATATTTGAAATTTATTTAAAAATTTTTAAGCTGATGTAACATGTATATATACAGTAAAAGTTGTGAAACAATTGATGAATAATGCATAAATAAAATTTATTGAAATTATTTGAATTTTATTGAAGAATAAATGTGAATATGTATAAAAGAAAATATTGAAATAGTAATGAATAATTGCATAAAAATGTGAAAGAAAGTGAATTAATACGAAATTAACTCACAGTTAACGAAAAAGAAATAAAAAATCAACAGATGAATTTTTCGAAATAATTATTGAGCTATGAAAGAAATAAGAATAATGAATTACTGGAAAATAATTCACAAAATAAGTGAAAATGATGAAAATTGTAAAATAATGTGCATATGAATAATTATAAAATATATATATATGAATTATTAGAAGAATTTCTGAAATTTAATATGATATATGTTTCATTAAAGATATTGATTTATAAAAAATAATTCAATTAGCAAGTATAAGAAAGTAAATTTAAATTGAAATTAAGTTATATTCTAGATAAAAGAATTGAAAAAGTCAAGAAATAAATCTTTGAAAAATAAAATAATGAATTATATTAATATAATTCATAATTATTCAAAAAGTTATAAAATAAATGTTTGACTAATTTATCAAAATAAATTAGTCAATAAAAAGTATTAAAAGAGTGAATTAAATTAAAATAAGTCACCAACTGAATAAAAATTAGTATACCCGAATGACTTAAATTTCGAACAGAAAAAGAAAAATCGTCAAAAAATTAATTATTGAATTGTTAAAAGATAATTTACATATGATTACACAAAAAGAATAAAAGAAATTTTGAATTATAATGCTATAATTCATAAAGTGCATAAAAGACTGAAAAGTCTTAAGTGTTCAAGTGAATTATTGAAAAATAATTCACAAAAGTGATTTAAAAAGATAAAGTGAGAAAAAAAAGGTGAAAGAAAGAAAAAGTGACTGAATGGTCAAAGTACAAAAAAGAGTATGATTGACAAAAATGTATTGTATCAAGAAATAAAGGAAAGAAACTAAAAAATTTTAAATGTTTAAAAATTATTTCAAATATAATTGATTGTTTTACCCTTAACAATAGTCAGGTAATGATATTTTTATTTAGGATATAATTGGCTAGCCATAGGGACACCCTATACCGCGATGCAAGTCATGGCGACTTGTTTTGTTATGGGTAGGATCTCTGATCTCCATAGCTCCAGTGTTTGAAGTGAAAGTGAAATATTTTTCAAAAAATGATTTCTTTCTCAGTGGGACCTTTGGGTCCATGTCCCGCATATCTTTTTTGAGAATCCTGTCTTCTTGCACTAAGGGCATATCGTAATGGATAAATCAGTATTGTCTAAATGAATTGAATGTAAAGGTTATAATGAAAAATGATTTGTTTGAACGAAAATGAAAAGTTGGGATAAAACTATAATTTTTTCCAAAAATTGTGATTAACAAGTAAGAATGAAAAAGAAATGTTTTATAAGAATAAAATGATAAATGAGTATTAAATGACACTTTTGTAAAGAAAAAGGGTTTAAAATGTATTTTTACATGAAAAAGATAAATTAAAGTCAGTTGGTATTTCATATACCATTTATATTTTTGAAAAATGACAAATTTGGAAAATAGTACTAATTTTCTATTTAAAGTCAAAAAGTGATACCATTATGCTTAAGTAATGAATTTTCGAAAGAAAATCCAAATGAAAAGTAAAACGATAAAGGCACATAATTGTTCAATTAGGAAAAAGAAAAAGATACAAAGTCCTAAATAAGTATTTGAACATGTTTAAATGAAAAAAAAAAAGAAGGAATAAAGATTTATATGCAAAGTGTTCCAAAATAACTGTATCACTTTTCATTAAACCTTAAAAGCCTTGAAAATAGTAATGTGTTAATTAGTTAAAAAGTTAAAGTAAAATAAAGAATAAACAGCGAAAAATTATAATGATATCACACATTGGATAACTGAAAAATCAATCAAGAAATAAAATAGTGAAAAGATTTTGTACCATTAAGGATACGAGTACCAATATAATCGTCAAATGAAATGATAATTAAATCGATGTGACTAAAGATATAAAACCAAAGTTAAGTAAAAGTAAAAACTAAAGTAAAGAAGAAACGTAAAAGTAAAAGTAATCTGAAATCAATTCATACATGAAAGTAGCGAAAAACAAATTGAAAGGTTTAAAAACAAAGCAAAAAGATTACCAAAATATAGGTAGATAATGAAATTAGTGTTAACGAAATTAAAAGCAAATTTATGATGGAATAAGGATAAAAGTTACATAATCTATATAATTATGTTTTAATTTGGAAATTTTAGGATTAGTAGTCACTATTGAGCATGTCTAGTGCTCAGCACGTAGTGTTTACTGCGTGTAGGTTATGAAGTGATGCGGGAGCATAATACACAGTGGAGCAAGATCATAAAAGAAGAAATAGTGCTAAATCGAGTTGTATTATGGCATGTATATGCGCAGACAATTAAGGTAAAAGATTAAACTGTATTTTGATTATTGTCATTATGATTATTGTTGGGTGAGTGTCGGTGAAAGTGTTTGCATGAATTTTATTAGTGTATGTTTAATTGTTTAAAATGTTATCGAATGAATAGAAAATTTTGAAGTAAAGGTATTAAAGTGTATCGAATTTATCAATAGTGAAAAAAAATTTACCGTTTAGTGCTATCTTTGCTTCAGAAAAGACTGTTTCGTGAAGGGTGTGACACTATTAGTTTGATACTTATACAAAGTCTTAAAAATAACTTATTTTTGTTATAGATGGAAATGTAATAATTTGTAAAATTTGTTTATTTATGCTTGCTTAACGATTATTCAGAGATAATGCGGTTTTGTAATATGTTATCTATATATATTCTGCATTGGAAAAAATAATTAAAAAATTGTAGTGATTTTTAGTGACGGATTCCATCGTCGTGAATTTTTTTATTGGTGGATGAATTTAGCAACGGAAAATGAATTTCCATTGCTTAAATTTAGCAATGGAAAATGAATTTTCGTTGCTAATTTTGACCAATTTATCGAATCTACATTGGTTGGATTTAGCAATGGAAATTGAATTCCATTGCTAAAAAATTGAACCGTCAAATTAGCAACCACTAATTTCGTTTTTAATTTCCATTACTATTTTTTATTAGCAACAAAAAATTGATATTTTTTTATTGCTAAATGGCTATTTTCTTGTGGTGCCATGAGCCACCTAAATGGCGATTTATGCATTTTTACATGTCATATGAATGGCACAAACACAAATTTTCATACGTATATATCGATTATAAATAATTGTTGCAGGAATGAAATGTAAAGTTCGCAAAGAAAATATGTCAAGATATGCCAAGACAAAACATTAGGGGTAATTCATGCACAAAAAACACTAGCATATGCACTTTTACAGGAACAAATACAGATGATGTTGGATTGCGTATTCAGGGATAAATACATATGATATTTGACTATGTATTTTATTAAAAAAACAAAAACACGCGAAAAATTAAGTTTGCATGAGTGACCGTTGGAATACCTAAGAATGGCAGTGTGACAAATGCTCTTTTTATCGATACCCGATTTCACCCCCAAAACCAAGGGATCATCAAGCTCGAGTAAGAAAACCTCTGACCTATAGAAATTCGGTCCCACTTTTAAGGTCTGAACTAGGTTAAGATTCCCTGCTCAGGTCGACAGTCACTTTACGATAAGAAAGAGACTCAACTCAACTTGCCAAATCTTAAACCTCGAAGGCATGCTACGGCTCGCCTAGGAGTCCCTATCTCATTGCTAACGATTGATAATTGGGAGGCATCTAGTTAGGCACCACAAGGCTAATGGTACAGAGTCGCCACCCAATAGAACATTGGGAAAATGAGGGTGTTCCAACCTTGCGAGGCCAAAAAACCCAGAGAGGGTTCAGAACTTCGCTCTTATTTTTACCTTTGATAAATGTGACATAATGGTTTTCAGGTTAATTACGTTATCCCTTTTCTTTTCATGCAAGATTAAAGTAAATATACAAAATTGAAGGCACACCCAATCACATAATAAAGCAGTAAATCTTTATATAAAATAAAGCAATAAACACATCCATAAATCGAGCAGTTTATTGTGACCTTTTAGGTAAGGACTTTGGTCCTCGTATGTGGATTATTGAAGAAGTGTTTTATTGTGAGGGTTTAAAGACATGGACTTGCTACTCCAAGTTTTATTTAAATTATATATAAAATCATTTACATTGTAAAAAGCTAATTTTTATATGTAAGTTTTCTGGATAAAATGCGGATATTAGTTCGATTTTATTAATGAAATATCCTAATTAATTACTATAAATATTTTTGTGACATTTTTCATTTGTGTTCGAAAAAGTATTCTTATAGTAAAGAGCAAGGATCATAGACTTACCTGTAGCGCTCGTCCATTCGTATTCACAAAAGGCGTTATTCCACAGGAACAATAATAATAATAATAATAATAATAATAATAATAATAATAATAATAATAATAATAATAATAATAATAATAATAATAATAATAATAACAATAACAATAATAAAGAAAATAATAATGATAACAAAAAAAATAAAAGAGAATATATGTAAAAACTAAAAAAAAGTAAATAAAAGGAAAAAACAAAGTTCCAGTGTGTATGTCTAAAATGCACAGGAGTGCGTTTGATAACATACAGTCGACTCTTTTATCTTAAAAAGCAAGAAAACATATTTTGGGCAATGCATCATGTAATGCACAGGTGTGCATCAAGTTATGCACAACCATATTGGTTTGATAATGGCTAGTTTTCTCTCTCTTTTTAAAATAAAGTCCTTGCCGACAATAGATCCACAAGGGAACAAAAAGGAAAACTAAATACAAAAGAAAGGTTTTTAAAGTCAGATTATTAAACCAGATTTTTCTTTAAGAAATCTGACTTTAAAATGGACAAAATGGAATTTAAAGAAGATAGCCTAATAATTCTATCACACAGTAATATACCCTTAAGAAGGGTTTCACAACCAAGCAAAGATTAATATACAACAGATATGCATAAATGGAAATAACGACTAAAACTTATTGTAATCAAGATAACGTACTTACTCGATTAGACTGTCAAATATTGGATTCGTGGACCCCTTATTGTGTTCAAACAGTAAGTTTTAGTCGAGATCTAAATGCCAAAAACCACTTTCTGTTTTAAGAACTTTTGAAAGCTTTCTATGAAAGTTTTCTTTTCAAACCAAAAAATTTTCTAACCTTTCTAAAAGTATTTGGGCAAAGCTTTACATAGTGATGAATGTACGGGTGTGCATAGAGCTATGCACGGGTGCACATTCAAAACGACAGCCACTTGCCCACTTGCTTTCAGGGAATTCACCCACTTTTATAGTGTACAGCTGTACCAGCAGGAGTGTACGGGCGTGCATCTCAAGTACCTAGGCCAACTCACCTGAAAAGGCAAGATTTTTGTGATTTATGGTTGTATATTCTCTTTACAAGGTTGTACATTACCAAAAATGGAAAAAATCTTGTCATTAGGTTAAATAATGAGATTTCCCTTGTGTGTAAGGGTACACAACCTCTATGCACGGGTGTACAGGCTTGTAAACCTACCTAATTCAATTTTAAGCCTCAGATCAAAGGTATTTCTCATCATTTAACCCTCTATGATGCTCAGCTACTTAAATCAAGCATAAAACAATTTAAAACATTTTTCAAAAAATAGTTTCAACATGAAAAGGATTCACTGTCCTCAATTTGCTATCTTTAAAAGAGTAATTTTTCTCATTAGGTAATCCTGACAAAAGCCTTTTTATGACCGGTGCTTACAGTTGCCTCTAACTTTAGAGAGACTAGTACACACGGGAATCTAGACAAGCCAAAGTTAAGAGTACGAGAGAGAGACACTTACCTGAGGAGGTGATCTCTCTGTTTGCTTCTTAAGAAGGCTTGGTTGGTGACCGACACTAACCTGTGGTGCATCCCTTAGTTCGAAGGCGATTCCATTTCTAAGGTTGTACCCTGATTTGAAAGGCGATCCCACTATGTAGCTATACGTTGGCTTAAAGGCAATCCCACTCTGTGTCTATACCTTGAGGCAATCCCACTCTGTGGCTAGAATTTAAAGCTATCTCACTATGTGGCTATACCTTGAGGCGATCCCACTATATGGCTATACCTTTAGGTGATCTCACTATGTGGCTATACCTTGATTTGTGAAAATTTTGTGTATGTTGGGGTGGCTTGTAAATTTTGTTTACTCGCATGACCACTTGCCCCTTGTAGCGGAGGGAGTACCATCAAAATCGGTACTTGCGAGGTTGCACTGGTCTATGCTATGTAGCCAGTTAAATTCTGTTTGTCCTACATTTACAGTGTTAAAAAGTTAGATTAGGGTTTGTTGCCCTTTGCCTGGTTTACTAAGACAATTATTCATATTTATTTTTCTCATATATATTTTTCCTTCTTCTTTTTTTAGCAATATGGCATGTAAATTTTGTTAAGTCCATTACCTTTTTAGCATTGTAACATATAGCTCATTATTAATCAATCACTTTTTGTCCCATAATGGGAACATTTTAAAAGTATGTTTAACCTATTAATAACAACTAATATCGATTTGTGGCACAATGCATCACATAAGTTAGTAAATAACATATGTCAATCATGGCAAACAAATAATAATTTCAAAATAAATTCAGCAGAATAATCCTGACAAATCCAAAACAAACATCCAAATTGTAAAAACAACACAAATATCCAAAATGTAGTAGAAAACAACATAAACATCCCATAACAGCTATTCAAATCTGTAAATATATGTAAACTATTTCTGGTAAAGAATATGTGTAAAGGTCATCATCTCCCTAAAATTCAGGAGCCTCAATGCAAGCCATAGTCAGTAGGGCCCTCTAGTGGAGAATGGGAATGCTGTCTGTAAAATGGCAGGCTCGATGCTTGAGAGGTAGATAGGCCTGGCTATACGGGTCCTAGAGGCTGAACAATGATAGGATGGAGGAACTCATTAATATAAATAGCGAGGCGATCTACATCCCCCCAAATACTAACCATCTCAATCTTCTATGTAGTAATGCAGCCTGCAATTGTCTCATCTATGCCTATCATATGGGCCCTGAAGTCAGCATCTAGCTTATTAATCCTCTTCTCCATCTTGTCTCTGGCTCTTTTGATAGTCACACACAGTAAGGAGGGCAGTCTTTAATGCCATGATGCACTCTATGGCTTTCTCCATACTCTTATCCACATTCTGGACCCCTATCTCTGTCCTAGCCAGATCAACTGTGAACTGTCACTGGAGAGCATCAAAGTCATTAAATCTCTTCATATACACCTTATGTTGCCTAGTCTGCTCCTAGCATATCGCCCATATGTCAGCTAGGAGTAATCTAATGACCAAGCCCCAATGATTGTAGCATCACCTGGGTTACGCTGGGTTGCACGTATGTGTCCCAAAATAGCATGGCTCAAGTCTATCTACCTACTTACCACCACACCCCATAAACTATAAGTCTATGCCACCACAATAGAACTAGGACTACCCATTCTTCTTAAGTAGGAGTGGGAGAGGACCCTATGTAAATAGCACAGTAGTTGAGATTGTAGCATCGTAGACTTCACCGTCCTCCTCACATATGGGACCCCTAGTGATGTAATAACTGCCCACATCTCTACCGTAGTGAACCTATCAGGCCTGATCACATCTTCTCCCATAGGTAATCCTAAGATCTAGGCAAAATGCCTACATGTCATGGACACCGGCTGACTTTGGATGCGATAGGTAATGACTCCTTCCTTATCATCTGGCCTCTAATTTCCTAAGTACCTAAATATGGCTAAGAACAATTGAGTCATTTTTGGATAAGTTTGATATACCCCTGCATAAAAATGCATCCACCCTGCTCGTGCTATTAGGACATCAGCCTCATCTATTAATCCCAACTATGTCGAAAAGTGCCTAGACATAAATCGACTAGGTAGTATGTGGGTTTCTCTTAAAGTTTGATAGGGGGCACCTTATTCGGTTGCCATCCATATAGGGTATTAGGGATCCATATCCTGTATAATTTAAGGGTTCAGAGTTAGTCATAGTGCATTGTCTGAAGATATCTCTTAGATATTATAGCATTTTATGCCTAAATTTCGATAGCATAACGGCTTAGAAAAACTAGGCCCAATCTTGCACAAAACTTGTTCACAAAACTATAATAGCTAATCAACATTTAATTCTTCCTAACCCACCACCAGGCATCTAGCAATCATGCTAAAGCTCACAAGAACAATATGCATAAAGAGAATACTAAGTCAGGGTATTCATTATTAGCACATTCAGTCAACATCGTGTATATTGTCATTTACTATTATTATCATTACTTCTCTTGTTTCGCCTATGAATAACCATAGCCATTACATTATTCCTCTTAAAGAATTGGTCTAGTCTACTTCTAGAGTGAGTAAAAATTAAAAAAAAAATTGTCTCCTATTATTTCTTTTCTTCTACCTCATCGCTCATTTACAAATTATGCACTTATCTTTATTAATAATGTTTTAACCTACTTACTCACTATCACATAAATAGAAAACATTCCATACACATTTTTTTATTTCACACTCCCTATACATTTACATCGTCATGTTATATACATACAAATAACTAATGTGCACTAACTAGCATTATCTTCTATCTTTATCACACTATCATTGTAATGACTATACTAGATAATCCTGATTACTGTTACTAATTACATTCATGAATCCCATTAATGCTATGACTTATCTGTTAATGATGCATATATGAGCATACATACATTCATACTGTCATATGTTGATGACCATTCTTTACATAACTGTATAATTACATGCCTTTAAATACAAATACATTGGATGTAACCAAAAGAGATGCAAAATTTATTTTATACATCAAAATGCTACTTTTAATTTGATGTCGGCTTGGGAGATTGTTGGCTTTGTCCCTGAACAAAATTTCTACCCTGCGAACCTACACGTATAAACACTCGTGCTAAGCTAAAAAGCTTAGTGGGGAACAACTAATAACATATTGATAATTACTTGCAGTAGTTATCAACAAGCATACAACAACAATAATATACAATGTATTATCTGGATTAATAAAGATATAACTGTATCCTTTAATCAGAACAGTAATAGATTTCATACTGTATATGCATATCATTATTTGCATAAATGGCCTGCGTACAATCTTGTGGGTGTGGATAACGGGTGCAATGGATACCCGAAGGTATCAAAACAGAAGGATACCCGAAGGTATCTAAACAGAAGTCTCATGTAGAGACAAACAGAAGACTCATAAGAGTCAAACAGAAGCAGCTGCGACAGGAACCCTATAGGCATGCCTATCTATCCACATCCAAGTGCAGGCACAAGTCAATCATCTTTCATATCCTATGAACTTGTTTTAACATATTCCATTATAGCATTAATAAATGCAAAGCACTGTAATATCATACATTATTTTCTCATAGTAAAAGCAATCATATACTGTCATTGCAAGGAAGTAATTCATGCTTGTTCCATTTTAAGGTAATAAGACTTACCTTTCAATTATTAAGCAATTCTTGCAATTAAAGGGATTACTTGTTGTATACTTGCAATTTAGAAGATACATTTACTATATGACTGTAATCTAGGATGATTTATAAGCTTAGAAAGGGCTTAGACAAGTATGTACCTCAAAAGAAATCAAAGAAAATACAGTTTTCAAAATACAGGGGAGGGTCGCGGTTACTAACAATTCCTAGTAACTGTGAGCCCAGACTTGTGATAAGGGTCACGATTACTACCAATTTCCTAGTAACCGTGAGCCATGATGCTCTTTGGTTCTGGACTAAAATAATGGACTACCTCACGGTTACCAACAATTTCGTAGTAACCGTGAAGTAGGGTGATGAACTCGGGTCACGGTTACTATGAATTCCTTAGTAACCGCGAGATAGCATGGGTTTTGTTTCTGGACCAAAAGTTCATTTCCTCGCGGTTACTAAGCCTAAGGTAGTAACCGTGAAGAAATGCTACGAGACTGGGTCACGGTTACTATGAAACCTTGGTAATCGTGATCCAAAAAATACTTTTGGTCTGGATTGAAAATTAGGCACCTCACGGTTACTATGAAATTCATGGTAATCGTGAGACTTAAACTGCCTCGAGACCGATTTCCAGTCTCGACTTCTAAACCAAATTTTGACCTGAAAAACAACAATTTTTGGCAAAATGGCCTCAACAAAGTTGTAGGACTAAGTTTCTAGTTTTCAAAACACCAAAAATCATTTCAATAGGACCTGTAAAACTCCAGTTATTCAAGAAAAATCACAGACTGTTCATGAAGGCAAAATCACAACCACAATTAGGTTTCAATACCGATTTTCACTATCATGCAGTGGAAATCAGATTTCGGTCTCTTCTAACAAAATCAAGACATGCAAGTCTAGTTTCTATATCAGCTAGAATTTCATCATTTAGACAACTATAGCTCAAGATATGAGCAAAAGTGTATAGACTGGTCAAATGATCTTTGAAACAGATTTTCATATTTTCAACTAAAACTTGCATGCTTTCAACTCTAAACCCTTCTAAGCTTTAAATCATCCATAAAACACATAAGAGAGGCACTCAAGATCTCTCTCATGACAAGTCAATATATATATACACGTACAAAACCCTAAGTTCCCATACCTTACTAAGCTCCAAGTCTTCTTCAACCTTGGAGAGCCTCTTTCCCTTTTCTTTTGCTTGATCCTTCTTCTATAATACAAGACACTTTCATAAATATTTCTTAGTCTAGACAAAGAACAACACATATCAAAGAAGAAACAAATTGTCTTACCATTAAACCCAAGCAAACCTTTCTTCTTTTTGTCAAAAACCCAAAAATTCTAGAGAGAGAATTTGAGAGATAGAGTTTAGGGTAAGAGAGAGAGGTTGAAGATAAAGATTGAAGGATGAAGGCCAAGTGGTTGGACGGCCATCACTCCCTCAAGAATATCTCCCTTTTCTTCTCAATGATTGGCCCAAATGTCATGTTAAAGCCAAACTTGCCATTTAGTCCCTTAACTTTCCTTTATTTCTTATAATACCCCATAACTTACCCTTAAACTTTTCAATTAAGTCCTTTTTCATACATTTATACTTAATTAGGCAAAAACACTAATACTTAATTAGTGATAACTCTTCTAGGGTGTATTGAGGGGCATTACAATCATATCATATCAACATCACATTTTATACATATTCATCCATTTTTTTATCAACTTCTAATTTTATACAAAGTAAAAACGCTGCCTATAGATGTATTTCACTAAACAAATTAATTAACTACATAAAGTGACAATACACATAACAACTAAAGTGCAGTAACTTTAACTATAAATATTTACTTGATTTTTCTAAAACAAAATAAAAAAAACCATTAACAATTCATCATCCCCACCCACAGCGATCTATATTATCAATATTATCTTATTTCAATCTCATTTGAATCATAAAAATAAGGTAGAAAGCTATGAACAAACCTTTTTTGTTGATAAGCAAAACTTGATAAAAACCCACAAAACCATTTTCAAAATGTGCACAATGTGAAAACCCAGTAGTGTACCAGATTGGAATTGTGAAATATTGCTTCAAAGATGAGAAAAGAGCAAAAAATGAGGGATATCTTTTGAAATTGGCGAAGAAGAACAAGAAAAAGAACAAGAAGAAGAAGAAGAAGAAGAAGAAGAAGAAGAAGAAAAGAAGAAGAAGAAGAAGAAAAAAAGGAAAAAAATTTGACAACATTTAGGTTTTAGCAAATGCATGGGCGTACGAAGGGGTGTACGGGCGTACTCTATTGTGTAAGTATGTACGCTAAGAGTGCAAGGGCGTGCAAACATAAGAATCCAAATTTAAAAAGTTTTTGAATATGAAACCTTCCTATGCATACAAAATGCTACGTAAATAGCATTTTTGCATGGGTTTTGACCCAAACTCATGCAAAATGATCCCAAGTTTTTTTCAAAAATAACTTTAAAAATTTACAGTACCCAATTTATTAACTCAATCAAGCAAAAATTATTTTATTTACAATTTATTTACAAGAAACTATTTTTGTATAGGGGTATTATTGATAAAATATTCTCTTTAACTACCATGTTGATCATACTTTTATGGCAATCTTACTTATTATCATACCCTTAAATTGTTAATACCATTCATTATGCACATCTTTTTTTTTTGTTTTTCAACTGTCATTACATTTTTCCATAATGTTTTTTATGTCTTTGTCTGTGTGCATATGTGCAAAACATACCCCTTAAATCACTTGAAATATCGGATGAATATCATAACCTTGAATTGTGAGCTGACCTTGAATTGTGAATTATCAACTAAAACCTACAAAAAATTATGTTGGAAGCATGCATGTTTTGGTTAAATGATGTAGGATGAGGTGTATGGCATGCAAGGCTATTTTTTACTGTTCATTTTCACCAAGTGGTTATTGGGCTTGATATATGAGCGTGCATTCTAAATGTACAACCATACAGGTTGACTTATAAGTAGGGCCTATAGATTTTCAACTAGCCTTTGCTCTCCACTTGAATTTCTCTCGTCTCTATCCATCTCCCATATATGTACCTTCAATTGTGTTGCTTTGTATCACACTTTGGCCAATATGACTCCTTTTTTTTCTGAGCACCTTGCCTTATTACTGGATGACTACTCTACTTGGGACAATCCCATCTTATCCCCTTATTCCAACATAAAATTTCATTAAAGGGTGGAACTAGATGAAAATCTACTGTTGGCTTCGACATGCTACCGGGATCCCCATTTCTATGTGTTTTATTTCAACAATGTGGAGATTTTCCCCCTTTATGACGAGTTTACTGCCATCTTGAGTGTCCCTTTCACCCCTAGTACCCTTCCATGTGCAACTAATTGTATGCCCAACTATCCACGGGAGGCCATTCGCGCCCTAGGGATTCATCCATTCAATGTCAGAGTCCTTGCTAAACTTTCTAAACTGTGGTGCTCAATTTGTTGTTTGACAATCTATATTATTTCAATGGCAATAAAACTTATGCCATGGGCGCTACCCTCTTCATGTGCTTGGCCCATTATTTATGCATCACCAGTGAGGCTGGTATTTTAGGAGACTACCAACTATTTGATGTTATGAACGGTATTTGTGAAGGACTCACTCCATTCCCACTGATCCTGGTGAAAACCCTGCTTGGATTGGATACTGTAAGTGCTGATCCCATTGCTCTATTTACTGGCAACCCCTTGCTTCTCCAGGTATTTGTATTCATTTATTTAAGGTAGTGAACCCCTTGTGGGTTTTTACACTAGCTTGTATTTGCGGGACATACATCTTTTTATAGATTTTCACATAACCCTGTGCCTAAGTTTTGCTTGAGATGGATGCCAAACTGTTCCAGCGGCTTTTGTGTTCATTGTTGCTGTTGTTTTATTTCTCTCTTATTTTTTACATTATTATTCATCCTCTCTTTGTTATCTTTCTTTTTCCTTTTTTTTCTTTTTTTTTATAGATTTGGTTGTAGGTGAAACTCAGAATGCTTGTCGAGCCTCCTTCTCGTGTCGTGGATGCATACTCCTTGAGGTTCTTTAAGGCACATATGTAATGGTATTGGATCGATTCTGTAGAAGAAGGCATTATGTGGTTGAGATCTATAGTAGAGTGGAGGGTAAGCTTTATGTGCTTATAAATTCGTGTAGAATATGTGACCCGCGATGGGAGTTCTGGGTGTCTGCCCCTTTACGGTCTTCATTAGGTAACTTTTGGCATTACGGCCTACTGTACTCACCAATTTGGTTTTAGAGAAGAGATAGTACAAGCACACTTAAACTTTAGAGGAGGGGACCTAATTGATGCCTTCGTCATAGGGTACTACTACATTTGGAGGCATTTACCTGTACGGACAAACATTCCACCGGCAAACATTTACAATTTTGAGACTAGTGTGGAGTACCATTCATAGGTCATAGAGGCACCAGATACCAGAGCATTCCTGCTGAGATGCCTCGGGCATAGGAGGCCCTAACAAGGGTGGTGCTAGCTAAGGATTTCCCTTGAAAGAGTGTGTTGGTTGTTGCTGTTGTTTCTTTCTCCCATTTGTTTTGGCATGTAATATATTACATTGCCATCTGCTAGAACAAATGCCTTTTTATTTCTTTCCTCCGTTGGCATGCTTATATGGTTTGATTCTTTGTGTTGTTATTGTGTTTTCTTAATGTAATGTTTGCTTTATTTTGCTTTTTGTTGTTGCTGTTGTTTGTTATAAATAAATAATACATTTTTGTTAATGTCAATTGCAATGCATAACTTAGATTATTAATGCATGATCACATGATCACAATATTGCAATGATGATAATCATGCATAATTAATGCAAAGCACAACTTTCATTTAATCTCGGGTGGTGACATCTAAAGTACATCTAACTCCTATCACCAATCAACACTCATAAGTTTTCTTGATTGGCTATTTTCTCTTAACCCTTAATTTTTACCTAAGGCACCTTTTTTAGTTTTTGCCTTAATAAGGTGCCCTATTTTAGTAAGGCCACCTTTCCAGTTTTCGACCTGCGAGTTTATTATTTCTCTTTCTTTTTTTTCTTTTCTTTTTTTCTCTTTTTTTTCTTTTTTTTAGCCATGGAATATCTTAAACCTATCGATGTTAACTAGCTTCTTAAATTCATTCTTATAGCTGTCTATATGGATAGCCGCTCCTTTAAAAAGTAATTTCTTCAGAATAAAGGGACATTTCCAATTTAGCTTGAACTTCCCTCTATATTCAGGTAGGCCAGGTCTCATATATTTAAATACCAAATCTCCTTCTTTTAAATTGTGGCCTTTGACCTTCTTTCTAAATGATCAAGCTAACCTTTTCTAATACAACTGATTATGGTAATAAACCCTCATCCATTTCTTGTCTAGCAGGTTCAGCTATGCCATTTTATGCTCTACCCATTTTGTCTCTGGCAGCTTGGCCTTCAATACAACTCTTAGTGGCTATAACTCAATCTCTATTGGCAGCACTACTTCTAAGCCATACACAAGAGAAAAAGGAATGGCCTCCATAGAAGTTCTAACAGTAGTTTTGTACCCCTAAAGTGCAAATGATAACTTTTTAGCCCAATCTTTATATGTTTGCACGGTCTTGGACAGAATCTTCTTTAAATTCTTGTTTGTAGCTTCAACTGCCCCATTCACCTGCGAACGATAAGGAGACAACTTGTGGTGATAGATTCTATACTTTTGGAGTGTGTGCTTGGTCTCTACTTGGAACTGGACCCCATTATCTGATACTATATGATGAGGCAACTCATACCTATATACCATATTTCTTTCAATGAATCGAGCCATCTCTCGTGCTCCTAGCCTTTTGAAGGACTCGGCTTCTACCCATTTCGTGAAGTAGTCGATGCAACCACTATGTATCTATGATCGTTGGAAGCTGTCGAATGAATTGCTCTAACAATGTCTATTCCCCAAGCTGAAAAGGGCTAAAGTAAGGATAGATTGCATAACTTTGAGACTGGCAGATGACTTAAGTCAGCGTATCATTGGCATTGATGACACATCTTCACCTATCTAGAGCAGTAAGCATCCATGGTTAACCAAAAGAATCCTTGTTGTATGATTTTTCTTTCCAATGTCAATCCATTCATATGGGCCCCATATACTTCTGCATGTGTTTCTTCCATGACCTTTTTTGCTTCTTTCTCATTCAGGCACCTTAGTTGAACAACTTCCACTTGTCTCTTATACAAGATCCCATCTACATTGATGAACTAACTAGAAAATTTGTGAATTATCCTTTGGTCTTTCTCTATTGCTTCCTTGAGAAACTTGGAAGTTTCTAAATAATTCTAGACATCATAGTACCAAGGCTTGCCTTTAGATCCGTCTACACTCATAAGGTTGTTGCTTTCAAAGCAAGGCTTGGTTGAGCTTATGACTATTATTGGTATCATGACTATCCCTTCAGGGTTGTCCTATATTGATACCAAGGTTGCCAAGGCATCTGCCAATTGGTTCTTATCTCATGGTATATGCTGAAGAGTGCATGCCTCGAATTGACTGCTCAATCTCCTTAAGTATTCTATATAAGGTACCAGCCTTTCCTCCCTAATGGACCATTTTCCCTTTAGTTAGTGAATTACTAAGGATAAATCTCCGAACACCTTGACAATTTTCACTCCTAGTGCTATCAAGGCTTCTACTCTGTGTAGATAGGCTTTGTACTCAGCTTCATTATTGGTCACTTTGAACCCCAGTTTCTTGGCTAAGGGAAGTTTCTCACAATCAGGTGTAATGAGAATGACTCCTATTCCATCTCCTTTGTTATTGGTAGCCCCGTCAAAGTACATTTGCCAACCTTAAACCGTTATGACATTGATGCTTTCATCTGGGAGTTCATATTCAACTTGGTCTCCTTTCAGCAAGTGATTAGCAAGAAAACCTCAACTGCCCTTCCTCTGATTATCTTCCTAGTTATGTATTCTACTTCAAACTCTCATAAGAGAACCAACTACCTTCCCATTTTCCCAATAGTGATGGTGCTGAACAGAGGTATCTAAGTGGGTTATGCTTAGCCACCATTTGGATCATGTAGGAATAGAAATAGTGCCTTAACTTCTTCAAGGCCCATATCATCGCCAGTAAAATCTTTTCCACGCCTGTGTACTTGGCCTTGTATGGCAAATTTTTTTTGCTCAAATAGTACACAGTGAACTCAGCTTTGGCATCATCCTCTTAAGACAACATGGCCCCTATTGAATCCTGTTCCATTGCTATGTATAGGATTAAAAGCTTTGATGGTCAGGGTGGCTGAAGAATCGAGGGATTAACAAGTATTCTTTAATGGTGTCAAAGGCCTTCTAACAATCATCATTCCACTTAACCAGCTGATTTTTCCTTAGAAGCTTAAAAATCAGCTCACATATAAAGGTAAGCTTAGCGATTAACCGGCTAATGTATTGAATTCGTCCCAAAAATCCTCTAATCTCTTTTTCCTTCCTCAGTACTAGCATTTCCTGAATGGCGTTCACCTTATCTGGATCTATCTCTATCTTTTTTTATTGACTACATGCCCCCGTAGTTTGTAAGAGGTCACTCCAAGCACACACTTCTTTAGATTGAGGCGGAGATTATACTTATCTATCCACTTGAAAAACTTCTCTAAAGCCTTAAAATGCCATTCCCTTGTAGCTGACTTAATCATCACATCATCAACATACACTTCAACTTCTTTGTGGATTAAGTCACCAAAGATCTTGGTAGCCGTTCGCTGATAGGTGGCCCTCGCATTTTTTAGTCTATATTGTATGTATAAGTTCCCCATTTAGTAATGAAAGCCATTTTTACTATTTATTATCTTATTTAAGATCTAATTGTACCCTATGTATCCATCAACAAAACTGTACATCGTGCATTTTATTGCACTATCGACCAACAGATCTATGTTGGGGAGAAAAAAGTCATCTTTCGGGAAAGCTTTATTCAAATCTCGATAATCTACACACATTTATACCTTTTTATCTTTCTCAGCAATATGAGCAACATTGGCTAGCTAAGTAGGGTACTGGACCTTAACCAGGGACTTTACTTCAATCTGTCTCTTCGCCTCTTCTTTTACCGTTTTTGCCCATTCTAACCTGAGCTTTTAGAGCTTTTGCTTTACTAGATTACTATTCGAATATGTTGGAATGCCATGTTCAGCAACATCTTTGTTAATCCCAGGCATGTCTTCGTAGGTCTAAGTACTTTTTCATATTTTTTTAATATTCTCTCAAACTTTATCCTCTCTTTAGGAGTTATATCAGATGCGATAAAGATCACTTTAGGGTTACCTTTGGTTCTGAGATTAAATGGTGTAGTGTTTGTTGAATTAATGTCAAATATGAATGAGTCGTGATTATGATCATGCATAATGCAACCAGATGACACATTGCACAAATAAGCAAAGTTATTCATCTTATTAACTTGAGCAGGAAAGGGTACATAATTATAAAACAATTCAGGAATGTAAATTACATTAGCAAAAAAAAATCATCTTCCAAGTCAGAGATGCCCAATGCGGTAGTAAACGCCTCTCCTTCTTCTGACAACGTCTCATTTTCAAGAACTATGGCCTCATACTCAACCTTCTCCTTTCCTTTAGCCTTAGTGGCTAGTGACTCTGGCATCAGTACCTCCTCGGGGTGACCCAGATCCAAATTAGCAAGCTTGGCCATAACTTTTTCATCTCAGAACCCTAAGACAGGCTTGATGGTTCCAGCTGAACAATCAAAGACATCATCAAAAATCTCAAACCCAGGAACAATCTTTTCTTGAACTATTATAGGTTCAGCCTCCTCACAATAGTTGCATTCCTCGAATGTTGGCACAAAACTTTCCAATATATGAGGAACTTTCCTTACATGTACTTTATGTCATTTCTTATCATCATTCTTATAATGACCCAAACCTTTCCTATCTTTCTGACTAATGGGAGCAATAAGTGTAGGGATCCCTTGGGAGTTCTTTCCTAATTCGGTGCTTGGTAAGTAGTTCATTCTTTTTATCATGTTAATAGCCTGAGAGCTTGTAAAATCTATTTCCTCTTCCTCAACACCAATTCCAGCCATATGGAACCCATAGAAAGGCTACTTACCTATGCTTAAAGTAGAAACTGAGTTCTCTTTTACCACCTTCTAGTAATTATACCTCCCTTGTATGGGATTCAAACCATCTAGTACAAGGTGAAAAGGACCCCTCCCAGCTTATGGAACTAAAGTCACCTTAATAATAGAGAGAAATTACCTGGTATCTGTAACACTATAAACTCTGCCTCAATCTCGATAGGCCCTATCTTCACTACTGCCCTAAAAGTATCAGCAGCCTGTTTTTTTGAGTTGTCATAAGCCATTATAGTAAGTCAAGACATAGTGAGCATGGTTTCATCAATACCGTAGGCCACGATTGCCATAAAAAGACATACATTTATAAAAGAACTATCATCTACCATTATATATGCAGTTTGTTTTCCATTTACCTCTGCCCTAATGTATAAAAGGCAATTATACTCAAGTCTTTCTAAGGGGAGATACACATTAGTGAACATAATCTTTTCTTCAGAATCCCCTTTTACCATTTCTAACAATTCAAAAGGAGATATGGTAGTAGCAATAGTTGACTCATACAAAAGTTCTACCAATTTTTGGCGGTGGGAAGGCGATTGCCTAAGTAAATCCCAGATCAAAATCTGAACAGGTGTCCTCTTAAGTTGCATCAAAAGCAAATTATCCTTTATAACTCTTTCTTCTATGGGAGCAGTGGGTTTTTATGGCCTCTCAACTTCTGGTATGACCCTGCTGCTCCTAGTGATAGCTTGAACCATCTTTCCATCTGCCACTTCCTTTTCATCTTTATCAATTTCCCATAGGTATGTTGGTTCCTCTTCAGCCTTAACTGAGCCCACTACACTGTATATATCCTATATATCCACTAGCTGAACTAACTCCCCCACTTCTATTGACCCTTCTACACTTGCATCTGAACCATTATTGCTTTCGTGAGCCTTGTGAGTGATAGACAAATACCCATTCCCATATAAATCCTTAAGAACATACCATTCTGGCAACCTGGACCCAACCATGAACACTAATAGTGGCTCTCTTCTTTTTGGCTCTCTTTCCCGGGTCAAAAATCTATCGAGAGTTAATCAAGTCTTGGATACAGTCCCTCAAGGTATGACGGTAATCAATCTCATGTCCTGTGTGTTGATGAAAGGCACAATACCAATCAGATCTATGTCCTGGCTGACCCTGATTCCTTGCACGCTTGGATGGCATTGGTTGTAACTTCCCATCTTTCATCAAACGACTAAGGCACTAGGATAATGACTTGTTTAACTCTAAGTAACAGTGCTAGTTGACCCCCATCACTGATACCTCAGCATTTCTTCCACTTTTACCTCTACTGCCACTATTGTTACCAGTATTCTTATTAAATCCCAAGCTTTTAAAACCTTTCTTGTTATTGTTATAACCTTCATTATTAAAACTTATAGCACTAGCTTTCTTTGCCAAATATTCTCCCCCGGCTTCAATGGCTAAGTCTTTCAAGGACTCCCAATCCTTTAACCCCTTCATTTTGAGACCTTTCTGCAGATAAAGACTGGCATTTTAAATGAATATGAGGATCTAATTCTACATGTCAGGCTTCCTCTTCATCTCCATTACTCTATTCCTCCATCGAGTGAGGTACTCGTGGAAGGACTCTTCAGGTTTCTACTGTAACAACTCCAAATCTTTCAAGGTAACTTTCATACATGTGCTACAATCATATTGCCTAAAGAATTCCTTCATCAACCTCTTCCAATCTTCTTTTGTCTTTCTATCCAAACTATGATACTAGTCAACAGCAAGGCTTGCTAAAAAGATCCACTTTTTGTCTCTTAGTGAGGGCAATTTTTTTCATAATCAAGACATATTGTTTGATATAAGCTAATGGATTGGATGTACCATTAAACTTCATCAAGTCAGGCATCTTAAATTGACTCTGCAAATATCTTTACCATCTAAATCAATATCCTCAGGACCAACTCCTTTCCCAACTGACAACATCCTAATCAAAGACTCTAACTTCTCTTTCATCTTCTTTACAATATAATTTTCCTCCTTAGGGATAAGGTTCTTCAGTACTTGAGAGGCCCGTAATTCATCCTCCTTATCAGTTATAAAATCATATTCAAGACCACACCCAATGACATCCCTTTCCATTCCTTATGGGGCTGTATTCCTAGCATCTACTATAGGTAGGGGCATCACAACAAAAGCTATTAAAATCTCTCTGATAGGAGATGGTTCAACTTGAGCAACGGCTGGCGCAATAGGTTGAGCAACTAAAATTAAAGCCAAATTGGTTGTGAGACTGGTAAACATTTACATCATTTTTCTCTCAAGATCATCCATCCTCTTATTGGCATATTGGGAACCAAAGAAACCAACTAGGGGAGTGGTTTTAACCATAACTTCCTTTTTTGACTGTTCTGAGTACCTATTTAAAAAGTTTTTTGAAACACTATCTATACCTGACTCAGATCCCAATTTTAAACTCTACCCTGACACCAACTCCTTTTTCTATTGGACAAACCATTTCTTAACCAAATGACCATTCGAATCCCAAAACCACCTAAGAAATGATGGCTCTATTATGGCTGCCAAAATAGGGATTGTTAGTATGATGTATGAACAAATGCAAATGCATAACTGTGAGATGCAACATCAACAACCACACGCAAGAATCCTCTCTACCTTATTTCTCCCACATACATGGTCAAAGTCCTCTTTCCTAGGTGGCTTAATCCATAGGTCAATAGGGGACTCTGATTAATACGTATGGTGTACAGTAAACATTCAGCAGCATAACTCCTCTTGAGAAAAGCACACAACAAAGTTTTGATCAATGCATATTTGGGCAACTCAAGCAAATCAAAATAGGCTTACTGGGGCATAGTAGCCTTTAATAAGTGGACATCTGGACTTATCTAGGCATACCTAATACACAAGGACCTACATCACAAGTAATGTAAAATTATTACGGACATTTTAGTGGAGATTTCTATGCATTACATGGGCTTTTGGTCTAGATACTCGATTACAAGGCTACCCAAGCATGGTCCCAATCAATAGGTCTAGCTCATCACAAGAATAACAATTGATCATGTGAGGCCCTTATTTATGCCTTGGGAGAAAATACATGTAAGCTTTAATGATAATGTAATCAATATGTGTGAGTATAGCTAGTGAATTGGAAGTTGGCACATGGAGGTAAATGTTTTAAAAGATGAAGGGTAGAGTGGTCATTTTAAATTAAGCTATATATGTGACTAATTGAGAGAAATATGCCAATTAAGGGACTCAATTAGAAAGGAAAAGAGAAAGTTTATGGGAATAAATATGAAATTGGGAAAACAAGGGAGTTAATTGCAACTTTGGTAAAAGTTAAAATGTGAACCAATAGGAGCAAGGCACCTATTCTCCCTAAAATCTTCTTGAAAAAGGTAAAAAATTCATGAGATTAGGGGGAGATAGGGTCCAACCATTTCAAGAAGGCTAAGGTAGCTATTTTCTCTCATTTTAACTCTTAAATATCATCAAAAAGACTCAACTTGATTTTGAGAGGAGAGAGAATTTAAAGGTTACCATTTTAGGGTAACAACTCCCTCTTCTCTTCTCCTTTCTTTATTGAAATTTAATAATCAATTAAGGAGAGTTATGACTCTTTTATATTATAAAAACATGTGAATCTATTCATTGTAGAAGGGCAAACCATCAAAGGTAAAGAAAAGGAAAGAAAAGGAGCTTAAAGAAAGTTTAACACATTAAAGAGGTATGGGAACTTCTAGTATTCTTATGGGTGTTTGTCTTTATATAGTGTTTATAAATGTAAATTTTAGGGTTTTAATGAAAGGATACATGAATATAAGGGTTGTATTGGGCTTAAAAACTGAAATAATAAATATATCCTCTTATTGGCAAAATCTATCCTTAGGTTCATTAGACCTATTTGGACTATTTTCCCTATAACTAGAGTTTGAGAGATCTAAATTGAGTAATTATAGTTAGGATAAAAACTAAACTCATAAACCTAAATTTTATAAGAAGAGACCAATGTCTGTTTCTTCCCCTATGATAGTCAAAATTCAGCTTGAACCCTAACTATGTCTGCTGCCCTACCATTTGGAGCAGTCCCTATTGTTTAGTAAATATCTTGAGTTTTATAAGAATAAATAGAGTGATTTTTATTGATTTAGAAACTAGAAATATAGGAGAACAACTTTGTAGAAGAACACTTGGCCTAAAATGCTATTTACTAAGTCTAAATTGATGTCCAATTAGGCTCAAGAAAGCTATCTGTAGAATTTGTGGGCAAAATGGGGCACATGGTCGAGACCATTTTGTCTCAACCGTGTGGACCCCTCTGTACCCATTACAACTATATAGATGAACACTTGGCCTTAAAATGCTGTTTACCAAGTCTAAATTGATGTGCAATTAGGCTTAGGAAAGCTATATGCAGAATTTATGGGCAAAATGGGGCACACGACCGAGACCATTTTGTCTCAATCGTGTGGACCCCTCTGTACCTATTACAACCATTGTACACAATCGAGACCAATTGGTCTCAGCTGTGTGCTTCCTCTATTACAACCTATACTTAGTTTTTAGGCTCGAATGGACATCGAAACTTGCCCGAACACTTCTAAACACATTTAGGGTAATTTGAACATAAATATGTTGGATAATATATGGTATAAATGTATGAAAAGCCTAGATGCCCACATATATATGTTTAAATCTATGTCTCACACATGAATACGTAAGGTTACAGATGTTTAATGAAATGATATGCATGTTATATAAATGAGTACATTCTCAAATTATGCATGGATGATCAAAACTATATTGTTGTGGCTATTATGAATACATGTAATTATACACAGGTATATTGAAATAAATTAATCTTATTAAATGAAAAATGAGAAAAATATATCAAAGCCTATGTATTTTGGTTGTGGATAGATAGGCATGCCTATAAGGTATAATTTCAGTTGCCACAGTTTGACCCCGCTTGGGCCCATAGTTTGTCCCATAGGGACCACAGTATTGAACCCATTTAGGTCCACAGGTTTGATACCTTCGAGTATTCCATATGACTGATACCTACGGGTATCTACAGCACCTATTATCCATACCCATAGAATTTAGGCAGGCATTTAAAGGAAATGATGTATGGAGAATATATGATAAATACTATATGTTAATGAATGACATGTTATTTATATGATTAACCTTGCATAAGGTAATGTTTCTTTAATTCATCAAGATAGGGCTTTTAATTAATGTGATATTCTCTTATTATTATTAAATATTATGTGTGTGATTCGCACCCGCTGCTCGATAGCTTTTATCTATTTTTTTGAGTCACTGACACCCGATTTTACCTTCGAAACCAAGGGATTATCGAGTTTGAGTGAGGAGACCTCTAACCTTTAGTAGTTTGTTCCCATTTTTAGGGTCAGAACCAAGTTGAGGTTCCTCATCCAGGCCAACGATCGCTTCATCATATGAAAAAAAACTCGACTCGACTTGCCACAATCATAAACCTCGAAAGGTGTGTGTGGCATGTCAAGGTGTCCCTATCTTATCACTAACGATCGATGATAAGGAGGCATCTGGTTGGGCACCACAAGGTTTACATAGTAAGGAGTCGCCAACAAATAGAACATTGGGAAAAAAGGGTGTTCCAAACTTGTGAGGCCAAAAAACCCAGAGAGGGTTTGGAATTCCACTATTATTTTTACCTTTGACAAATATGACATAATGGCTTTCATATTAATCGTGTTATTCCTTTTCTTTCATGCAAGAGTATAGCAAATATAGAGATTAAAGGTGCACCCAATCACATAAGAAAGTGGTAAAGCATGGCATAGAATAAAGTGATAAAGACATCCATAAATCGAGCAGTTCATTGTGCCCCGTTTAGGTGAGGACTTTGGTCCTCGCATGTAGATTATTGAAGAAACATTTCATTACGAGATCTTGACGACAAGGACTTGTCAGCCCAAGTGTTATTTAAGAAACGTCTTGTGTTATTTAATTATATACAAAAATCATTTACATTATTAAAGGCTAATTTTTACATGCGAGTTTCCTAGGCAAAAATGTAAACGTTGGTCCAATTTTATTAATGAAATATCCCAATTAATTACTATAAATATTTTGATGACATTTTTTATTTGCGGTCGAAAGAGTATTTTTTACAGTAGAGGAAAGGACAATAGGCTTATCTAGAGCGCTTTCTTGGTCATGTCCACGAGGAGCTTTATTTCTCGAGAGCAATAGTAATAATAATAACAATAACAACAAAAATGGTAATGATAATAAAAATGAAAAGAAAACATCCATAAAATTTTCTTGAAGTGAAAAGGAAGTAAGAAGGCAAGGATCTAACGCGTATGTCGAAAAATGCACGAAAGTATGTTTGATGACACTCGATCGGCTCACCTGCCTCAAAAGGTAAAAAACACATTTTGGGTCATGCATTGTTTGGCATGCAAATATGCATCAAATGACACACAGCCGTATCAACCTGATAATGGTGAGTTTTCTTTCCTTTTAAGATAGGGTCCTTGCCAATGACAGATGCAAAAGGGAGCAAAAAGGAAAAGTTAAGTATAAAGATAAGCTTTTTAAACCGATTTTTATTTTGACAAAAATGATTTTAAAGGAAATGGACGGAACAAAAGTTAAAGAAGATGACCTAACAATTTTTATCACACAGCAACACACCCTTTTTATAGGGTTTCACAACCTAAATCTAAAAGAGATTAATATATAATAGAGACTAGCAGATGAGAAGAATGATAAAAATTTATTGTAATTATGAAAATACTGAGAAAGGCCTTTTATATTACCTTCAATATACTTACTCGATTAGACTATCGAATGTCGAATTTGTGAACCCTTTGTAGTATTGAAATACATAAGAAATGATTAAACACTTAAAGGCTAAAAGCCAAAAGTTCACTTTTACCTTAGAAAGCTTTTGAACTATTTTGGAAGTTTCTAAAACTTCATTTTGACTTTCCTTTCTAAGTTTATAACTTAGCTGAAATCCACCAACCAACCGAAAAGCCAAATAAAAAAGCCAACCCTTTTCTAAGATTCGAAAGAGGCTTATAAAAGGTAGAGTGTAGGGTCGTGCCATGGGTATGCACGAATGTACACTCCAGCAGTACATCCCACTTGCCCACTTTCTCATAGGGAAACCCACTACCGTTTGAGTGTACGGGCGTGGATATGGTATGTATGACTGTACACTCTAAAAGGTGGCCAACTTACCTAAAAAGGCAAGATTCTTTGGAGTGCACGGCTGTACACTCCTTCATGCAAGGTCGTGCATTCTAAAAAAGGAAAATTGTCTATTTTAAGGCCAAATGATGAATATTCTTTGACCATACGTATGACTGTACACTCTAAAAGTTGGCTAGAGATGGGCAGAATGGCTTGAACTTCAAAGGAAGAACGGTTGGAAACACGGGCTCGTTTAGCTGCCACTGTCAATAACAACAACATAAACAAAGTTAAAATATTGCAAACATTAGAGAAAAGCATCAAATACTTCTTGTAGAAGACCAGCTGCAACAAACTAAGATACACAACTAAGAGCAAATTCAAATAAGCACAAGGAATGACAGAGTGGCAACAGATAATTCAAAAGGGAACAAGCAATGCAATTCAAGAAAATGATGATGTTAGCAATGAAATGCAATAAAATTGTAGCATACCCCAAAGAAACTAAAGATGTCTGACAATAAAACCTGCTAATGAATATAACACAATGAAAAAAAATAGACAAGTATGCTTCGATGTCAAAATAATCAGAAAAGTGGGTAGGAGTTGCAAAAGTAGGGCTGAGCATGAAAATGTAGAGAAGTTGATGCAAATGGAAGTGGATAAATGCATTTATGACATAGACAAATTGCCTTAAGGTATATGGCACTCAACCACGATGACCGAGTCATCCTTTGGAAACCAATAGCCCGCAGGTCGAATCATTTCAGCTTATACACCTCGATGATAGGCAAGAAAGCATAGATATGCACAAACTTGCATGATTAACTTGACAAACAAAACATGCTCACACGTTTAAGCACTTAGAATTCTAGAAAATAGCAAGTCAAATAGCATTTAGCAAGTGAAGCTAACAAGTGTGATACAAAGAAAGTGTAAGTGAATGAAACTGTTTGACCCTAAAGTGAATACATGCACAAGAACAAAATGTAAAGAACATGAGAGATTTCTCATCAAATACCCACTTGTGACAACATTATTTCCTTTCAAATAGAGCTCAAGCAACAACCACAAAAGCATCAATTAACATTCTCTCCAGTATAACACAACAGGAATTAAAAAGTAAGATACTGAATCTCAAATAATTCCATCAATGGAGCCGACTCCAACTCCAGCTGCGCATGCATTTATCCATATGTTTACTAGACAAAATTAGATCATGGTTTTCAAAAGTAACAAGCATCACGGCATTCAAGTGATCATAGCATAAAACTCAAAATAACAATAAAACTTATCCTTGAAAAGACCCTAAGAATAGAACTGGTAAGAGAGGGATTTAGCAAAGCCAATTCAAGCATGCATTTCAACACTAAAAGAAACATTCCCTGATAATTAGCTCAAAAGTATTTCTTTGCTGCAACCATCAAGAAGATGTCATCAACAACTCACATTTCAATAAGTGTTCCAATCATTCCAAAAGATAGGCAATGGAAGTAACTTAAAATCGATAGTGCATAGGAATAAGTGATGCCTAATAATTAAGAGCAAGCTAAAAATAAATATTGATGTATTCTCAAATTGCTATCATTGATGCATAATGAGTTATCATGTTGTATTCAATCATGTATGAATCATAGGCTAAGAAAAACCATAAGTACATGTAATTCAATGAACCATGATAAGGCAAAACAAACAGATAAGAATAAAAAATAGATATTAGCTAGCTCAACAATTGAAAAATGATTTGGCATGCTTATTTACACCTTGAAGAGGTTTAAAAAAAATAAAATGGCAAGTTAAAGTGGTCGATTTGCAACAGTTCCAAATCAAAACACAGCAAATGGAATGCAAGAGGGCCTATTGAGATAGCTAGACATCAAAAATGGAGCTTAGCAATGAGGTGAGACAAGTAACAGCAAGGCAATATAGCAAAAAATTCACAAAATCCAAGACATGCCAGTTATGGCAACAATAAACCAAAGCAATGCTCACAATGACTGCATCAAACTCAATCTCGATTTAACCACAAATGGCAAGTGGTTCACTCATCCCAATTAAATAACAATCCTAAAGTCACAACTGCCCCAACACTCATTAACCAAGTAAAAGAAAATGTAAGGGAAGTAGGGCTTTGGGTGAAGAGTGTACAAAAAGAAAAGGGACAAAAGATATGCCAACTAAATCAAACGTACGGATATAGAGCAAAGTCCTAGTGACTAAACAAAATTCATCATTCATCTAATTAGAACAACCTAACAAAATGAAAATATAAGAACAACTAAAGAAAACAAAAGAGAATGAAAGACCGTACCTGATGTAACGTGCAACCAAAAGCGAACAAAAAGACAAAAAATTGAAATAGACAATGGTGTGAGGAAGAAGAACACAAATAAAAAAAATAAACCTAAACAAAATAAATTATTAAAGAAAAGAAAGAGAGAAAAATAATATATATATATATATATAAAGGAAAATTAAACAAACCCTAGATTAACTAGCAGAACCCTAAACAAATTAAAGAAAAACAACTTCAAAATCACACCAACAAACTCTAAAATTCAATCAAAAAAATAATAAAAATAAAAAAAAATAAATAATCATAAAAATGAAAGAGAAAATCGAAGAAGAAAAAGAAAAGAAATGGTGATACTTACTTGTAGGAGGCTCGAAATCAATCACTACACCAAAATAAACAAAGAAAAGAAAAGAAAAAGAAAAACAAAGACAGAAAATAAAAGTTAAAAGAGAAGAACAAAGAATGACAAAAGAAAAAGAAGAAAAACAGTAAACACAACCCACAAAAGAAAAAAAAACAAGGAAACAAGGAAATATAAGCAAATAAGAAAAAGAGGAAGAAAAGAAGAAGAAGAAGAAGAAGAAGAAGAAGAAGAAGAAGAAGAAGATGCATACCTACAGCAGTGGAGAGAATGGCGGAGAGTAGCGGCGAAGAGAGAAAGAGAGAGAGAGAGAGAGAGAAATGAAAGAGAAGAGAGAAGGAGTAAAAAAAATTGAAGTTAGGGTTTTTAATCCCTCAAAACCACCGTGTTTTAGTAGTTAGGGTTTTAAATTTTATTTTACTGTGTCACGATTACTAGAAAAATTCTAGTAATCGTGAGATACCTCAATTTTAGCTACTGGACTGAAAAGAGGCATAAGTCACTGTTACTATTATAATCTTGGTAACCGTGAGATAAAGTGACCCATGCTTCTAGACTAAAAATTAATTGGCCTCACGGTTAATAATAAAAATTTAGTTACCGTGACTAAATATGTTCCGAGATCTAGAATCAAAACTAACCTATATCATGGTTACCAAAAAAAACTAGTAACTTGAGCCCCTAAATTTTACCAAAAATTTTATTTGTCTCTCATTCTCTCCTAGTTATTAAACTAAGCTTCCTAACCATATTTAAACAAGTAAAACACCAAAATTTTGACTAAAACTCATGATCCCTTGAACCACATTCCTAAACACAAAAACTAAAACAAAGCACAATTCAAACATTATTCAGAGTAAAGGTTAGGGGGTAATTCTGCATTTACCAAGTCCGCAGCTAGACTTTTAAGTACCATCAAGGATCTTTAAGAGTGATAATCACTGAAGCGCCATTAAATGTTGACTCGAAATAGGGCTTCACGCGATGTCCATTCACCTTGAATTCTTTCTCATCTCTCGGGTGTTTAAGTGACACCACTCCAAATTTGTTTGTTCCCACAACTACATAAGGCCCTTTCTACCTCAATTTCAATTTTCTCAGGAATAACCTTAATCCGCTGTCATAAAAAAACACCTTCATTCCAGGCAAAAATTCCTTCTTGGTTACTCTGCGATCATGCCATTTCTTCGTGTTGTCCTTGTACTTCTTGGCATGTTCATAGGCCCAAAACCTGAGTTCTTCCAACTCATTTAACTGTAAAGACCTGTATTTTCCTGCATTCTCAAGATCAAAATTCAAAAACTTTGTAGCTTAATACGCCTTATGATCTAACTCCACCGATAGGTGACAGGACATGCCAAATACTAACCTAAAAGGTGACATCCCTATAAGTGTTTTAAATGTTGTCCTATACACCCACAAGGCTTTATCTAATTTAAGGTACCAATCCTTTCTAGATACATTGATTGTTTTCTCCAAAATAGCCTTCAACTCCCGGTTGGACACCTCAACTTGACCATTGGCTTGGGGATGATAAGGGGTAGTTATTTTACGCCTCACTCCAAATTTTTTCAATAAAGCTTTGAATTGGTGGTTAACAAAATGTTTTTCACCATCACTAATGATAACTCTCAAGGCTCCATAGTGGGTGAATATATTTCTCCTTAAAAATTCTAGGACAACTTTTGTATCACAAGTCCTAGTGGCTACAGCTTCTACCCATTTACTCACATAGTCCACTACCACCAGGATATACTCAAACCCATAAGAGACCGAAAAAGTTCCATAAAATCTATCCCCCATAAATCAAATAACTCTACCTCAAGCACATTAGTTAATGGCATCTTATCTCTCCTAGATATATTCCCCACCCTTTGATATTGATCATAAGATTGAATAAACAACTTTACATCATTAAATAAAGTGGGCCAATAAAATCCAGAAGAAAGAATTTTTGATACCATTTTATTAGGTCCATGATGTCCACTGACTTCTCCACTATGACAGGCTTTGATAAGCTCCCCCTACTCTTTATTCGGGATGCACCTTTTCAGCACTTGGTCAGCATAAAGGCAAAAAAGATATGGATCATCCCATATGTAGTGCTTTGCATCGACCTTCAACTTCTTCCTTTGTTGCCATGTGAAGTTCCTCGGCATATAACCTCCTGCGAGAAAATTAGCCACATTAACAAACTAAGGCTCCGAAACTTCACAAACAAACAAAGCGCAAATACGCTCATCCGAAAATAAATCCAAAATCTCCCCTTTCTCAACATGATTATGCTCCAATCTAGACAAATGATCAGCCACATGGTTCTCTTCTCCTTTCTTATCTTTGATTTCCAAGTCGAATTCTTGCAAGAAGAGTACCCATCTTATCAATCTTGGCTTGAACTCTTTCTTGATAAAGAGGTATCTTAATGCCGCATGGTTAGACTATACCATAATTTTTTCACCCAGCAAATATAATTTGAACTTCTTAAAAGCAAATACAATAGCAAAAAGTTCCTTCATAGTTGTGGTATAGTTGACTGAGGCTCCTGTTTACATGTGGCTCGTATAATAAATTGTATAAAACATCTTTTCTCACCTTTGTCTGAGCATTGCTCCCACTGCAAAATCACTTGCATCACACATTAGCTCAAAGGGTAAATTCCAATTCGGAGATATGATCATCAGAGTTGAAATAAGCCTTTGCTTCAACAATTCAAAAGCTAACAAATATTCATCAATGAATTCAAAAGGGGCATCTTTCATGAGCAAATTGGATAAAGGCTTTGCAATTTTTAAAAAATATTTTATGAACCTATGGTAAAAACCTGCACGCCCTAAAAAACTCCTAACTCCCTTAACATTAGTTGAAGGTGGGAGTTTCTCTATAACTTCTACCTTAGCCTTTTACCCCAATCCCCTTTTCAGAAATTTTGTGCCCTAACACAATGCCCTCTTTCACCATAAAACGAGACTTCTCCCAATTTAATATTAAGTTGGTTTTTTCATGCCTACCTAACACTAAATCAAGATGCTTTAAATAGCTCTCAAAATATAGCCCGTAAATGGTGAAATCATCTATAAATACCTCCATAAATGTTTTTATAAAGTCATGAAAAATTACCATCATACATCGTTGAAACGTAGCTGGCGCATTACACAGTCCAAATGGCATTCTCCTATAGGCAAATGTGCCATAAGGACAGGTAAATGTCATTTTCTCCTGATCTTCAGGGGCTATGGGTATTTGTAAATATTCCAAATACCCATCTAAGAAATAATAAAACCTATTTCCTACTAGCCTCTCTAACATCTGGTCTATAAATAGCAATGGAAAATGATCTTTCTTAGTGGCATGATTTAGTCTCCTATAATCTATGCATACTTTCCAACATGTAATTGTATAAGTCGGAATGAGTTCATCAAGTTCATTCCTAACCACTGTCATTCCCCCCTTCTTAGGGACACATTGTACGAGACTAACCCACTTACTATCAGAGATTGGTAAATTATACCTGAATCGAGCAATTTGAGTACCTCTTTTTATTCTTCCTCCATAGGAATTTGATGAGTGCAGTAACTCGGGTTGATACCCTTCAAGTCCTTTGTCTCCTATCCTATTGCTTCTTTGTGCTTCTTCAACACCTCAAGTAGTATCTCCTTTTCAAAACTTGACAACAAAGAAGAGATAATTATTTGTTTTGCTTCATGTTCTAAAAATACGTACTTTAAATGAGGAAAAAGGGGTTTAAGTTCAGATTTAGAATCTCCCTTTTTCAAAATGGTCCCCTTTTGCTTTGATTCCTCCTTTGTATAGTCCTTCTCCACAGAAGCTATCAATTCTCCTTCCACTCCATCCAAGTTTTCATCTTCCAAAGAATATATCAAGCTTAAATTCAATGGATCCTCTATCAACACTTTTTCTTGAGTTTCTTCTACACATACATCCACCTTGTTCATGAAATAGATTGATTCCTCCAAATCACTTGATGGATGCTTTTACGCTTTGTTCATGTCCACTATAAATTCTTCATTGTTAAATCGAAGGGTGACCTTTTAACCATGAACATCTATCAATGTTTTTTTGTATTTAGGAATGGTCTTTTCACAATGAGTGGCACATTCCTATCTTCCTCCATTCCATGACTATAAAATCCACAGGAAAAATGAATTTTCCCACCTTCACCAACAGATCCTCAATCACTCCTCTTGGCTTTCTCATTGATCTATTCGCAAGTTGAAGCCTCATTCCCGTCTCCTTGAGATCGCCTAGATTGAGTTTCCTGCATATTGAATATGGCATCAAGTTAATGTTGGCCCCTAAGTCGCACAAGGCATTCCCAACAAAAGTTTCACCAATTTCACAGGGTAAAGTGAAGCTACCTGGATCTTTCAGTTTTTTCAAAATCTTGTTCATGATAATTGCACTGCAATTTTTTGTTAATTGCACTATTCCATACCCCTCTAACTTCTTTCTATTAAAACAAAGTTCTTTCATAAATTTAGCATAGTTGGGCATGTGAGCTAAGGCTTCAGTAAAAGGTAAATTGATATGTAATTTCTTAAACATTTCTAGAAACCTAGCTAATTGCTCATTCTTCTTTTCCTTCCTAGCTATAGTAGGAAATGGCAACCTATTTATGTCAAGATCCTCTACGGTTGGGTTCACTATACTCTTTCCTTTGTCACTCTTTGGAGCATCTACATCTACCTCTACTTTAGGATTAGAATCACTTATCTTCCATGTTGGCTCCTCCATATTAGATGATGAAGTTAGTGATTTACCTTTTCTTCTTGTACTACCTCCTTGCCACTTCTCAATGTAATAGCCTTGGCCTCCTCCTTGGGATTACGATCCACGTTTGAAGGAAAAGTTTCAACTAGCTTTGTAGATAAGGAATTTGCCAACTACCCAATTTGTGTCTCCAAGTTCCTCATGGAAGCGTCTTGATTTCGATTTCATTGCTCTTGAGATTCCTATCTTATTTCTTGGCTCGTCATAAATTGTTATTAGCTATTTCTCTTAAACAGGTGGCCTTGGTTGGAATCTCGATGGGTGGTATGGTTGAGGTTGGGGTTGGTTAGAGCCTTGTCCTTGATGGTGGGTTGGTGGATAAGGAGGTTGGTAGTGAGTGTGGGCTTGAGGTTGATATGATTGGCTTTGATTGTGGTAGACATTTTGATTAAATAGGGCTCTTGCTTATGGTTGAGAAGACGAAGCATGTTGGATTCCATCATTCCAAGAGAAATTCGGGTGATTCCTCCATCCTGGATTGTATGTATTGCTATAGGGATCATTCCTTCTATAATCTCCTAGTGCATTTACATCTTCTACAACTTCACCTTCTTGAACTCCTTGTCCATTTTCCATTGGTTCACTGCTTTGAGCCACCACAGCTACATTTTGCACTTTCAACCCACTTAACTCTCTTTTTACCAACTCTAATTGTGCCTTTAACAATGCCATTTCATCTATATTGTATACCCCTTACCTTCTTGGAACTGATCTAGGGGCAGTTCATTGAGAGTCGTTAGCCGCCATCTCATCCAACAGATAAAAAGCTTCCTCAAGCAACTTATTTAAGAAAGATCCTGCAGATGTCTTATCTAATAATGAACTCATTTGAGGTGCAACTAAAGCATAAAATATAGTCATCAATTGGTAGACAACTATCTCATGGTGTGGACAACTTCTCAGCAATCTCCTAAATCTTTCCCAAGCCTCATGAAAAGTTTCTTCATTCATTTGATCAAAGCTCATTATACTATTATAAATACTTGCAGTCTTTGTTAGAGGGAAAAATCTCATTAAAAACTTCTCTTGTAACTGATCCCATGACCAAATTGACTGACTTGGAAGCATTTATAGCCACTCCCTCTCTTTTTCAATTAGAGTGAAAGGAAACAACTTCAATCTCACTGCATCCGTAGGAACACCCAAAATTTGAACCTTGTCACTAACCTTTAAAAATATGTCAATATGTTGATCTTCTACTTCTAATTCGGAGAATTGATTCCTTTGTACCATAGTAATGGTGGCCAGTTTTAGCTCAAATTGTATCCCCCTTGGTAATACAATTGTTTAATGATCTTCATTCCACCTTGGCACAGCGTAGTCCCTTATGGTCCTTTGCCTAGGCACCTTTTCTCTTCGTACCCCTGGCATTTCTTTATGTGCCTTTGGCACTTGTTTGTTCTCGAAAGGAAACTCATTGAGAGGAGGATCGTTCTCCATATCGTTGTCTTTATTGGCTTTCCTTCTTTGATGTAAGGTCCTCTCAATTTCAGGATCAAAAGGTGCTAACTACTCTCATCTCACTCCGTTTATGCACCACTATCACTTGAAAAGAATCAAGAAAGTAAAATAAGAAAGCATAAACACATACAAACAACAATCACAACTCCCAAACAATGCCAAACCTCGATAATGACACTAAAAACTTGTTATGATCCTGGCAAGTATACTAGATCGATAAGTAGTAAAGATAAGTATTTTCAAGACTCTCGAATATCGTATCCAAGGGATTGTGTGTGCAAGTCAAGACAATCGATCGTATGCTAAAGAATTCCTAAAAGTTTTACTGATTGTGCTAATGCTATCTAAATTGAAAACTTTGAATACTCAGAATATGCAATGGAAGGAGATTAAATTTAAACTAATAGTGATTTAAGTAAGAGCTAAGTTGTGAAAAATTAACAAGTGTAAAAATCTATATAAGAAAAATGTTGTTTAGGTTCACTCATCCTCCCTATACCCAATGTGAATTAATTTAGCATAATGTAATATATGGATGAATCTGGGATAATCCTCTTAACCTAAGCGTCCCATTCCGAAGCAAGCTATTCTAATTGTAAAGCGTCCCATTCCGGAGCAAGCCTCACAACTAGCCTAAGCACAGGTTTTCATCCTAAATTTGGATTGCTTTCCTATTTCGGAGCCAAATAATCCAAACTCATCTATTTCACTCCCCACTTTAACCCTAAAACTATAAAATACTGCACATCTAGAGTCCCATTCCAGAGCAATCTAAAATAAACAGTATTTTTGATGGAAAAGCTGAGCAAAATTCATTCATAGTATTCAACCCACACAAGCATCAGCATCCAACTAAGATATAAGATAAAACCATTCATCAAAGCTAGAAAAATCACTTAAGAAGCTGAAAACTAATGAAATAGGAGTAAGCAACAGTGAAATAAACCATTCATTCATATATATAAATTAAAATGTATTCAATATTCACATTGTAGCTAGGGGATTTAAAGATCCCCCAAACAACTAAGGAACTACTCACTATCCATTACAAAATAAGAAGAGAAAAGGATAGAATAAACCCTAAAACTTATGGTGAAAGAATACCCAGCTGAATCCCAAGTCCTTCAATCTTCTTCTCCAATACTTGAAAGGAAATAAGCTAAAAACTGTGTAAATCTAAGCATCTAAGCTATCTATTTGTGTTTAATCTATGTATTTTGCTAGAAGTCTATCTATTTGCAAGTAAATCTATGTATCTATCTATGTAAAATGAACAAAGGAATGAAAAAAGGAAGAAATAAAACCCTAAAACTGAAGAAAAACCCAACTCCCCGATTCTGCATAAAAATCTGCTATTTAATTATAGGCCAACATAAGGTCACGATTACCAGAGATTCTTTACTGATCGTGACCTACTTAAAAATTCCTCTTTTAACTGGCTTGAGTCACGGTTACTAGGAATTTTGTAATAACCGTGATGTAGGTCCGAGCTGCTTCTTGGCACAAGGTCACGATTACCACCAAAAATCTAGTAATCGTGAGATAGCTCTTTCTTGCATTCTGGACTGAAAAAATGACTATCTCACGATTACTACCAAAAGCTTGGTAATCGTGAGATACTCCTCCTTAAGATTTTGGACTGAAGAGCTTTATAGGTCACGGTGAACATCCTTCTATGCATAATTGCTCTGCTGACCGTGACATACTCCAAAATGGTGCATTTTGACAGACAACATAGGTCACGGTTACCAGGAAAAATCTAGTAACCGTGAGGTACCTACAAAATTCACAATTCAGCATAAAATTCCATCAAAAGCTCTCCAAAACACACAAAAGCTAAACTTAACTGAGAATGAGGTTAAATTATTAAATGCAAGCAAAACAAAGCAAAAGACACTAGAAAAATATTAAAAACTAGACTAGAATTAATCTAAAACTAAACACTGAATTGGAGTTATCAGTTATAGTAGTAGTAGTAGTAGTAGTAGTAGTAGTAGTAGTAGTAGTAGTAGTAGTAGTAGTAGTAGTAGTAGTAACGAAAGAAAGAAACGAAGATGATGAGTAAATAATAAATAATATGCATGATGGAAGGTAACAGTAATGATAAAAAAAAAGAAAGAAAAGTAGTTATGAAAAAAAAGAAAAATAAAAAAAAGTAAATAATGAATAATATATATATATATATATAATAATTATAAAATAATAATGTATTTATAATGATAAATAGATAAGCAATAATAATAATATAATAGTAATGCTAAGTAATTGTTCTGTGATAGGAATAGGTGGATGAATATTAATTGATTGAAATAGGGTAATATATATATATTGAAACAACAAAAATCCGAAAGTTTATAAATATGCATGTGTGCATGTTGTTAATGTTTCTCATATTATTGTGCAGGTACCATGCCACCGCGTAGGCCTATTCCAGCGCCACTTAACCAACGAGATATACCCGCTCGGATGACTTATGATCAGGCAAAGAGATATTAGGCATTATGACATTTGCAAATACTTCTTAGTTGTTTTATGTCCATGGGATTTTTGCAGCGTGTCGGCCTATTAGAGGAGGTTCGGACTCTACTCACTTGGGTTGGATGGTCCGAGTTCTTCGAGGGTACATACCTTACATATCTAGAGATGACCCGACAGTTTCTAGCCAGGCTGACATACCGGGGTTTCCAGATATCAGATGATGAGGAGGGGGCGATATCATTTAAAGTGTTGGGGAGTCCATTTAGTATGACCAAGAGGGATTTCGTGATACTGATGAGATTACCCTATGAGGATTGGGCCTTGACTCCCACCAGACATATTAAGACGAGTATGTGGTAAGCTATAGCATGGCCAGGATTCCCTTATACTCCGAAGACAGCAAAGTCCACCACACTGATTTCTCAGGTGTTTAGATATCTTCAGAGTATTCTATCTTCTTCATACATAGGGCGTTCAGGTAGGCCTGGGTCACTTAATATGCCTGACATATGGTGTGTGTAGGGTATAATGACGAGACATTGCATTAACATTACACATTAAATTCTAGCAAACTTGAAGAGGGTTGGAGATACTTCTATAGCACAGACAGTGGTTGGAGGTGTCATTACTTGTATATTATTGGTTGTTGGTGTTCCTGAAGGAGCTATGGGAGCCCCATTACAGGGTAACACCTATGCAGATGCGAGTGTGGCGATGGATATGCATATGATCACGATAGATCCAGATAGTCCGTATGGTTTTCGGGTTTCGACCTTAGAGGAGACTAATCAGGCATTGAGATTAGCCCGACGAGTGTCGGTACAACAGTATACCCCACCAGCTGAGCCTCCAGTTGAGTCACCAATGCAAACAACCGTTCAGACTCTAGTTCGGACACCGTTCACTCCTATTGAGGAGACCATAGCAACTATTTTCGAGATAGATATGAACTTTAAGCCAACTAATCTTCCCATAGGGATATCTCATCAGCAGCCACCACAGGATCACGCAGTCCAGGCATCTCAAGCCTGTCGCATGCCAACAGACATCTATAATCTCACTGTGTCAGCGCATTCGCACCATATGGTGATCTAGGAGCTTCATCTTCATCTCGACCACCCTCATCACCTATGCGATTGGTGCCTTCTCATTCACCTTCAAGATCAGTGTCGATGCATTTGCCATCAAACACTACGGTCCATTCCATCGTGGACATGCTACAGCATACGAGGACTATTTAGGCATCACAGGCCTCGATGATGAGTAGTATTTAGGCCTTATAGGTTGGTCACGCAGCCTTTCTCGCGGCACAGCAACAGTTGCAGGCGACTATTTAACAGATAGGGACACAGTTGAAGAAGGATGTAACTTTAATTTGAAGTAATATTTGAAGTAATATTTGAATCTTAGAAAAGTAATATTTGAAGTTCTCTTTTCTTTTTTACTTTAATTTTTGTTTTTTATTTTTTTTACTTTAAAAGTTTGTTTTAATAATTTTTTTACTCTACAAAAATTTAATCCACTAACTTTTTTTACTTTAATCTTTTTTGTTTTTTGTTTTCTCAATTTTTTTACTTTAAAAGTTTTGTTTTAATATTTTTTTACCCTACAAAAATTTAATTCACTAATAAAAATTGAATGCATGCATAACAAAACAAAAGTTATATGCTCAATTAACTATTATGGAATATATTCAGGTGTTAATTTGGTCTGTTGAAAAATATAATTATTTTTTAATTTCTTATTTTTCTAGTTGAATTATGCATATTGTGAAGTAGTGTGAGCATGCCTAAAATATTCCTCTCAAGATCATATATATTCAATAAAATCTCTTTAAAATTAGTCAGAGAAAGAACAATATGCTAAAATACTTTTTTATTCATACCCACTATATTTTTCATTCAATGTAACAACACAATTGCAAAAAGTATTAATGTCAATTTCATCTATTATTAATTTTAGTTCTGTTAATGCTATTATATCAAAGCATATTATTTGAATCAAATAATAATAATAAAGCATATGATTTGAAACTTAAATGTCACACATAGAATCCTTGGATCCACTTTTGGTGAGAAAAGGGAAAATTCTTTAAAATTGGTGCTGAGCTTATTCAAATTTCTATTTTTAGACCAATTAGTGAATGTTTAATTCTTCTAGCATGAAATTCTAAAGGATTTCCATTTAATTTTTTTATATATATAAAAGGAATTAATAGGAAAAGGAAATAAGAAAAACTCGAACTCTAACCAGTCATAAGCCATTAATTAAGAAAATAGACTGGAAGCTGACAGTCGAATCCAAAACTGCCTACCTCCATTCCAATTCTAAACTTTAATATATTAATAAATTATAAGTATTGGCCACTTGGACTCGTAGGAATGTTTGTTCCCTTAATGCTTCGGGCGGGTCCCTTTTTTGTTCTTTGCCAAATAGCATTCATTAACAAACCTCTTTCTATCTCTGTCTTCTCTCTCCCTCTCTCTAAACTAACCCGTGTCTCTCTCAGCCAGAAGATCCCACCTTCGGTGGCGGAAGAGAAATTTTGACTCTTTTTCCTATCTGGGTATCTAATTTTATTCATCTTTCTTCTCTCTTTCTCTTCGTAAATATTTCAAATTTGACTGGGAAATGGTGATGAAAGCAACATCTCCGAGGAAGACATCGTTAATAGAGGTTTTACAGAGAGTTTGTGGGAATTTTGGCTCAAACAATAGTAGCTGTGGTAACAACAATCATCAAAATCTTCACCAAGCCAAGAAATATTATATTCATGAGATTGAGGATGATTTTGAGGATGAAGATGGGACTATGGAGCTCACACGGATTGGAGCTGAAAGAACCAAGAATGTACTGATTCTTATGAGTGATATAGGAGGTGGCCATCGTGCTTCTGCTGAGGCCATTCGTGATGCTTTCAAGCTTAAGTAAGGCGATGAACACAGGGTAAGTAAATATTACTGATAAACATGTTTAGAAGAGTACAAAAGCACCGTTGCCAAAGGCAAAGAAGAAGAAGAAAGAACAAAATCGATTGGACCGAATCGAACCGATCGAAATTAATTCGGTTTCAGTTCTAAAAACTTCGATTTTCGGTTCGGTTTTTTTAATTTTAAAAGTTCGATTTTCAATCTATTCGGTTCTGTCCAAAACCGAATCGAACCGATCAATTGCACAGCCCTAAAGACCATTGTGGATGGTATCAGAGAAGAGGCTACCGAGAGATATGAGGATGTAGATGTATAGTTTGCAGCTTTTAAATGAGTCTGGGAGGGAGACTGAATGTTTAGAATGCAGCGCTCATACATATACATTAGGGTGTCCAATATCTATCAAGTTGTGTTCAGTAGTTAGGTTTTGCACCACCTGTGGGAGATATGGGGGAGCAGCAGTTCTATCAATAGCCCATGCCTGACTTTTCCCCACCACTATAGCCATGGGCTCCTTCTCCACTATCGCCATCCATTGAGTGGATTCCCTCTACTCGATAAGAGGGCCCATCACATTCCCTTTCAACATTAGCGATACCATTGGATTCTCCTTATTTCGGACCATTTTGATATTTAGGGAGTTTATCTTCATAGTCTATTTCTCTTCATATGATTTTGTATAACAAACTTGCTCAGTTTTTTCTATAAATAGTAAGATCCATGTATAACCTTCCAATGGTATCATAATAGGTTGTTAGGTTATATTTACATTTGCCATGAAAATATGAGTGCTAATAATAAAATATGTACAATCAAATTACAAAATAAACAAAAAATAATAAATAAATATAGACAAAAAAAAGAGAAAGAAGACAAAAAAAAAAAAGAAGAGAAGGAAACAAGTAAACAATAAATGAATGATAACGAATAACTAATAGGTAATGATAAAAATATTATCACATATAAGACATTAACCATAAATAATAATAATAATAATAATAATAATAATAATAATAATAATAATAATAATATTCTTCCAAATCACAAGAATCGATTAATGATTTTAACATTTTCCTTGTCGTATCATGCAAGGGATAACTTTTCGATATCATCCAAGAACTATCATCTTCTACACCCATAAAGCTTCGACCATTGCACATAACTGGGCAATCAGATCAAAATGGGAAGATCATTGCTACCGATTATGCATACTTGCTAGAATACATGTATGCTAGTCGCATGGGCTAATGTAGCCTTAGGATTGCTCAATACCTTCTACTGCAGGGGGCAAATCACTATGCTAAGAGTAAATAATTTCAATTACTCCTACCAAAAATTAGGAAATTTTTGCAAACATTTATCTTAACCCAAAACCTCTCAAGGGGCACCCAAAATTAACTCTAGGACCCCGATGTCTACCTCAGATCTAGGACCCCAATGCCTACCTCAGATCTAGGACCCTCGATGTCCACCTCAGATCCAGGATCCTGATGTCCACCTCAAATCCAAAAGCCCGATGTCTACCTCAGATCTAGGACCCTTATGTTCACCTCAAATCTAGGACTCTGATGTTTATCTCTCAAAAAATCCTTTCTTAACCCAAGACCTCCTAGAGGGCACTTAAAATCAAAATTGTTGCAATCTGAGTCAAGACATGCCGACATTGATCAACTTCACCCATCATCGACACACGAGACGTCTTAAGGGGCAAATAGAGACTACATGATCGACCACTGCCAACAAGCTGGCATTGATCACTCCATCCATTCCTATGGTAAGCCTTCTCAAAGAAGCATCTAAAAGACTACCTCCTCAGGTATGTGTCTCTTTCTTTCACTTTGAACTTTGGCTTGCCTAGGGATTTAGTGTTATAGCCTTTCTAAAGTTGGAAGCAACTGTAGACACTGGATCTTGAGTTAGCTTTTATCGGGGTTACCTAATAAGGATGATCTTTTTCTCTTTAAACGCGCGAGACTTAAAGTTCGAAGGACTCTATTCCCTTTGTATACAAATCTTTATTTTTTTTCAGATGTTCTTTAGGGTTTTTAGGCTTTGAAATGTGGTTTGGAGTGTCAGAAGGTCATTTGTTAGGGGCTGGACTGAGTTTGGGTTACGACTTAGTAAGTCCCGCTCATGACTCGCTGAGTCCCTCCCGTGACTCATTCTTTCTAACACCTTTTTGACTTAGTCATGCTCATGGCCAAGCTCTAAGGGGTGGGAATTGGAGAGTCCCACTCGTGACTTTGCAAGTCCCGCCCATGACTTTCGAGTTAAGACCAACTGCCTAGGAATAATTCATTCTCTTGCATTACTCATTTTCTCCCTATTTAAGGCCTCCAAACCGCCTCAATAAAGGGGTTGGCCATTCCAAAAGAGAGAAAGACGTCTAAGAGTCCAAAAAGAGAGAGAAAGAAAGAGAAAAAGAAAAGAAGGAGAAGCAAAAAAAAAAGTAAGGTTTTTTTTTTTAGTTTTCTTTTCATTTTTTATCTTCTCTCCTAGATCTACTCTTTTATCTTTTTCTTTTCCCAAATATTTCTTAATAAAACTATAAAAGAGAGTCCTGAAAACACTAAAGTTGTGCTATTATTATGAAAAAATCATTGAAGGTAATATTATAAAGCCATTTACACTCTTGACTTGTTATTTACTTGGATCAGATCTACACTTTCACTATTAGATATTGTGGATCCGATTCCCTTTTGAATAGTTTGCTTAATATTTGACTGAATTTGAACTATTTAATATATAATAATATAATTTAATAACATCTATTTGATAAAAATGTAATTTTTAACTTAAAAATATGATTTTTAGTTTGATTAACTTATTTTCTTTGTATATATTATTTAGATCTTATCTTTTAAAATATTCTAGACATTTTTGTTATATTTTTTAGGGTTTTAAACACCAACTTGGCAAATATTTACATAAAAAATGAACCAACTGTATGTGATTTTGATGAAGTGGTCATAAGTTACATATCTATTATTTAAATTCATCTTTTAATTTATTTTATATATTATGTTTATAATCTTATAAAAATACTAAAAAAAAAAACATTTCAGTGCATGTTTTTCCCGACTACTCAGCTAGACACATCATTCAACATGCTACATAAGCCAAAGAATGGAGCCCAAGTGGCAGGGGAAATTTAAAAAAAAAAAACATCCAGAACCATCTTGCTCTTCCTCCTCCTCCAGGAGCTCACCTCCAGATTTTTTTACCCTCATTAACCTCCATCACTGTCTTGCTCTTCCTCCTCCTCATCCTCACTCTGTGCGCATCTCAACATCCATACCATATTCTCCCCAAATTCCTCCATACACATCCTCACTCTTTCTCTTTTCTATCAATCTTTATGGACCAATCTCGAGGCTTTGGACACAAAATAACTCCGCCGTGGGTCGAAGAGGAGTACGTGATGACCCAAGGCAGGCACGACCGGTTTTCTTCTATGGGTAAGGTTTTTTGCCACTGCTTTTGATCTCTGCTTGGGTAAGGGTTGAAGTTGTGAGACAGACTTGTTCTGTTGGTCAATGATGATGGCTCGGTGAACGACGAATCGTACAGTTTCAGGAGGAGCAGACTTGAGGTCTAGGCAGGTTTCTCCGATCTTTTAGCTATAGGATTGTGAGAGTGGCTACTTGACATGAAATTGAGAGATTCCAGAATTGGGAATTGAGGATATTGGGTTTGGAGAGAGAAATGGGTTTGTTAATTTGAAAAAGAGAGGAAAAGGAGAGAGTAGTGGGGGGCTGGGGTTCTTATTGTTGAAGTTGTCGTTTTTCCTAGAAGCTTTGGGAGCTTAGAGTGAGAGAGAAGAAGCAGAGATAAGGAGAAAGCAGCAGGGTGGTGCTCTAGATTTTTTATTTTAAAATTTTCTTTAATGCCACGTGGGCTCCATTCACTGGCTTATATGGTATGTTGAATGGCGTGCTCAATTGAGTCATCATGAAGAGCGCATTTTGATAACTGGAATGCCTTTTTTTTTTCAACATTTTTTTATTTTATTTTACAAAAATAACAGAAAAAATTTCTTTTACAAATTATAGAATATTAACTATCGCGTTGCAATGACCAAAATTGAATAATCACGTATGCAATTAATCCCACAAATAGGTAAATTATTATTTTTTTTAATAATTTTTCTTTTTAAAAAAATAAAAGAAATATCCATATATAATTTATAAAATTTATCATTTTAATTTTTGCCTTATATAAAATTCATGAAATCTGTAATGGTATGAGTAGGCGTGAGAAAAAAAATTAAAAATATGATTAATCATAAAATCAATCTGAAATTAAATTGATTTTTTCGATTAATCGATCTGATAAATTCGATTATAATTTTTAATTTTTATATTTTTAATTTTTTATTATAGTTTCGATTTTTGGATACCGATTAATCATTAATCCGTGGTTAATCGATTCACACACACATATATATACACACTTTAAAAATATTTCCTTTTTTTTTCTATTTCTCTCTAAAATTTGTATAAAATAATACTTTAAAATATATTTAAATTATATTTTTATTTTTATACTTTAATTTTTGATATTTTTCTATAAAATTTCTATAATAATTTAAACTAAATTTATATTATGTTATTTTTTAATTATACAGTAATATTTATATGTAATAACCGAGTAACTTTTATATATATTATTTTTTATCATATGCAATAGCATTTAATTACATTTTTTAATATTTTAAAGTTTATATGTTAACATTTAATATTATCTAAAATTTTATTCGACTTAAAATCAAGAATGTTAATTTTCAATAAATATCAAATTTATTTTATAATATTAGTTATTAATTTATTGAATATGAATTTTGGATAATAAATTATGTTTAGATCAGGTAAAATTGATCCAAACCCATGGGTCGATCCAAATTTACCCAAAAAAATTGATCCAAATCCAACCCAATTCATATAAATACCCATTGAATCAACTCAAAATTGACCCATTTTATTTTTCAACCCAGCCCAATACTCATTGGATCAACCTAAAATTGACCCATCTCGTTTTCCAACCAATTGGGTCATTGAATATTAATCCAATGGGTGTTTTCAAGATTCAAAGATCTTGACCATTGGGTATGTAATGACCTCAACATCGGGCCAGCCCTAAATAGTACTTTCCGACAATAAATAGTATTTTTCGGACCCGAAAGGACATCCGAAAGTCAAAAATATTTTATTGGATCATTTGAAAGGAATAGTCAAGGTGAGCCTAGGGTTGAAATTTGAAGTGAATTTGAGGTCAAATAGGCTTTCAAAAGTCAAAAATACGAAAAATATAGCGAGTTAATAATACAAAAAATATATTTTAAATAATTTACTTTAATGTTAAGAACGGACAAAAAAAAAGAAAAAATTGATATAAAAAATAATCGTATTTCAAATAAATAATTTAAAGATCCCATTATATATATACATAATAACAATTCTTCTTCTTTTATTTTATTTTTTTGAATAATTATTAGAATAAGCATTGAAAGTTAATAGCATTAAAAAATTAAATTATAATCGAAACATTACTCTTTTTAATGACCAACTGTTATGTAGTATGGTATTCTAATTATTTAATTTAACATGAAAAAATATTAAATAAAAACTTTCAATAAGTTTACGATTGGATATATTTTTAAAAATAAACATTTAAAATTAATTCAAATCCATGGATCAACCCAAATCAACCGAATTTATTAATGACCAAATCCATTAATGATCCATTCATTAATGACCCAACCCAAATCCATCCAATTCGTCCATTTGCCACCTCTGATTATGGTTGTTTTGTGATTTTTATTTTAAATTACTTTACATATTTGATATTGAATTTAATTTTACCTAATTTTTTTATAATTTTATATTATAAATTTTAATAATTAATCGAAAAATATTAGTTAATTAAACTGAAAAAAACGAAACCGATGAACTGTTTAACTGAATATAATAGACTGATTAATGATTAATAATTTTAAAAAATCGATATTAATGAATTAGTTAATTTTTTTACTCATAACCGGCCCATACTCTTCTCTAGGTATAAGTGAGCCACAAAGGGAACGTAAATGAATTTGCTAAACAAATCATAGATAGATTGAGTCATACAAATAAATTTTTTTAGTTAATTTGACGAAAACATTTTAAAAAAATTAAAAATAAATATAAATATGTTAATATGAGTTATAAAATAATGATTTACATTTATACATTATATAAAAATCAAAGTATTAAATAACATAAATTAGTAATAAACAAATTATAAATACATGAAATTGGATAATATCCCAAATTATAAACAGATTAGTAACCATCCGATCCAATTTGAATCATTTTTCTTATAAATGGATTTGATTGAATATTTGAATGGAGCTAAAATTTAGCACCTGTAATTAAGCCAAATGTTGGGAAAAATAAAATGATAAAAAAAAATCAATGAAGGTATATCTTTTTGGCATTTTCAATAAGATAAAAGTCAACCATATGACCCTCCTTTGTATGGCCAATGAAGAAAGGGAATTCGCGCTCGGCAACCGCGACAGGTCGTACAACCACCTTCGCATAATAACCTTCATCAATTTAAATATTTAATGGCTAAGATGAAGGATCAGATGTCTGATGATATATAAGAGGGATGGATCATAGTTGAAGGTGTGGAAATTATATTTTATGGCATCAGTAAATTATTTAATTTACATGTTAGTCCCTCAAATGCCTATAAATTGAAAGCCAAGGAACTGCGAGAGCTTTTTCACTGTGCTACAGGACATAGCTTTTCAACCCTTCTCTTTTTTTCGTGGAATCTGTCTCATTGGAAGAATCAGCCAGTTGCTCTTCTCTTGTACGCTCATTTTCACTTAGTTTTTTGTGTTTATATCATTTATTATTCTTCTTTTATAAATTTTTAAGTAATTTACTTAATTAATTACTGAAAACTATCTTATACTTTATAGGGTTTCAATGTCAAGTTTCTGGGGTTTATCTTTTTGTGGATTCTTTCTTAATTTTGTTCTCTCGCTATTCGCTACATATCCATAATTTCATCGAATTTTTCATTTAATTCCGATTTTTGATTTAGTTTTCTTGGTAAGCTATTTTACTTATCAATTAATTCCATTTCTTAGGTTTTATCAGTTGTTTTCTGTTTTTCTCTTGGTTTTCGTTTTTGGGTTGTGATCTTGATTGCTCATTTTCACTTAGCTTTTTGTGTTTATATCATTTATTATTCTTCTTTTATAAATTTTTAAGTAATTTAGTTAATTAATTACTGAAAACTATCTTATACTTTCTAGGGTTTCAATGTCAAGTTTCTGGGGTTGATCTTTTTGTGGATTCTTTCTTAATTTTGTTCTCTCGCTATTCCCTACATATCCATAATTTCATCGAATTTTTCATTTAATTCCGATTTTTGATTTAGTTTTATTGGTAAGCTATTTTACTTATCAATTAATTCCCTTTCTTAGGTTTTATCAGTTGTTTTCTGTTTTTCTCATGGTTTTCGTTTTTGGGTTGTGATCTTGATTGCTCATTTTCACTTAGCTTTTTGTGTTTATATCATTTATTATTCTTCTTTTATAAATTTTTAAGTAATTTAGTTAATTAATTACTGAAAACTATCTTATACTTTCCAGGGTTTCAATGTCAAGTTTCTGGGGTTGATCTTTTTGTGGATTCTTTCTTCATTTTGTTCTCTCGCTATTCCCTACATATCCATAATTTCATCGAATTTTTCATTTAATTACGATTTTTGATTTAGTTTTCTTGGTAAGCTATTTTACTTATCAATTAATTCCCTTTCTTAGGTTTTATCATTTGTTTTCTGTTTTTCTCGCGGTTTTCGTTTTTGGGTTGTGATCTTGATTGCTAGAAGTTTGTGGTGTTTTTGTCTCTTTGCCATTGGATTTTGATAGAGTTGTTGATTCGTTTGCTGTGTATCATCTAATTGCAGCTTATGAGCACTGAAAGTGCGATTCCTTATAATTTGGGCTAAGAACCGAGATTTTGTCTCAAATTATCACTGAGGTCTATCCGTTTCTCTTTGTTTAGTTGCAATGGATGACGGGGAGCTAGATTTCTCTCAACAAGAAATATTTGCGGGGCCCAACATGGGTGAGGTTCCGAGTACTTGCTCAATGGATAGTTTCTTTGATGAACTACTCAAGGATACTCATGCCTGTACTCACACACATACTTGTAACCCTCCTGGTCCTGATTATTCCCATACACACACTTGCTATCATGTGCACACCAAAATTGTACCTGCACCTTCTGATGATAAGACTGGTACCGATGATACAGCAGAGTCGACAGAGAAAAAGAAAAAGAAACGTCCATTAGGCAATAGAGAGGCGGTCCGGAAGTATAGGGAGAAAAAGAAGGCAAGGGCTGCATCCTTAGAGGATGAAGTTGTGAAATTGAGGACTCTGAACCAACAGTTGATTAAGAGGCTGCAGGGACAAGCTGCCTTGGAAGGTGAGGTTGCAAGGCTCAAGTGTTTGCTTGTGGATATAAGGGGAAGAATCGACGGGGAAATAGGATCTTTTCCGTATCAAAAATCTGCACCTGATGTGAACTTGGCAAATCAAAATTTGCATAGTGCCTATGTTGTGAATCCATGTAACATGCAGTGCAATGATCAGGTTTATTGTCTACATCCAGGAATCGATGGCAAAAGTGGGGAAGGTATGGCCTTAAATGGGCAAGGATTCAGTGGTTGTGAGTTTGATAATATTCAGTGCCTGGCAAATCAAAGCTCGGGAATGAAGGAGTTGTCTAGCTGTGGACTTGGGAATGATTTGATGAATGGCAATGGCAATTCTTCTTGCACTAGTAAGAGGAAAGGTAAAAGCTTAGATTATGTGCATTCTTTCCCTTATTCTTTATGGTTGATGTAGGTTTTTTTTTTCTTTTTTTAAATTATTCAAACAACTACGCCAATGTTTTATTGGTTAATTTCTCTTTTCTGATCAATATACTCTGCAACATGTTGCACTTTAATTCAGTGTTCCTTGGTTGATACCAGCTGAAATATGTAAATTTGGAATTCATCAACCGTAGTCAGTTGTTTCCGGTAAATGTATGCCCATGATAATGTTGCTTATATTAATATGAGGAAGCATATTTTTTTGTAATGCATATATATGAAATATGATTAGTACTAATCCCTTATTTCAGTTTTTAATAACTTATAATAGGTCATCTTTGATTAAGTCTTGATTACTTTTTAAAACTCAAACTGCTGGTCATTATATGTTGAATGACAAGAGTTTCTATCATCAAAACCTTGTGGATGGAGCATGGCAGCAGTTTTTCTTAATCAGCTCTCTAAATTATCAAAAATAATAATTTTTACAGAAAAAAAGGAAAAAAGATAATAAATTCTTTGGATAAAGAAAATGATTACCTTTTTTTTTCTCTCTCTCTTTTCCAAAAAGTTTGCTTGTTTATCATGATGTTCCTCTCTTTACTTGCTTATCCTGATGTTCCTCTCTCTAAAACACTCTATTAAGTTACTAAGATATGAAGGAAGACTATTTTTTCTTTTATGAATTGTTTTTCTTATGTAAATATTATTAATTTGCTGAGCAACAAGCTAACCTGGAGAAAGTGCTGCTCTGTGGCGTGAACATAATCTTGGTTGATAGAAATTCCTTCCACCTTGCATCTTGGGAATAACTAGCTCTTTCAAGTTCAAAAGTTATAAAAGAAGTGTAGTAGCACTTAGCTGCAAATGGCAAAAAGTAATTGAACTCTAGTGTAGCTTTGCTGCTAATAAATTAGTAAATTTGGTGGCAGATAATTTGTCCTAAACATGGTTAACCGTCCTAAAAATATTAACGTCTGTGGTCTCTTTTGGATGTTATTATTAATTGAGATTGCTTAATTTTGCATCTTCTTTTAAAAATACAAACCTCTGTGGGCTCTTTTTGGATGTCATATTAATTGAGATTGCTTAATTTTGCATTTTCTTTTGGCTTTTAAAAAGGAAAGATGCATTTCACACTTGTATTTCAAGTCCCATTGCTAATCGGATGTTGTTTCTGTTTGTTTTACTTATCTTCACTCAATTTCAGTGCATAATTTGCCGTTTTTGCTGGATGTCAATTTTAAACCTTGTAATTGCTGAAAGAATGTCATTTCTGATTTCAAGTAACACATTTATACTCAGTGATAGATTTAATTGCTGAAAGAAGGTCCCTTCTGATCTTTTCAATTAACACATTTGTACTCGGTGATGGACTTAATAAATTCAGGGATTAATAGCCTCATTTTCTATCTATTGTAAAGTTTGTTCTTTGAGTAAGTTTATGAGAAAATTTATACTCTTCGAATATCTAGGTTGATTTGCTACTTAATTTAACATTTTTACTGCTCTTCTTTGAATAAGTTTCTGAGAGAGAATGATACTCTTTAAATGGCTAGATTGATTTATTACTTTATTTTATTTACCATTATTTCTGCTCATCCATTTTGGCATTTGTGTTTTGTCAGATTATTACCTATTTAGTTTCTAACTGCATAAGATTGTTTCCATATGGCATTGCTGGACTTCTGCAAATTTTGTTGACTCTGGTATTTTTGTCTTTTAGGAGGATCCCGTGCTGCAAGAGGAGGTTGAAGAGCTGTTTAGTGGTGCTTTTTTTTTTTTTTTCTAATGAGGGTACATATTGCCTACCAATTTCTGTTGCGCTGCTGATCTACATCCTCAAATTGCTTTATTGGGTTTGGTTAGTTTAATTTCCCCCTCCTTTTTTTCTTTTACTCTATTAAGGTGTTCAGTTCTTCGAACTTCTGTGGGTTGCTAAAGTATATGCTTTAGCTGGTTGGGTTGTTATTCTGTGGTCCTTGCTCTGGAAAATGCTATGTAAAGGAGAAACTTAGTGGATCTGTAGCTGGAAGAAATAATTAGATTATAGTTTTCTTATTGGCTCAACTTAACTTCACAAAATTTATGTTCCTTAATTTTCCTTTATTTATGCACAATATGAATTGTCAAATTGCCATGCATTTGGCATATACATGATGATGCTATTTGACTTTTGCTGGAATTGGTTCAAAATTTTCCAATTTTATTTTCTTTTTTCTTTAAATTTTTATGTTTTCCGTTAAAAGTTTGGGTGGGTTTTTCCTGATATTCTCTGCTCCTAAGCAATATGAATTCTTCATTGCTGAATTACAGAATTTAGGGAGAGGCCCCATCTTTGATGTTTCATTTAGGTGAACTGAACAGATTGTCATGAGGCTACTGCACTGTGAAATTTGTGTTGGGCGTGGAGCCTCCCTCATAGCCATGATTTGAGGCGGAAACAGCAAGGGATGAAGGGATTGTTTGTGGCATCCCTATCTGCTATTTGGTCTTCTTTGTCTTCTTTCACCAAAGCACAATTCTGCTGGTTAACTTATTAACCTGCTCAAATTGTTGAACGGATATGAAACTTTTGCAGCAAAGTTGTTTTATATGGTCTATTATTTTGGCCTAGAGAAAAGAGGATAAGATTTCTTTTAGTTCACTATTTTAAAATAGTGGTCTTGGTAGTATCTTATAAACACAAAATAGTTCAGTTATATTTCAATGTAGCCCACAAGGAAATGTGGATGAATGACAGTGATGATTTGCCCTTGGAAAAACATTTTAAAACTGCAGATATCACAAAGGTTTTGCTGCTTGCTGGCATTTATAGGTTAGTTTCAAATTGTTATGTCAAAATTTCATCAGGGGAAGATTAAAATGTGGTGGACATTACTAAGCAATTTGGTGTTTAATCTGTTGTGATGGTGGGAGGTAACAACTATTAAGTGTTCAAATCTAGCTTACGGGTTATAGCAGGATTCTGATTAAAGTCAGTTGTTTATAAAATGTACTTACATTTGTGGTCGAAATTCCTTGTCTATGTGCATCTGCTCCATGTTAAGAGTTGGTGAGTTATTTCCATACGAGTTCTTTTTATACAGCTTCTTAACGAATGAAAGAGATTCTTCCAATAGGAAGTAACAAAGTCGGTGTGTCAATTGTATTTCTTGGTTGAAGTTGAGATCTTAAAGAATATGCAGGCTGTTTTCTTTTTTCGAGTGTAGTACATTTCAAAGCAATCATCTGGCAAGGACCGCATGATTCCATTTGTATATCTAATCTAATACTCAAATGGGGCCAACAATCGGTGTCGTTGCTTTCAACAATGATTTAACCGGTGTTAACAATGTAATTTGTAATGCTACAGAGAATTTAAAGTACGCTCACTCGTATTAATCTTGGCTTGTAGAAATTAAATTAGAACCAATACCTGCAAGGATTCTGGCGACAAACCATGTGCATAAGCTGGCGAAATCTTCTTTTTTTTTAACCCCGAAGAGAGGCGAAGAATGATGATCAAATAAGATATAGGAACTAACATTAACCAAAAGCAAATGTAAACTTGAAGAGAAATCATCTGACCCATGTACCATGTATACGCACACAGATATGAGAAGTACGGGCTTAAACTGTAGAATCGAGCTGTTGGCAATTGAACCTATTTGTTTCGATTTTTCTAGTTTTTGGTTCAATGGATTCTTGTTATAAAACTTAGTTTAATCAGTTTGATTCGGTATTCAGAAATGACAGAATGGAAGTGTTCGAATTTTGAAAAATAAAGTCATTTTTCTCCAATTTTTCAAAAGCCAATATCAATTCTGTATCAAACGATTTTATTATTGTAAAAATCATATTGTGAACATCATATTAATTTCCAATTTGCATAATCTTAAGATATTAAATTTACACAGATACGAAAAGTTTCTAAACCAACAAAAACGGCATTTAGCTCCCCTTTAGAAACATCATGCATGTTCAACCAGTAATAACTTTAGTATTATCAAGGAGATTACGACAACATAATAGCTACAATATTATATTGTCATGATAACTGGAGTAAGAGTAAATATAATAGTTATAATATTTTCTACGCCCAGTATATCATATACTGGATTTGTTAACATTGCAAGAAGCACCATAAAATCATGGAAATTCGGCTCAAGTGTTAGCAATTACTCGACGGCATTTAATAACCAGTATGAGATCATGTTTGTCACAGAAACATGATCAGAGTGACCACTAAAGCGATGAAACAAAATTAGCATTTAGTTTATCATAGATCTACATTATGTCATCAGCAGTAAGCATATCATCATCATCACAGTAAATACCATCATCCATTTGCCACACTTGAAGAGTGTTGTCCTCAGCCACGCTTGAAATGACCCATGGCTCATTTTTGTTCCAAGAAAAATCCGAGATCTTAGCCTTGTGACCTCCATGAGAGAAAAGAAGTTCAGGAGGACCATCTTCTGCATCTAACTCCAATTGCTCCTCACCAATCCTGGAAAAATCATAATCCCAGTCAGTCAGACGAGGTGAAACTTCACTGCACGCTTGTTGCAAAATTTTCAAGTTCCTTGAATGGTAAGAGGATTTATACGACAATTTTGTTAATTCTTTTCAACTAGAACATACTAAAGATACATGCTACATGACTAATTCCAAAATATTAGCCCAGTTAACTCACCAAAGCTTCTGCTTCTACTTGAGGGAAAAAGGAAAAGACAAGTTCCCAAGTTGAAAGTTCTATTTATTTTCTATTTTCAAATTGGCACAATCAGAGTAGCTTTGGCTCAGCACTCGGCCACAGACTAATATTTGAAATTCCAAAATTAACCAAATATCAACTACTTCTGCTTGATGCAGACATATAGAGAAGAAAAATCATCTATATTATCAAAAAGAAGATATATTGAATATATTTCAAATACCTGTTGAGGTCCCAAACATTCAACCTTCTATCATCAGCTGTAGATGCTAGCACTGTTTCATGATTTGGATCCCACTCCACTTGAAAGACCTCTTCTCTGTAAGACATAAATCCCCATTGAAGATATAATTTTACAAGAAATGCACACACTCACAAACTTTTCTTTTTCCCTTGATATAAATAGACATTTAAAAATCATAAAATAGTGAGTAATCTTGGAACAATAAACATAATACTGAAAAGACACTGAGATATTCAACAAACATAGCGCAAGCATTAGTTTTAATTAATGACTGATACTCAGCGTGCCAGCTATTGTGCTTTTTGGCCTACAATACCATTCCGAGCTATTTCAAGACGAGAAAAGGATCAACACAGCTGAAAAAGGCTTACAGCAGCTGCATCCATCGAGGACTGTTCTTCTCTAATCTTCACCATATAGTGGAGAAGTTATAGTTTTTATCATAACATACCAAATAGGTTAAGCAAAACAACATTGCAGCATGCAAAATCGGCATTTTGGTTTACAAGCAACCAACAGCATTCAGCAGAACAGCAAGAAAGAATAACGACATAACCAAAAGCTCAATCAGCAAAGTGTTCAAACATGTAATTGAGTCATATTAAAATTAGGTAAAAGGAGGTCTGCTTTCAGAATGCAGAAAAACATTTTAAGATCATAGTACTAAATTCTACATCATACAAGAGAGGGAAAGCACATACGTGTGACCACTTAAAACATGCAGTGGCACATTCAGCTTCCGCATATCAAATAGACCAACTGTAGCATCTGAAGATGCAGTGGCAAGAATCCACTCATGATAAGGGTTGAAAGATAGATAGTTAACCTGCAACCAGGATATGAAAATATTACTTGAAGCAAACACTTGAAGATAATAACTTGATCTCACAAGCAAAGCCAGAAAAACAATGCTGGTAGAAAACATTCACAATTGGGATGCAGATACTCCTTTTGTTGAACCAATGGAGCAACAACACAGTCAAAACAGATAGAATTTGAAAAAAGCGGTATCTACTATAACATCTGCTCTGTACTTTATAATTCTAATTGATGTACTTGATAGGGTGAAAACTTGGGGATAGTGTAAGGCTCAATTTAATTGAGCACATGACCACAGCTCCACAAGATTTAGAAAACCTGCATATAAGCGTGCACATGCACCGCAAATTGTACATTTGCACAGGCACATGCAAGATTATTAGATAAATTTCCAAATTTACTGACTTTACATTGTCTTCTACCTTCTTTAAGCAATGAGTTAGCAATAAATCAAAATCAACTATCAATTCTTCTACTATCCTTAATTAAGACATTCTAAAACATCTTCATAACTACATTAAATTATTTCGTCATTCTTAGTCATCAGTGAAATATGTACAAAAGTATCTATCCAGAGAAAGATTGAAACACTTATTCCTTGTTTGATGAAAGTTACATAAGAAATACAATGTGACTTTAATTAATTTAGTGCCAGCACCATGCACCCAGCAAATCAGTAGAAGAAAATTTCTGTAGCACAAAATGCAATTGGAAGTTCAAGCAAATGAGTTATAAAATGAATTAAAAATTCAGCCACAATCACCATTTAAATAGATGCAAGGACATTGGATCAGCAATTAGTACTTGCAATAGAGAGGTTTGGTAGCTAAACAGTTATACAAAATGGATTACATGAATATATTATACTTAAAATGACAATGCAAGATAAAGTGTTTTAGATTGATTCACCTCTTTCTCATGAGCTTTAATAGAATGCTGGGTTTGGTTGGTGCGCAGGTCCCAGATCATTAATCGACAATCATCACCAACAGAACCAAATAGATTCTCGTGTTTTAAGTGCCATGACACGTCCCCGACCACACTTTCATGAGCCTAAACAAAAATTCACAGCACCAGCAATCATAGTTCTGATGAACAAAAAATAAGGATGAAGAATTATATGTAATAATATATTTATAGATAAGGTCCTAGAATTACCTCGTAAACATGCAGAGCATGAACCACTTTATCTTGACTTGCTGCAGACAAATCCCACAAACATATTTTGTTATCATGTGAACCACTAAGAAGGAAACCCTCCTTAATGGGACTCCAAGATAATCCATACCCTTCTTTATCATGACCCGTCAACCTCAAATCAGGATCACAAACATTCTGTTGTTTCTCAGCCTGTTTTACAGAATCAAACACATAAACCTCACAACCACTTGTCTTCGCAGCAACAATAGCTGGTTTCTGCAGCATACATCTTGCCCTATTCACCTCGCCATCAACGCAAATCTTCTGAGTTATTTCCACCTGCCAATGCACAGATATTTTCAGCTTAACATTTTATTTGAAAGCTAATCATCCACAGAATACTATTAAAAACTAGAGTCATGCTTGAAAGATGCTGGCATTGTAAATAGAACCTGAAAGTGCTAAACGCTTTGCATAAAAGTTTAGTGTCATCATAATATTAACGGAAACAAAATAAAAACAGTATTCAAGTTATAAGTTACACCCAGAAGTTAACAAACACACTCTAGTTGATAGTCTTGCATCAAAAATATATCTTTTGAAAGTAAGATCCCATTAACAGGCTATGTACTAATTGACTCCACTTCAGAAAACAAAACGCGTCATTGTAGAAAATTTATGAAAAACCTGAAATCCCCAAAGATTAATGATAAAAGTAGATGAGATCACACATGCATGGACCTTAATAATAAACGTTTAAAGCCACAAATTACTTCTGGCTTGTAATTTGGGAAACATTTGGCGCCAAAGCTTACAATTTAGAAAACAAGATAAAACTTAACCACTAGAAATATTGCTAATTCTGCCAAAAAGAAAAATTAAAACATCTTAAAAAATATTTTTAACCAAAATTATACTGAAAAGATAATAAACTATCGCTATAGGAATAAGAAAAATCCAGATACAGCATTGACCATCCAATATAGTTCAACACTACTTTGCCAAATATGAACTCCCACATTTTGCCAAATCCTCAGTTAGTAATATCATCGAACACATGATACTCACAAACAAAAAGCAAAAAACGACAACATTCACCTTAGGAATCACAGGATTCTCAGATTTTCCATCAGAATTGGCTTCAGCGATGCGAGCAGGCAGTAGGGTATCAGCAATCATGAGAAAGTTGGGGAACTCATCAGATGTATGAGTTCCAAGGACCAGCCTGTGTACAGCCAAAGAAGAATCGGTTGGGTGAGGCAATGGCGAAGAGAGCGGAGCCCATTGAACGGTGAGAGACGGCCACTCAAGAGGGTGAGAGATGACGAGATCGTAAAGAAATGGCGTATTCTTCTTCCACACTGAGAACTCTTCATCCAATTGCAATGGGGTCAGCTCTTGCTCCTCGTCTGATGCCATTGACTGGGTCTTTTAGCACTACAACGAAATGGACTTTTAGCTATTGCCGATTTTGTGTTATTGTTTGCTTCTCTGCTGCGTCTACGACAACGAGGATTTTCAGCGGAAAGTTTTGGGAATATTCGCGGTTTTGCTTTCCCGCCAAAGAGAGCTAAGGACAGAAAAGGCAAAGTGTTATTAATTGAAAAACAAAAAATAATCTAAAAAGAAAAAAAAGGTGCAAATTTTTTTCTCCAGTTTGGTGAGATACACACACATTGTTATCTCATCCCTGTATTTTTCACCCGACCAATATTGCTTCTTAGATTATAAAATCAAACCCACCTTACATTTTTAATTTGCAAAATCGAAGTAAATAAACCTTTTCTATTAAGTTTGGTCATATTTTATCCATTAATTGAAATACGTGATATTTTTTTTAAATAATTTTAATATACAAATGATATACTATATTATCCAAAAGAGAAAATACTACATAAGAAAACACCTGTAATAAGTAAAAGTTTCTAATCACACACCTTAATTTTAACGTTTTATACAGTTAAAATTGACAAAAATAATTTATTGCCCCCTGAACTTGACATTGTACATATATTACTCCTTATGTTGATAAAAGTATATCTATTACCCTTTGAATTATATTTATATGCGTATTTTATTTGTTACATTTTAGAGGGTAGTAGGCTCACATTGTTAAGATCATGTGAATATAATAAAGAAAATGTACAAGAATAATAGGTACAATTTTGTGAACATTGAGGGGTAATATGCGAATATTGTTAAGTTCAGGTGAATTATAGGTTATTTATTTGGTCAATTTCAAATGTTTCAAACATCGTTTGTAAAGTTAAGATGTGGAACTATATATTTTTGCTATCTACAAATGTGTTTTTACGCATGATCCCTGTACAAAATTATAAAAATATCTTAACACGTTAATAAAAATATAAAATTTCATATTTAAAATAAATTTTTATTTTTTTTATGTATAAATTTAAATATTTTAGATTATGTAATTAATGAACAATTATAAAAATATAAAAAGTACTTGAGCAAAGGCTGATTTACGTCGATTTTGCAACTTAAGCAGCAAAATTGTGAGCCAAATTTGTATTTTTAGTAGTTTCAGCATGGGAATCTGTGTCAATCATGCAAAAAAGTATACAACGAATATTAATCAACTTACATAATATAGTCAAAATTAACTAGCCATTTGAGTAATAAATTTATTTGCTCCCATTTTACAATCTCAAGAGTAACATGTTAGTCCAATTGAAAATATAAAGAAAAACACTGCACTTTGGTGTAGAATAGAAAGTCAAATTTGTATATTCGGCCATTGAAAAAAAAAAAAAAACTTGAAAAAGTGAAGTATCAACTTCCATTTAATTACACCCAAGTAATTATTAGACATGTTCATCGTTGAATTTGGGGCGGATTCAAGCTGAATCTAACTAGGTTTGGCATTTTTCGCCCTGTCCAAGGCTATATTATATTATATTATATTATATTATATACTGCTAGAAAAAGATGTAATATGTTACTAAATGTATGAATCTTTTTATTTATTAAAAATAATATATGGTCAGGCTGGACTGCTTTAAGTACATAATATATATGAAACCCTAAGCCTGGCCCAAGAAGAAGCAAACTTTTTAGTCTTTGGGCCTGGCTATGCCTGCATGCAAAAATAATTGAAAAAATTACTCCAATTGTCAACTTTTTTCTTTTTTTTTTCAAAAAATACAACCTTATCCTCTTATTTTTCATAAATCTCACTTTTTAAATTTTTATTTTCATAAATACAACTTTTTTCCCTAAATAAAAACTACATTCTCATTCTGGAGTTTATTGAGCTTGTTGGAGAAGACAGACAGTGTGTCGCCATCCATTCTAGCCTTGGCTGCGCTGCCTATATTTGTGGCGGCTCTGGCGGCGGTTGTGATTATACCAAACAATTCGGCCGGATTAGTGGTGGCAAGGGCGCTTGTGGTTGGTGCTGCTGGGTTGCTAGTTGGGTCTGTTTTGCTTGATGGATTGCAAAAGGCTAAATGAGTTTTTTTTTCTCTTTTTTATTTTTATTTTGCATTTTTAATTTTAATAATTTTGTAATTTGTAATTTTGCACATAGTTTGATGAGTAGCAGCATCGTTGAGACTCAACTGGCCACTGGTTTTTCAGCTCATTTGGCTACAGGACTTGGTTGTTTCAAGTGCTTACCCTCTCTTATTACCAATTTCATTTCATTAAAGAATGCATACAGTGCAATTAGTAATTGCATCTGTTAAAAAAGATGAAAAGTTGAGCATTTTTATGCAGATTTATTGTTTTAAATATGCCATTTCTGCTTTCAGAGGATCCTGTGATTTGCAGTTATAAAGGTAATGTTTGTGCTTATTATTTTTACGAGTTTTTTATGTGAAAAAAATAACAAATAGATATTGTAATTTATGGAGAAGATTACAAGTTGAATGTTAGAGGTCAAACAGGTTTCCTTAAATGGGAGTTCACGTCATTGTAATCCATTCCTTAAACATTAAAAAGCTTAATTATTATTTACTGGACTAACAAAGCAACCCCAAATCACCATTTTTCTTGCAGATGAATGCTTGAGTTTATTTGATCAAGATACCACCATTTTTGTGTTGAGTTCTTCATTATATATTTATTTATTTACGCAAGTATTATCTTTTGCCTTCCTTACCTTTTCTTTTCAAATTTCTTCATCTCTTTAGAAAAATATGATACTTATCTGAAGTCAATACTTTGACCCATGATTTGCTCTTGCTATTAACTGCAAGTGATCTTGAGGTCAAGCCTCCTCTTATTTCATTGTTCTTTTAATTTTCTTCTACCAATTAACTAATAAATGCAAGGCAACCTATTTTTTCACCATCTTTTAATTTGCTACATAACTTTAAGGTTAGATAAATGCTTGGTTTGTTAACTGGTTGAAAAATCTATTTTGATTTTTATTTTTATTCATTAATTGAACATTATTAGTGTGCAGTTACATGTCGTCCCATTAAAGGCAGACGTATATGTAGATGAAAAGAAATATCCTATTATTTTATGGATTCCTTAACTAATTCTCTTTTTAGGAAGGATTTATCCTATTAATTTTTATTTTTTTTTAAGATTGAATAATCTTGACTGTATCATCATTGTTTTGTGATATTTATTCTTTAAAATTTCAAATTATTATCATATCATAACTTCTTTTTATAATTATTTACAAGTGTGCTGAAAGAGCCAACCAAAATCATTAGATAGTGTAATTTAGTATTAAGCTATAACTAATAAAACTATAATGACTTATTAACTATATAATGTCTCTGAATTTGGCTATACACAATGTGTACATATTGTATACACAGTGTATACATGCTGTATACAATGAGTATATATCTAATACACACAGTGTATACATACCATATGTACAATGTGTATTTGATGTATACACAGTGTATATTTAATGTATACACAATGTATATTAGCTATATATTCAGTGTGCATATGTTGTATACACAGTATGTAAATATTGTATACACAGTATATATTAGTTGTATACTAACTGTATATACCATGTGTATTAGCTGTAAACACCGGTTATACATCTAGTACACACCGTGCGTATATTTAGTATACACCGTGTGTATTTACTATATACACAGTGTGTACCTGTTGTATATAGTGTGTTTAATTTATGTATACAGTGTGTACACTTCCTATTTATTATACATAAAAAGTATGTGAATATTACATTGATATTACATTGGAGTTCAATTTCTATCATTTTTTTCATTAAATTTAAAATGCATAATTTAATATTATCAATGTTGTGCTATACTTTATATGTGTTATTGATTGCAATATACAGATGGCACTCAGACAAAACTTGAAATCACTCATTATCAGTAATATAATAACATGATGAAAGAGAACCACTCATGGAAAGATTAAAGCAATATAAGAATAATAATAATAATAATAATAATAATCACCAGTTTAGCTTTACACATAATCACCATTTTAGCTTTAGACAAAGGTAGCTCCAATAATAATAAAAAGAAAAGAAAAAAAAAACTTTTTAACCAAATCGTGCTTGTTAAAAAAAATCAACATTTATACACACAATCCACACTTACAGCAGAATTAAAAATTTCCATTCAATTTCACTTCTAATTAAGCAAAACAAATTCATGAATGTGCTTCATTGGAAAGCCACAAGCTCGCTGTCAAAGCTACCTTTATAAACAAATAGAGAAGGCATTATAAAGAAAGAAACTAAGATAGCATGTGAAAATAAATATTAATAAGATATTGAACCCATCTGATTCGAGGCTCATGAAGAGAAGAATAACAAATACACACCCATATTTGCTGCCTAGATATCATCATCAAAATCTAAATAATGGCTTGATCTACTATATCTTCCATCTGCAATAGTGTACCTATATATGAAGCCCAAATCTTTAAAATTCAGCATTGCTTTAGTCCTGTAGGATCGTGCATCAAGGTGACCCGTAAAAAGCCAGCTCAGAGCAGCATTTCTTAATACATTCATAATTAACCGGTATAATCATCATACTAAAATTACAGTCACTTCAGTGATATAAACTCTTTACACTAAGCGAAGTATAACTACCAAAAGTATCACACCTACATTTCACTTCTATATAAGCAAACCAAACTCACTTAATTTTGATAAATCATTCACAAAATTCATAGGATGGCAAAAAATTAAGACAAATCAACCGAGGAATAGAGTTAGTGATAGAAAACTTGCTGTAATATTTATATATATATATATATATCAGATTCTGAAAAAGAAAGACAATTAAATAAGGTTATAAAAGGGTTATACTTATAGTTGATGACAAATAAAGTACATAAAACAGCGGATTCAAACATTATAACACACTTGTTATTTCATGAAAATGAGCTGAGTCTACTACTTTTACTGCATTATGTTAGCACTCTTTCTTAATTTTCAGTTTTGGCAGCTGTATGAAACTTTTTTAGTGTAGTTCTAGCTTTATAAATTTCATGAAAAGAAAAAAAAACTATAATTATGTACAATTAACTGTGGCTACATAATTCCAACAGAACTTAGTCTTAAACTTATTTAATGTGGTTATAAGAACATGCAAATCAATTCAGCAACAAATTCAGTTGTTAAAATGCAACTTCCAACTATAAATTCTTATGGTCTATGATCTTCATTACTTCTTAATTCTTTTGTTATGGGTTGGCTTCACCATTTTGAATGACTTGCTAGCACTCTCATTTTGCATACATTATTTTTCAGCTACAACAAGTTCTTGCTTTGATTGAAATTTGTGAGTGTAAATCCATCAGGTGTCTACACATCTTCCTTAAAAAGCTAAAAAATCAAAGAAATAAAAAAAGCTTTAGAAAAATAATACATTTTAACTCATAATAATTAAGATATATATCAATCAATAAAATAATTGGTAAATCATAGTGTAATGCCCCTAATGGTACCCTAAGAGGGATAGATGGTAATTTTGCATAAGATAGAGATTGATTCTATGATTAATTAAAAGAAAATTAAAATGTAGGGACTTAATTGAAAGTGTAAAGTAAAAGAATTGTGGCAAAAATAGAAATAAAGAAAGATAAAAGAATAAAGTAAGAGCCATAAGTTTAAAGAGGGATTGAAGTGAATTTTGCCAAGATTTTTATTTGAGCCACCAATAGAGAAGTGACATGAATATTTCTAGAAAAAAAAAGAAGATAAATATAAGAAGGGAGAGGGAGAGGTGGCCGGTATTGGCCACAAACACAAAGGTTTCTCTTCTCTTCTTCTCTCCTAAAGTCCAAGAAGATGCTTCTTCAAGTAGGGAAAAGTCTATAGATGGTAAGCAAAAGTAAAGAGAGAGCAAGGAAAGAGGAAGAAGAACAAGTAAAGCTTAATAGAGGTATGGGAGTTATGTTATTGTTTTATATGTTTGTAGTTGAAATAAATTTCTATATGTGCTCTATATGATCTATAGTTGATGTTTGAGTGAATAATTGAATGTATAGTGCATGAGAAAGTTGATTTGTGCCTTAGAAAGAGTTGAAATGAAAATCTGTTTTTGGTTCACATGAACCAGTCTTAGTAAACCTGGCATAACTCCCTCTATAGAAGTCTGATTGATGTGATTCCAGTTTTAAATAAAATTTAAGACTTATATCTACAACTTTGTAGAAGAAACCGGGACCTAAATCTGTCTCTAGAGTGCCCGAAAATGAGCTTGAAGTGGACAGACCCCTGCTGTCCGTCCCAAGTGAGCAGTCTTCGGTTTTTAGTGAATAACTTGAGATTTAGAAGTCTGATTTGAGTGAGTTTTGATGTTTTGAAAACTAGAGACATAGTGTAACAACTTTGTAGAAGAAAACTTTCCCTAAAAATAATGTTTTCTTAGTCAAAACGGCCTACAATTTGAGACAGAAAATCTGTCCTTTCAGCGATTTTAAGCATCACGGTTACTATGATTTTAATAGTAACCGTGAGGCAGTCCAGAACCAAAATGCACCCTACCTCACGGTTACTAAGCATTTATTAGTAACCGTGACCCCTTTAAAAAGTATATAACATGGTTATTACTTATCCGGTAATGATCGTGAGGTAGTTTGGCGTAGTCCAGACCCGAGAGTACAAATAGGTCACAATTACCATGAATTTGGTAGTAATTGTGACCCTGCCCTATTTTTCTTGAACTTGATTTTAAAGTCTCAAATTGTTATTGAAACATGTTTAAGCCTTCCTGAATGCTTTTAGAGTGTTTTAAGAGTCAAAATAAGAGTAAGAAATGATATGCAATGAGTGTAAAGCATAGTGAATTAATGAAGTAGAGTTAAACATATACTAAAGTCTTAATGCAAAGAATTTGTATAATAAATGAATATGAATATGAGTGACATGGTAGAGTAAAATGATTTCATAATCTATTGAATGTGTTAGTGTTATGTTTATAAAAGTGTGCAATAAAATGTACATGTAATGAATGAGAGTGAGCATGACAAATGGTAAGTATAATGTTACTAATTGCATGACAATTAATACTTATATTAATATTAATGTTAAGTGTATTTGAAGTTTAAGTGAATAATTTATTATTTAGTGGTTTTGTTACATGCTTTAGTTGATGTGTTATTTCTATGAATATAGTGGTATTAAGTGTGATAAGTTTGAGTGATTAAAGACTATTTTGTAAGCCTGAATTTCACATAGTAGTGGATAGATAGGCATGCCTATAAAGGAAATAGTGATTGCAGCTGCTAGTGATGTCACCAAAGTGTGGACTAGTGTAGTGTTTGATACCTTTTGGTATCTAGTGAACCGAGACTTTTATGTCTCTAGTGTTTGTACCCGTATCCACCATTTATGAGAATTCAAGCAATGAAAGTGATCCGAATAGTGAATATTGAAATGCAAGTGAAATATTGTATTGTGATTGTTATTGAGTGTCTAATTGTTATTGAATGTGATTATTACATGTATTAAGAGTGACATGTTATTATATTATATGTATTGGCATGTTATATTAATTGTAGTTGCAACTTCGATAAGAAGTCAAGTGTACTGTTTACTCCCCATTGAGCCATTGCTCAGCACGGGTGTTTTCCCGTGTAGGTTTGCAAGATGAGGAAGTGCTTTTATCTACAGGCCACTAGAAGGATGTCAAGTGAGAGTTAACTTTGATAATGTAATGTATTATTTGTAAATGTACAATGTAAAAGATTTGAACATGTAATGAACTAAATTGTAATTGTACTTTAAATGTAATGTATGCCAGATGTATCAAATGTATTTTTATACCAGTAATTTAATAAAATAATAAGTATTTTTAAATGGTAATAAGAGCGGGCATTACACATAGAACTAACTATTTTTCATTATCATTTTCAATTCAATTGACTAGCATTTTAAAGCATGAATTTCTTAGAATATGATATAATCGCAGCTAATAAGCTATTCCACAATGATCTATAATGCATATACATTAAATGTTCATAAGCCACCACAAGCACACCTATACATCTATACTAGTACACACTGTGTATACATGATGTACACACGGTGTATACAACTAGTACACACTGTGTATACATGATGTACACACTATATATACAGCTAGTATAGATTGTGTATACATCATGTACACACGGTATATACAACTAGTATACATGGTATATACAGCTAATATACACGGTGTATACATGATGTATATAATATATACACATGATGTATATAGCTAATACACACGGTGTATACATTAAATACACATAGTGTGTACACCAAATACACATTGTACACAATGTGTATACAGTTAATACACACTATATACACATCATGTACACAAGATGTATACACCAAATACATACTATACATATAGCATGTATGCACTGTGTATACAAACAGTACACACTGTGTAAATAGTTAGTACACACTGTGTATACATGATGTACACACTATATATACATCTAGTATACACGGTTGTATACATAATGTATACATGGAGTATATAGCTAGTACACATACTGTATACATGAAGTACATACAGCGTAGACATCAAATCATATGTTATATTAATTAAAAGCAGGATTACTAATACTATACTTATTAGATTGTATAAGCCAAATAGAGGTCATCATCTACTTCAATCACTATTCGCAATAAAGTTATATTTCTCATTTAATTTTGGCTTCATATCTAATAGCCATATCCATATATCCAAGTACAAAACCAAAAAGACTTTCTTCTTAATTTTCTATTTTTAGTGGGGGAAAAGTAAATAAAAAGACCATTTAAGATAAGAAAAACAATTAGAAAGGTAAAAACCTGTGTAAGGTACTATCTTTCTTTTCCATTTTTTTGGTAGGGTTGTAGGTGCCTCCTTGTCGTCCTAATTGTCACCCTAATGGTTATCCCATCCTTCATTAATCTATTCAGATTCTGCTTTTTCTCAGCTCGTAACTGGTAGATCTTGTTAGTGTAAGCCCTAGCCCCAATGCATTGTAATAAAATACTTTAATTAATAAAATGAGGCAATTGTTTTATCTATTGTATTCCTGTGCATATCAATTGATAAAACCATCCAAGAATGTTGTTTCAGTTTAAGTTATCATGTGTGAGGCACATGGTTGTAAGACCTTGAAACAAATGAGACTTCATTCTAAATATCCCTAGTCAGTTATTGTTATGGGAATAACATATAAATTAAGACTAGTATGCTCTCTCTGATAAGTTGAGTTCTATCTTACGGATCATAAGGACAAGAGTGTCAATCAGAGATCATAGATACATGTTTAGAACATGGTATCTGGATTCGATCCACTCATGAGAACACTACATGGTACAAGTCATAAGTGTTTCTTATATGCAAGTTTTGTATCGGAGTTCTTAGACCTAAAATCTCTATGAAACTCTTTATGAATTAATGTGTGCTTTGACATACACCTAACGTGCTCGTAACAGAGTGACAAGTACGGGTATGATTGGGTATGCATTGATTCATATTAGAGAGCATGAGAGAAGTGAAGGGATTATCCTTCTCAATAAGAGAGAAAATATCATCGGCCACTTGATCAGTGAACTGAGAAGTGTATGGCCATACCGAGATGAGATAATGAGTAATCATTATTTATTTGAGAGTTCAGTGTCACTGGAATATCACGAAAGGAATTAATATATATAAGGATTACTAGTTCCATGCCTTATATTAATTTTGATATTTATGGGTAAGGGACTATGCAAAATTGTATTAGGTCACTAAATGCCATATGCATTTTCATTTAATTCGGAATGCTATAATATCTTGCTAAAGAATATATATAGCCTTTGAATTAATTTATTAATTCATTGCCAACATTAAATGGACCTATATGATCGCACACAGAGGTATTGGGCTTAAAATATTTAAATAAAGTATTGGATATTAATTGGGCTTTTAATTAAAGTCAAATTAATGTGTGTGATGGGTTTTAGATTGCTATTGGACCTTGACCCATGAGAGAAAAAAAAAAGTTAAGCCCACAAGGTTTAATTTCAATTAATTAAATGTCTTATATGAATTTAATTAATTGAGTATTAAAGCCTAAAAGACTTATGATCAAATTAAATCACTTTATTAGGAATATTAGTGGCCGAAATTCCTAGAGAAAAATTAAAGGAATTTCGGCACATGCTTTATATTTATTAAGTGATTTATTTGATTAATATGTCTTATGTTTTAATCTTGGATTAATTCAAAAGAATTTAAATCAATATATATCTCTTATTTTAAAGAAGTGATAAAGGCTAAAATTAATTATCTTTAAGTATTTGATTTTAAATTTATCACTTAAAAAAATGAAAGGATATATATTGAATGAGAGAGAAAGCAAAAACCCTAATTTTTTTATGGCTTTTGCGTGAAACTCTCTCTCTCCCTCAAGATTTTCTTTTAGCCAATTTTCACAAGGAGAAAGGATAGTTCCTCATTCTCTTGTGTTCTTGGGTAGTAATAGCAACCTAAGAGAAGTATAAAATCAAATTTTGTAGCTTCAAACCATAGCCATTACACAATACCTTAAAAGAGAGCTAGCAATCTCGATTTTAAGCCGTCGGTGCAATTGTGTGTGTGAGAATAGAGGGAGTGACGTAAAAGGCTGTTCCTTGGCATTGGTGATCAAGATCTAAGGTGGATAAAGTCATCTTGGTTGCTGGTCATCACCAAACTCAAGTTTTAAAAGGCATCCAAAGTTGTAAGTTTTAAACCCTAAAATTGCATGTTTCGATTCTTGCTTTGGATTTGTATGGTATGTATGATAAAAAATTTTTATTTTTCCGCTGCGTTATCATCACATTCATACCATGTCATATTCCATCAGTGGTATCAGAGCCTAAACATGCTTATTTTAGTGCTTTAGATGCATGAAAAAATTAATTAAAAATCATTATTTTGAAAACATGCAATGCTGAAATTTTCTGTTTTGAGTTTTTTGCATTGTTTTGGTGTAAAAATGATTTTAATTGATTAGATAGGTATTATAATTAATATGACATGTTAATATACTGTCCTAAGATATTATTAGGGCTGGTAATGGTCGGATTTAATTATTTATACCTGATGGTACATGTTAATTATGAAACCAGGTGCTAGTTGGCATGTAAATTGCTAGTTTAACAACTAGTTTTCAAAATTAAATGTAAAATTGATTTTGGCATACTTGTAAGTGATTTTTAAAGATTAAATATCAGGTCTGGACATATTTTAAATTTGGTTTTAATTCTGGTCCATGACAATTTAATTGATTAATTTAAAATCACTTAAAACTATGACTAGTTTGTGTTTGTTACATGTTTAATCAACATTGTTTGTTTTGTTTTGATTAAAATGGTAAAAACACATTTAGATCAGATTGGTACAGAATATTAAATCAATATTTATGGAATTATTTAAATTATTAAATGAATCATAAAATTGATTTAAATGTTTGTGAATTTTATGGCATTACATAAGCATTAAACAACTAGTTTTTGTTGTTTGTTTGTTTTTGCATGAATGCCGTGTACTATATATGTGTTCTTCATGATTTTATATTTTTAATTCATGTTAGCACATATTATATGTATTTTTAATATTTATGGGCTGTATGATATAAAATTAAAAATGGCAAAATTGGAAATTATACTAGAGTTGATTTATAGCACAAATCTAACTAGTTAGTGTTTTGGGCTTTTAAGAGAACTTATTCAATAAGAGGATTTAGTCCATTGGGTTTCGGCCCAGGCCCATCACGGGGTCATCTCTTAAAGGTTCAAGTACACAATTTCCATTAATGGGCTTGGCTAAATTTATTAAAATTGGACTTTGTTTGATCCATGAATGCTATGTATATTTATTTGCTTGTTTGGTGTGATGAATGGATATGCATGGTGCATTCATGGACCCTGGGTTTTTGTAATTAAATATGACCTGCGTGCCATTATATTTTATTGTAAAAATTTTCATTTATTTCTTAGAATAGAATTTATTTGAAGACTTTGTAAATCAAGACGAAGCCCACCGGAGTGGAGAAGCCCAACTCGAAGATTCTTATATAATAGTATAGAATCTTAGTTGTAGGTTTTTGGGCCCATGTTTGTCATGCTTGACTTTATGTAATTACATATATGCATGCTATGTATGGATGACAAAGTGTATGCCATGTAAGCTGTAATAAAATGAATCCCTAAAAAAAATAGTAAGTCACAAAGTTGCCTTCCTAATTCGAAACATGTCAAGGCATCAATCATCGGTCAAGTAGACTAGGAGTCCTAGATGCGTCCGATTATCTTTGTGAGGCATGGGTTGTGAATGCAGGTTGGACTTAACATGGAAAGGGATGCCCGGACCTAGGCAACTAATAAATGGGTTGTGCTATAACATCTTAAGATGTTAGCCCATTTGATCCAAGAGTCATGTACGAGACATGATTGGAGTTTTCCTACCTAAGTAACTTAACTTATTAGGTGTACAAGCTCAGCTTGACTAATAAGTTGTTATGAAAAGTGGATCTTGGCCCACATTAAATCACTAACGCGAATTATTTAAAGGGATATTAATTCGGTTTGTGGGATCATAAATAAGACCTCATTTAATCTTGCTAAATTTTATTGTAGATTGAAAATGGCATCTTCAAACAACAATTTCTCATTGCGATCGATCCTTGAAAATGACAAATTAAATGGCTCCAATTTCATAGACTGGTCTTGAAACTTAAGAATAGTTCTTAAGCAAGAGAAAAAGTCGTATGTTTTGGATGCACCATTGCCTGAAGAACCTGGCAGGAATGCCTCTGCGGTTCAAAAGGAAACTTTTGAGACCAAGAAGAGCGACTCCAATAATGTGACCTGTCTGATGCTGGCCACTATGGTGCCTGACTTGCAAAATCAATTTATGGACCAAGAGGCTCATGCAATCATGGTGCACCTCAAGGAGATGTTCCAAGAGCAAGCTCATCACGAGAGGTTCGTGACAACAAAGGCCTTAATTTCTTATAAGATGGCTGCGGGTACTCCTGTTAGTACCCATGTACTCAAGATGAAAGGGTATCTTGATACTCTTGAGAAGCTTAAGGTACTAGTGCCAAAGGAATTGGCTACTGACTTGATCTTAGGTTCATTGACTGATGATTATGATCCATTCGTGATGAATTATAACATGCATGCAATGAACAAATCAGTTACTGAGCTTCATGGGATGCTTAAGAATGCTGAAGAGAACATTCAAAAGACTAATCCCGTATTGATGGTTCAAGGGGGCATTAAAAAGGGACCCGCTAAGGGAAAGGGAAAGGGAAAGGCGAAACCCAAGAATGACCTAGCTCGATTCAAGTCAAGTGGGAGTGCACCTCAGGCCCAATCCAAGCCCAAGGCGCAGAAACTCAAAGAGAGTGAGAGCACTTGCTTCCATTGCAATAAGATAGGGCATTGGAGGAAGAATTGCGCTCTCTTCAAGGAAGAACAAAAGAAGAATGGAGCCAAGGCATCCAGTTCTAGTATTTTTGTTGTTGAAATTAGTCTTTCTATTTTTACCACTTGGGTATTGGATATCGGTTGTGGTTCTCACATTTGTTCAAATATGCAGGGGCTAAGAAATAGGCGGTTACTTGGGAAAAATGAAGTGGACCTCCGTGTGGGGAATGGAGCACGAGTTGCTGTCATGGAGATAGGCGACTATCACCTCACTTTACCTTCCAGACTTTGTATTGTTTTGAATAATTGTTATTATGTGCCTGCTATGAGTGGAAACATTATTTCAGTTTCATGTTTGGATAATGATGAATTTGATTTTGTTATTAAAAATGGCAATGCTCATATTCATCGCCAAGGCATTTCTTATGGCAATGACATGTTGCAAAATGGCCTTTATATCCTTGATTTACAAAAAAAAGAGTCCATATACAACATTAATATGAAGAGGGTTAAGTCAAACAAATTGAACCCTACTTACTTCCGGCATTGTCGTTTAGGACATGCAAACGAAAAATGCATTTCAAGACTCCATAAAATTGGAGTGCTTGGGTCATTCGACTTAGAGTCTTATGACACATGCGAGCCATGTTTGCATGGAAAATTGACAAAGAGTCCTTTTAATAAGAAAGGTGAGAGGACTAATGGCTTATTGGAACTAATACATACCGATGTATGTGGACCTTTAAGTAAACATGCTAGAGGTGGTTTTAGCTACTTCGTGACATTCACAGATGACTTCAGTAGATATGGCTATGTCTATCTAATGAAGTACAAGTCTGAAACTTTTGAGAAATTCAAAGAGTTTAAGAACGAAGTAGAAAACCAACTTGGCAAAAGTATAAAAGCCATTCGATCAGATCGAGGCGGCGAATACTTAAGCCAAGAGTTTGACAGTCATATAAAAGAGTGTGGTATTATTTCATAGCTCACTCCTTCTAGAACACCTCAATGGAATGGTGTGTTTGAAAGGAGAAATCGAACTCTATTGGACATGGTTCGATCTATGATGAGTCAAGCTAATCTTCCTATCTCTTTTTGGGGTTATGCATTAGAAACTGTTGCATTTCTATTGAACCGTACTCCAACTAAAGCAGTTGAGAAGACACCATACGAGGTATGGACCGGGAAAGAACCCAATATGTCTTTTCTCAGGATTTGGAGCTATGAAGCACATGTTAAGAAATTAACATCTGACAAACTAGAGTCCAAATCTAGTGTCTACTTGTTTGTGGGTTATCCTAAAGAAACAAAGGGATACTACTTTTACTCACAAGCCGAGAACAAAGTATTTGTTGCTCGCAAGGCTATTTTCTTGGAAAAGGAGTTCCTTCTCAAGAAAGACAGTGGGAGTAAAGTAGAACTTGGAGAAATTCAAGCGCCACAAACTCCTATAGAGGATGAGTTAGAAATGGGATCAAGTTCACAACTAGTTGTGGAACAAAAACCCATTACACAAGAACCTAGAAGGTCCGGTAGGGTACGTCAGGAGATTGAGAGATATGGATTTCTAATCACTGACATTGACACTATTGAGTTAGCAGATCGTGAGGATCCTACTACCTACCGAGAAGCTATTGAGAGCCCAGACTCGAAAAATTGGCTTGAAGCCATGAAATCCGAGATGCAATCAATGTACGATAACCAGGTTTGGACCTTGGTTGATCCACCGGAAGGTGCTAAGGTAATTGAATGCAAGTGGCTATTCAAACTCAAAGCTGATAAGACCTACAAAGGTAGACTAGTAGCAAAAGGTTTTCGACAAACTCATGGTGTAGACTATAACGAGACCTTTTCGCCTGTAGTCATGCTCAAGTCCATTAGGATCTTGCTTGCCATAGCTGCATATCATGATTATGAGATATGGCAAATGGATGTCAAAACTGCTTTCCTCAATGGAAATTTACTTGAGGATATGTATATGACACAGCCTGAAGGTTTTGTCAATCCCAAGCATCCTAAGAAGGTTTGCAAGCTTCAAAAATCTATTTATGGATTAAAGCAAGCATCCCGAAGTTGGAATCTTCGTTTTGATGAGGCAGTCAAAGAATTTGACTTCATCAAGAACGAAGATGAGCCTTGTGTGTACAAGAAGGTTAGTGGGAGCATAGTAGTATTTCTGGTCCTATATGTGGACGACATCCTTCTCATTGGGAATGACATTCCAACATTGCAAAAGGTTAAGCAATGGTTGGGAAAATGTTTCTCAATGAAAGACTTAGTTGAAGCCGAGACAATACTTGGTATTCGAATCTATAGAGATAGATCGAATCGGCTCTTGGGACTAAGTCAAGAAAAGTACATAAACAAAGTACTAAAGCATTTTAGTATGGGAGACTCAAAGAAAGGGTACATACCTTTGACTTTGGGAGTTCCTTTGACTAAAGAACAGTGCCCTAAAACCAAAGAGGAAAGGGACAACATGAGTAGAATTCCATATGCATCTGCTATTGGATCTATCATGTACGCTATGTTATGTACTAGGTTGGATGTTGCTCATGCACTGAGTATAACCAGTAGGTTTCAGAAAGACCCTGGTGAAAAGCACTGGTCTGCTGTAAAGGGGATTCTAAAGTACCTGCGAAGGATGAAGAATCACTTTTTGGTGTATGGTGGTCAAGAAGAGCTCGTCATACAAGGTTATGCCAATGCTGCTTTTTAGACCAGCACTCAGGATTCTAGATCGCAATCTGGATTCATTTTTGTTTTGAATGGTGGTGCTGTCAGCTGGAGAAGCTCGAAGCAAGAGACCGTTGCCGACTCAACTACAGAATATGAGTATATTGCAGTGAGTGAGGCTGCAAAAGAGGCTATTTAGATTAAAAATTTCATTTCTGGATTAGGAGTGGTCCCAAGCATCCTAGATCCATTAGAAATTTTATGTGACAACAACAGGGCCATCGCACAGGCAAAGGAGCCCTTATCACACCAGAAATCCAAACACATACTCAGGAGGTACCACTTGATCAGAGAAATCATTAATCGTGGGGACGTCAAGGTTAGCAAGATAGCAAGTGAAGACAATGTAGCAGATCCTTTGATGAAACAGTTGCATCCAAATCTGCACGAAGGTCATTTGAGAGCGTTCGGTCTTAGGGCTATGCCCAATTGGGACTAGTGCTAGTGGGAGATTGTTAGTGTAAGCCCTAGTCCCAATGCATTGTAATAAAACACTTTAATTAATAAAATGAGGCAATTGTTTTATCTATTGTATTCCTGTGCATATCAATTGATAAAACCATCCAAGAATGTTATTTTAGTTTAAGTTATCATGTGTGAGGCACATGGTTGTAAGACCTTGAAACAAATGAGAATTCATTTTAAATATCCCTAGTCAGTCATTGTTATGGGAATAACATATGAATTAAGACTAGTATGCTCTCTCTGATAAGTTGAGTTCTGTCTTACGGATCATAAGGACAAGAGTGTCAATCAGAGATCATAGATACATGTTTAGAACATGGTATCTGGATTCGATCCGCTCATGAGAACACTACATGGTACAAGTCATAAATGTTTCTCATATGCAAGTTTTATATCGGAGTTCTTAGACCTAAAATCTCTATGAAACTCTTTATGAATTAATGTGTGCTTTGACATACACCTAACGTGCTTGTAACAGAGTGATAAGTACGGGTATGATTGGGTATGCATTGATTTATGTTAGAGAGCATGAGAGAAGTGAAGGGATTACCCCTCTCGATAAGAGAGAAAATATCATCGGCCACTTGATCAGTGAACTGAGAAGTGTATGGCCATACCGAGATGAGATAATGAGTAATCATTATTTATCTGAGAGTTCAGTGTCACTGGAATATCAAGAAAGGAATTAATATATATAAGGATGACTAGTTCCATGCCTTATATTAATTCTGATATTTATGGATAAGGGACTATGCAAAATTGTATTAGGTCACTAAATGCCATATGCATTTTCATTTAATTCGGAATGCTATAATATCTTGCTAGAGAATATATATAGCCTTTGAATTAATTTATTAATTCATTGCCAACATTAAATGGACCTATAGGATCACACACAGAGCATTAGGCTTAAAATATTTAAATAAAGTATTGGGCATTAATTTGGGCTTTTAATTAAAGTCAAATTAATGTGTGTGATGGGTTTTAGATTGCTATTGGACCTTGGCCCATGAGAGAAAAAAAAAACAGCCCACAAGGTTTAATTTCAATTAATTAAATGTCTTATATGAATTTAATTAATTGAGTATTAAAGCCTAAAAGACTTATGATCAAATTAAATCACTTTATTAGGAATATTAGTGGCCGAAATTCCTAGAGAAAAATTAAAGGAATTTCGGCACATGCTTTATATTTATTAAGTGATTTATTTGATTAATATGTCTTATGTTTTAATCTTAGATTAATTCAAAAGAATTTAAATCAATATATATCTCTTATTTTAAAGAAGTGATAAAGGCTAAAATTAATTATCTTTAAGTATTTGATTTTAAATTTATCACTTAAAAAAATGAAAGGATATATATTGAATGAGAGAGAAAACAAAAACCCTAATTTTTTTATAACTTTTGCGTGAAACTCTCTCTCTCTCAAGATTTTCTTTTAGCCAATTTTCACAAGGAGAAAGGATAGTTCCTCATTCTCTTGTGTTCTTGGGTAGTAATAGCAACCTAAGAGAAGTACAAAATCAAATTTTGTAGCTTCAAACCATAGCCATTACACAATACCTTAAAAGAGAGCTAGCAATCTCGATTTTAAGCCGTCTGTGCAATTGTGTGTGTGAGAATAGAGGGAGTGGCGTAAAAGGCTGTTCCTTAGCATTGGTGATCAAGATCTAAGGTGGATAAAGTCATCTCGGTTGCTGGTCATCACCAAACTCAAGTTTTAAAAGGCATCCAAAGTTGTAAGTTTTAAACCCTAAAATTGCATGTTTCGATTCTTGCTTTGGATTTGTATGGTATGTATGATGAAAACTTTTTGTTTTTCTGCTGCGTTATCATCACATTCATACCATGTCATATTCCATCAGATCCATGTCTAACCTTTGATATTTAGAGCTGCTGGCTGAGATTTACTTCTTTCGGAAGCTCATACATGTCTTAGTAACCAATATTAGAAGTGCAACAATGGATAAGAAAACTATTGTACGTGTTCTAGACATGGAGTTCATGTAAGTGTACCTTTGAGAGTTAACAAGCTCTTAGTAAAAATTTTCAAGAATCAAATGATTTATATCCAGGTCGCAGTTACCATTCCCGGCTCATAAAACAATTAAGTTGTTGCTCCCTCCTTTTGTGATAGAAACTTTAACCTAAACAATTTATATAAAATCATAATGTGTTGTTTGGGTCAATAACTATTTTACATCTAGATAACAGCAAAAATGCTAACAAATTCATAATTTACATTTATGCTTATAATTTAAAAGTTAATGCATAGGTAAAAAAAGAGGATATAAATTCACAGTTGCATTGTGCCTATATGTCCTGAAGCACTACATTTGATGTCAAATTTCAAGAATCTCAAATGTGTAGTGTGGCAAAAATGTGAGGATGAACCTTCACTTGGTCCAAAAGTAGATATAAGCCAACTTAATCGTGGTAACAAAGTGATGGTTAAAGAGATGTTCCAACTTAATAGTGTAATATAAACTTAAAACTCCACAAAAGGCAATTGAACACAAAATGAAATCTCATATCAAATTCCATTTTTTTGGATCATTTGATTTATTTCATTTCCATCATAAAATGATTAATTTTTCACAACCATCACTTCTCTCTTCTTGTAGCATGAAACACAAAAACAAAATAAAAGGCAATAATCCAAAAAAACAAATTCAATTTGTATATATGAAGATAATTTTTCTTATCATGCATAGGTTTTATGTTCATTAATTTTGAACTGGGCTTTAGCAAAACATAAACCTTCAATCCAAGAGAACAATTTTTGAGATAAAGCAGTCCAGATCATCCAAGAAATGATCAAACAGACACCGAATCATAAACCAATATAGCAACTCATGCATCAAGTTCTCTCTTTCACTCATTTTTTTGGGATAAGCAAAGAAAATCAGCACTGATTACATCAATGGCTTATCGGATGAAAACAGGAAAAAGAAGTTAAAATATTAAATATCTTTGCAAGTAGAACTATTATATTTATTGCATCAAATTTAAAATTTTCCAATCGTATGCCTTGCACTCATCATCAATCAAGGCTCAAGCATAGAAAACAACTATAAAATATTCTTGATTATTAGCCTAATTTCATAAATTAGCAGCATCAAAGATTTGAAACAAGGAAAATCAAATAAACAAAGCTACATCAAAGGTAGAAGCAACCCAACAGTTTATAGAAGATGTAATAACTATAAAAAGCTGCAAATAAACGGCAAAAGGAAAATCAAAAAGACGAATTTGAAAAAAAGGAAAAAAGCAAAACCATAAAACCAAACATTATAAAACATAAGAAAATCAAGTAATTATAGGAAAATTTTGTAGAAAATTAATTGAAGCAAAATACATTATCATGTTAGTTAATCTCCAAATATCTTCAGAAAAAATACTGTCTTATCTTTCCCTTTCAAAATAACAACCAAGACAGTGACAACAAATAAGATATGAGCTCAGAACTCACCTTCAATGATGAAAGAGAGCAGATGCCGCCGGTGACAGCTCCGATCGGTAGCGGCGAGGTGACGAGGCAAAATTATCCTCACAGCAGAGAGAGATAGCTCCGATCTTCCACCGGGAAGATAACCCCGATTTCAAGTGAGATAGATTCGAATAGAAAGAGATAAGAAGGATACAATGGAAAAGTCGAAAAACAGATAGATGGATGAGTTTTATGATATTTGTAAATCAAAAATCAATGGATGATTATTAGAGAGGCTAGAAGTGGGGTTATAGGGAGAGAGCAGAGTGAAAGTGGTGGTGTGAGAAAGTGAAAATTAAAAATTTAATAAAAATTAAAAAAGTTGTATTTTTTAAAAATATAAATTGTATTTTTGTTATTAAAAATTTAAAAAGTTGTATTAATGAAAAAATTATAGGAGTGTTGTATTTTTTGTTATTTTTATTTTTTTCTGTATATTTTTGTAAAAAGCCCAAAATAGTTATCTAAAATTGAAAATTTTACAGGCCAAACGAGTATCCAAGTCCCACTTCTGTTAGATAAGGGGCTACATCTACTGCATTCGTAATTCTATTAACTATTTCAAGATTGTCTGACTAGATTAGCACCTTATCCCACTTTTCCCATGTGAACTCTAACCCTCTTTTGATTGCCTATAACTCAGCAAGAAGAGAACTTCCATTGTTGATCCGCCAAGTGTATCCTCCCAACCAGTAACCGATACTGTCTCTGAAGATCCCACTAACCGAACTGTAACTTCACCCAATTTGGGAGGTCCTATCCATGTTCAAAACTACCCAACCTACCTTTGGAGGCTGCCATCTAGTAACAACTTGTCCTGGTCCTTTCCTTGAGAATGCTAATCCTTTCATAGCCATCAATGCTGCTAAATCCGCCTTGGCCTCATTCATGATGATTGTTAACTTTTAATTGAGAGGTGTAAATGAGTTATTGAACAACTCATCATTCCTCCATTTCCACATGTTCCACACTGCAAAGCCAAACAAAATCTTCCAATCAAGCATAAATCTGCCGGAAAACTTACCTTTGAGATTGGAGGAAAACCACTCCACTTTATCTCCAGTAAAGAAATTTCTTAAATCCCTAGCATTTAGCAAGTTAGCCCACACTTCTCTTGCTTGGGTACAATCACGAGTGGTATGTAGAAGGTTTTCCTAACCATTACCGCAAATTTGACAGATTCCAGTATTAACTAAGTTTCTTCTCATTCGTTCCACATTAGTGAGAACTCTGTTTTGATAACAGAGCCATAGAAAACTGCTTATATGCTGTGGACCACCCCATTTCCACACGAGGTCCCAGTTCCTGCTATCTTCACCATTCTCCATCTCACACAATAAATGGTATGTTGATTTAGTAGAAAAGTTACATGATGTACCAGCATTCCAGATTACAATATCCGGCCCCATTAAATCACATGGCGAAATATGGTCAGTGATGATCTTCAAGATGTTGGGGAGAACAGATTCGCAAGTTTAGAAAGGTCCCAAGCACCTACCTCGTTCACCACGTCCCTAACTTTCCACTTTAACATTTCATTCGAGACTGTTATTGGAGCTTTAGCGATCAACTTCCACTCATTACACCATTTTTCTAGCCAGAAGTTAGCTTCCCTTCCATTTCTAATACATCAACTGATACGATCAGAGATATAAGGCCACAACTTGGCCATAACTTTCCAAACCGGTATGCCCTCTGTGGAGTAAAATCCCTTAAGGATGTTATTCTTCACTCTGTTATACTTACCATAAAGCACTTTAACCCACAATGATTTTGGTTCTTTAATAAATTTCCAGATGAGTTTGGCCATGAAAGCTTGGTTAAGCTTTATAATGTTTCTCAACCCCAACCCTCCTTTGTCTTTTTGCCCACAAATATTCTCCTAGCTGACAAGATGAATCTTCCTTTGATTCGTGGTCAATCCCCACAAAAAATTCCTACACAGCTTCTCAATGGTATCACAAATATTCTTTGGGAAAATCATTGTTTGAAGAGCATAAATGGGGACAACCATCAAGATTGATTGAACCAGTGTTGTTCTTCCTACTAGTGACAACGATTCCACCTTCCAGTTGCTGAGTCATCTTCTAATTTTGTCCACTAAACTTTGAAAATATTGGCTGCTATTGTGGCCTTGAATAATGGGAATACTCAGATGTTTGCCCAACTTAGAGGTAATGGTAAAACCAGATCTTTCCTTCAACCGGTTCTTCAATTCTTCACAAACATTGCTGGAGACAAAAAGAGAAGATTTATCTTTATTAACCCTTTGACCCGAGCACATACAAAGGTCCTCTAGAACATTACCAATAGTTATAATATTAGCCTCCAAAGCTTCCGTAAACAATAAGAAGTCATCTACAAAGAAAAGATGGGATATTGGTATCCCATTCCTCCCTATCTTAATGGGGTTCCATTTCCCTTCCTCTACCATTTTGTTGCTGGATTGTGATAATCTTTCCATACAAAGCATGAAGATGTACAGAGACAAGGGATCTCCCTGAGAAGAGGGATAAAGTAGAATAATAGAGAGAATTAACAGAGAAGAGAGCTCAAGAGAGCTTAGAGAATTTTCATTAATTGGAAAAAACTGCCTCAGCATACATCTTGGCACCTCCTTATAATCCGGAATGGGCCATGCACACATTTTATTCTTTCTTTCTGACCGGTGTCTAGCAAGTGTACTAGATCGGCTAGTAATACAGGGAAATATAGATTAAGACCCCAATTATCGTACCCAAGGGAACATGGATTGCTAAGTATAATACCTATATATGAATTAAATTAATCCGAGATTGTTTCCCAGATGCTTTTGATTTAAAAGCAAAAATTAAACAAAATAAACAATTAAATAAAACAAAAGCTAAAACATGAATTAAAAACAAAACAATAACTGAAATTTTCTTGCTAAAGGAACTATCCACCTTAATTTTCATTGTAATGACTTAAATTCAATATAAACACCAGTGATTATGGAAAAACTAGTAATAAACCAAGATATCTTTATTCAAGTATATCATTCTTAGTATTAAACTCATAGACAAATCTAATACTTAGCATGCAAATCTAGTTTCAACTTCCTAAATTTTCATTGAAGCCTTTCTTAAGTGATTCAATTCTAATTCATTCTTGATTCTTCCTCTCTTAGTATTAACCAATAAAATTCATACATAATCATCTCATATTTCGGATAATAATCATGCATAAACATTAAAGAATTAATCCAAGAACATGCAAATCATTAACTATGTCGAAACCAATCTTTAGTTATTTATTCAATAAACCAACAATCAATCTCAACACACTTAAAGATAAGAATATGCTTAAAACCAAGAAATAATCAACCGATATTGAAATTAAGCTCAAAATAAAGTCATAACAATGAAAATATAAGATTTCAAGAATCCATTAGCAAAAGAAGAATGAATTATTCACTAAACATGTTTAAAACTAAAAACAAAGTGTTGAAGAAAACAAGAAAAACTAAGAAACGTAAAATAAACTAAAGAAAAGTAAAACTTAATTCTAAGGGTTTTGATCCCTAATTCCCTAATCCGATCCCATTCATTCCCCTTTCTTTGGTGTTTTAGACTGCTATTTATAGGCAAGAATTGTAGTAGACTCATTGTTAAACTTCGGTCATAAAATAGGAATCAAATTATGCTAAACAGGAAGCTCGTAAATCCTTCTCGCTATGGGAGTCTTCATCACGTGGCCATGCTTCCATTTGTGCACTTCCTACACGTGACCACGTGTATGCAAGCTTCTCTTCCACACGTGGCCACGTGTGGTCCTTTAAACGAGTCCACGTGGTCACGTGGTCTTCATTCCTTCCTCTTTAATTCTTCACATGGCCACGACTTCTTCACTAATTCTTCTTCACGTGGCCACGTATCTTATCCTTCAATATTTTCACGTGGTCACGGCTTAAAGCTCTGGACTGGACGCTCATTTTCTTGCCTAATTTCTTTAAATTTACACTTTTGGCCCAAAACTTTGCACTTTTTACAATTAAGTCCTTTTTCTTGCAAAATAATCCTGAAAAACACCAAAATTTACAATTAACTCCAAAAATACAAAACTAACAAATTAAACTCAAATTAAACCTAATTAACACAAAATTAACCTAATTAAACACCTAAAAACATACTAAAAATATTATATAAATGACCATTATCACTTTCCATTATGAAACGCAAACAACAACAACCATTAACAGAGAGAACAGAAAATAATAGCAATATACTAATAACCACTACGCAGCATTTTGCAATTTCCTCTTCAGTCCAAAGCGGTATCGTTCAGTTTGCATCAATACCTCCCCCTCCGATTTCCTTGTCCACAAGGAAAAAAGCTGGGAAACGAAGCTGGAGGTCCTAAGCATATTCCCATATAGCCTTAGCTGGGGACTGACCTTGCCAGTGAACTAAGAATTGAGTAGCAGCCACATGGTGGCATTTCACCATTCTCCGATCTAATATAGCTTGAGGAGAGATAGGAGGATTATTCAAGGTAGGAAAGGTGGCGAAGCTTATTCTTGGGCATGAACTGGTTTCAAAAGAGAAACATGAAAGACATTATGGATTTGAGCTTCAGCAGGTAAATGCAGTTTGTAGGCGACTTCTCCAATTTTATCTTGGATCTGGAAGGGATAAAAAAACTTCGGCTGAAATTTATGATTACCTTGATGTGCTGAAAGCTGCTTATAAGGCTGGAACTTGACGTAGACCCAGTCCCCAATCTGGAACTGCCTATCACTCCTATGTTTGTTAGCCACGTGCTTCATTCTAAGTTGAGTTTTATGGAGATGGTGTTGTAATAGCTTGATGGTACTTTCCTTGTCTTGGAGATAAGAGTCCACTACTTTTATAGGAGAATTATGGGGAAAGTAAGGGACATGTATTGGTGGAGGATAGCCATAAAGAGCCTCAAAGGGAGTCCTTCGAATGCTAGTGTGGTAAGAGGTGTTATACCAAAACTCAGCCAAGGGAAGCCATTGGCACCACGTGTAGGGAATGTCTCCAGCCATACAACGAAGATAAGCTTTCAAGCACCTATTCACCACCTCAGTCTGGCCATCCATTTGAGGGTGATATGCAGTGGATAACTGTAGTTCCACTCCTTGCAATGTAAACAATTCCTTCCAAAATTTGCTAACAAAGGTAGCTCCCCGGTCACTGGTGATGGTTTGTGGCATACCATGGAGTTTGTATATGTGCTCAAGGAAAACTTGTGCAATTGTGTGAACCGAAAAGGGGTGAGTGAGTCCAACAAAGTGGGCATATTTAGTTAAGCGATCAACCACCACAAAAATAGCAGATTTTCCTTGTGATTTTGGAAGACCCTCTATAAAATCCATGGTAATGTGGGTAAAAACACCTGCTGGCACTGGAAGAGGCTGCAGCAGGCCTGGGGTGGCAACATTTTCTGGTTTGTATTGCTAGCAAATGGAGCAACTTCGGACATAGTTCCTGACATCCTTCCATAACCCCTTCCAATAAACTACGGAAGCCAACTTCTTTGTTGTCACAGTGAAACCAGAGTGTCCTCCTAAAGCAGAGTCATGATAAAGCCTTAACAACTTGGCTTTCAAGGCTGAAGCATTACCAACTATAAGCTTACCCTGGTTGGTGAGTTTCTATTGCCGCCAAACATAACGAGGATGGGCAGCTGCATCTCTTTCCTTTGCTGCGATAATATTTCTTAAAGTAGGATCAGTGGTCCACATCTCCTCAATTGCTTTTAGTAACTCAGAGGGTAAGATGGTTGTCCTGTAATGGAACAACTCTGATTCAGGTAGACGTGACAAGGCATCAACTGCAGCATTCTCCTTTCCCTTCTTGTAAATAATCTCATAATCAAACTGCATAAGTTTAGCTACCCATGCTTACTGCGAGGGAGTGGTAATCCGTTGATCCAACAGATATTTTAAACTCTGATGATCCATTTTGATGACAAAGTGCTGATTAGTAAGGTAAGGCTCCCATTTTTTGATAGCTAATAAAATTGCCAACATCTCCTTTTCATAAATGGAGAGAAGCTTATTACGTGGTGAAAGAGCCTTGCTAATGAAAGCAATTGGGTGTCCTTGCTGCATAAGTATAGCTCCAATTCCCAGCCCCGAAGCATCAGTTTCAATCAAAAATGGTTTGTTGGGAATAGGCATAGCCAAAACAGGTGCTAACACCATGGCTTGTTTAAGTTGCTCAAATGCAATTTGAGCTTCATGTCCCCATTGGAATGCACTTTTCTTTAAGAGTTCTGTTAATGGTTTGGCAATTTGTCCATAACCCTTAACAAACCTTTGATAATACCCTGTCAGTCCTAGGAACCCCTGTAGTTGCTTTATAGTTCTTGGAACTGGCCATTCATGGACTGCTTGAATTTTTTGTGGATCAGTTTTTACCCCCTCTGGTGTGATAATGTGCCCGAGATATTCCACTTGTGTACACCCGAACAAACATTTGCTCTCTTTAGCAAGGAGCTTGTTGGACTCCAATAATTCAAAGACCAGTTGAAGATGTTGTAGATGCTCCTGTTTTGATTTACTGTATACCAATATATCATAAAAAAAACTAGCACAAACTTCCTCAAGTAAGGCCTAAAAATGGTGTTCATTAAGTTTTGGAAGGTGGAAGGAGCATTGGTTAAACCAAAGGGCATAACCAAGAACTCATAATGCCCATCATAAGTCTTGAATGCAGTTTTCTCAACTGAATCGGGGTGCATCCTAATTTGCCAATAACCAGACCTCAAATCAATTTTAGAAAAAACTACTGCTCCTCCCAATTCATCCAAGAGTTCTTCAATAACGGGGATAGGATATTTATCTTTAATAGTAATAGCATTTAAGGCCCTATAATCAATACACATGCGCCAACTCCCATCCTTCTTCTTCACCAACACCACAGGACTAGCATATGGACTGATGCTGGTTCTTATCACCCCAGTCTCCAGCATTTCCTTAGTTATTTTCTCCACAACATCTTTTTGGAGAGGCCCATGCCTATAGGGTTGCATGTTAACTGGTTGAGCTCCTTCCTTCAAGATGATTTGATGATCGTGAGTCCTTGTAGGTGGGAGACCTTCTGGTTCTTTGAAAAGGAACTTGTACTGTTCCAACAACTCCTTCAATTGATCCCAACCATCTCTTGTATTCTGAACATGCAACTCACACAATGTTGCAAGTGGAGGCTCATGAACCTGCATAAGTAAGTGAACCGAGGCTAGCTGATGGTTTCTTGTTAACAATTTACTAAGCTGGCCTTTGTCAACAACTGTTAACCCTTTAGTTTGTTCTCCATGTAGCACCGACTGTCGACCATTAACCTAAAAAGTCATTCTCAAGTCACTAAAGTTCCACAAAATGTCCCCTAAGGTAGCCAGCCATTGTGTTCCTAGGATCAAGTCATAGTTAGTGAGTGGTAAGGTATAAACATCACTCACAAAACATTGGCCCTGCACTTTCCATTCAAAGGCCGAACACAGGGAAGGACATTGCAAGTTTTGTCCATTGGCAACTGTCACTTGTATACCCTTTACTGGCTGTAGTTTGCAATTAAACCTCCTAGCAGTTTCCTCACTCAAGAAATTATGGGTGCTTCCTGAGTCAACCAGTATAAACAATCTCTTGTTCTTGTGCATCCCTACCAACCTCATGGTTTCAGATCCCATGGACCCATGTAATGCCTATAATGACAGTTGCATTAATTTGGGCTCATCAACTACAACCTCCTCCTCCGCCATCTGATCTTCTTCCTGCCCGTCTCCAGTATCAACATGCAATTGCAGTACAAAAGCTTGCCTGGTCTTGCATCGATGGCCAGGAGCAAACTTTTCATTACACCAAAAACAAAGACCCTTTGCTCGTTTCTCATCGAATTCTTTATTGGTCATGTTTTTGGGGTTCTTTGCAAGTTGATAAGGTAGCTTAGGGATGTTGTGTGTGGACAACAGGCCTGTTTGATTTTGAGTTTTCTGGTAAGTTGTCGTATATGGTGTTTGGCTGGAATGGGCAGAAAGGTTTTTGTAGAGATTGGGTGGAAGATTGAGTGGGCCTAGTGTTTTGGTGTTTGGTTTGGGTTTGCCCTTGATAGCAGCCACTGTGAGTTCCTGCAATTTGGCTAGGGAATAAGCTTCAGTTAAGGTCTTGGGCTTAAACATCCTTACTACATTTCCCAATTCATCAACTAGTCCAGATAAAAAAAACTAATGGCTTGGTCTTCTCTAATCTCAGCCCTAGGGTATTTTTCATCAAAAGCATCCAAATAATCTTGCAGAGAACTTACCTGCCTCAAGTTTCTTAAGTCTACTAAAGGATCATCATAGGCATGTGCTCCAAATATGGAACTCAAGGCTTTCACATAGTCCTCCCATGCTACTGGTACTCCTTCTCTAGCCTTGATGAAGCCTTGATGCCATTGGATGGCCTTTCCATCCAGATGAAGTGCTGCCATCTTCACCCAGTTGTCTTTATGAGTGCCATCTACTTCAAAGAAATATTCTGCCCTGAGAAGCCAATTTGTGAGCTCCTCACCATTAAATCGGGGAAATTCCAGCTTAGTAGTTTGTCCCTATAGGTGTCGATTTTCTGTATCCTTCCTTGAAGGTTCTGCATCAATGGCTTCTGCACCCTTGTTCTTAGCCAATACTTTCGTGTTTTGCAGACTTAATCCTCCAATCAAACTCCTGATTTCCTCCATGGAATCCTTCAACAACTGTTGCTGTCATTTTTTAGAATCCTGTACCATTTGGGCAAGGTCACGCCTGAGTTCTTGAGCTCTGGTGTTATTCGCCATGGTCAGAGGATCGAGGCTCTGATAACAATTGATATGAACTGAATCAAGAGAAGAGGGACAAAGTAGAATAACAGAGAGAATTAACAGAGAAGAGAGCTTAGAGAATTTTCATTAATTGGAAAAAACTGCCTCAGCATACATCTTGGCACCTCCTTATGATCCAGAATGGGCCATGCATACATTTTATTCTTTCTTTCCATTACGAAATGCAAACAACAACAACCATTAACAGAGAGAACAAAAAATAACAACAATATACTAATAACCACTACGCAGCGTTTTGCAATTTCCTCTTCAGTCCAAAGTGATGTCGTTCAGTTTGCATCACCCGGTTGGTTTAAACAGCCTAGAAAGCTCACCATTCCATAGAACCCGAACACTGCTGCTCTCCCACGCCCCTACTCTCTCTTCTTATAAGGTCTAGTTATTAGTGTTTGTTCATTAAATTATCTTTATTTCTCAATTAATGAAATAAAAAATATAAAAAAAATCAATATACACATTAATAATATTATTAAATTATAAATTTTTCAGAAATAACTAAAAGAACCAAAAAAAAAAAGAACAACTTAACAAATGACAAAGGATGATCTTACCCAGACCAATAGGTTTACCCATACACCCAAACTAGCATCCTTTGTCACAAGGAAGAAAAGAAACAAAAGTATCAAAATTTAAAACAAGAGCTAAATAAAAGGGAATAAATCCTAAATAAAGAGATAAGCATATAACAAAGTTAACCTAGCCAGATTATAGGCCACTTTATTAGCTTCCCTACGAGGCCAACAATAGAGGAAACTGAAATTATTACATCAAGAGCACATAATCTCTAATAATTAAATTAAACTCAGAAGAACCATACTTATGTCGATCAATAGCATTAAAGACCTTCAAGCAATCAATCTTAACCTTTATCCATCCCTAAAGATTTGATCCTTGACAAAATTTTCTAAGAGAAATAGCTTCAACTAGACAAGGGTATAAAATAATAGGATATTAACCTAATATGCTTTTAATAAAGATTCCATGGGAATCATGAATCACAGCTCCTAAACCTTCAGCAGTTTCATCTTTAGAAATCCCTACATCAACATTACACTTAAGCCAACCAATTTCCGATTTTTTCCACAACTTGCAATTGAAAAGGGGCGAAGGAGAAGGAGTGGCTTTTCCTAAATCCATTTTAGCATTCTGCCAATCCTACAAAAATGAGATAACAAAGGATAAAAATAAGTCAGAGTAAAATTTTTATTTTTCCTTATTTGCGTTATGGAGCAGAAGTGAATAAAATCATGCCCAACAAAATGATTTCCTATTCAGCCATTTAAATTCCTGACAGCTTTAGCAAAATTACACTAGAAAAAAACATGATCCAAACTTTCCATAATACCACATCTTCAGTACTCCGAATTAATAATCAACCCTTTCCTCACCAATAATCATTGGCAAGGAATAAAAAATTTTAGGCATCTCCTCATGAAATCCTTAAATTTGGAGGGAATACGTAAGTTCCAAATATTAAGTCAAGGACCTCCAACACAAGTAGCAGACTTATCCGACATGAAAAGTAACTTTATAACTTGACTTAACTGACTCCCCATTTTTCGAAAAATGTCAAATAAGCTTAATGGTAGGCCTATGAAAATTAATAGAAATTTTAATGAGCCTACTAAGATCAAAAGGCACAAGAATCCCATTTATAAAATTTCCATCCCATGTCAAATTATCTTCACAAAACATATCACTCATTTTAACGTCTTTCATGCATGTAATAGGTTTTGAATTAACAAAAAAAAAATGAATCATCATTCATCCAATCTTTAAAAATCCAAATAGAATTTCCATTTTCGAATCTCCACCTAACATCTTTTAGAAATAGTTTTTTTTAATAGAATTTTCATTTCCAAATCTCCACCTAACACCTTTTAAAAGTAGTTTTTTTTTCATTAAAAAGACTTTTCCAAATGAAATAAGGATTGGATCCTTCAGAGGCTTCCAGAAAATTTTCTCTTAGATAATATCTAGCTTTAAAAATCTTGCTAGAAATAGAATTGGTCCTTAAGATAAATTTCCAACATGCTTGCAAGCCATAACCATATTAAATAAGTGAAGCTTTCAAAAACCCATTCTACCATACTTCTTAGACACCCATAAATTATCCCAACTCGTTCAGTAAATTATCTTAGATTTCATGTTCAAACCCCACTAAAAAGAATTCATAATTTTTTTCTAGTAAATCACAGAAACTTAATGGAAGGAGAAAAATACTCATATAATAAGTCAATAGAGCTTGAGCTACAGTTTTAATGATAATTTCCTTGCCCACTTCACAAAAGAAACTTGTTTTTCTAATTATATAACATTTTTACTCATTTTATCTCTTATAAAAGAAAAAATTATTTCTTATATCTCCAAAACAAAGAAGGTAAGCCCAGATAATTCCCATGATCAAAAAAGGCATAGACACCTAAAATAGTTGAAGTGTAAACTCAGTTAGAATGAGAAGTATTAGAATTGGAAAAAAAAGGCTAACTTTTGAAAATTAATAGCTTGGCCTAAAGCCTTCTCGTACTTAGGCAAAATATTCTTAACATTATGATACTCGATATCATTAGCTCTGAAGAAAAAAAACTATCATCTGCAAATAACAAATGTGAGACATTGTGATGCGAACATAACCAAGGAACATAAAAAAAGGAATGAGTTCAAGGACAAGCTAGCACTGCCAGATGGACCAATGACAAGGTCAAGAGCTGAGAAGTTCAAGAAAGCAGTAAAAACATACATGGGTCGAATTGTGGAAGCTATGGACATTCAAGAGAGAGAGGGACTGAATAATTCCATGTTTAACCCAATAGGGCCAAATGGACAAAAGAAGGCACAAATGGGCTTGTTTAACTATGTTAAGCTAGTAGAGTAACTTTGAACAGCCCAATGGACTTATTTTATTATGTTGGGCTTGTTTTATTTTGATCTATTTTATTGGACCTTAATCTAGCTTAATAGGCTTATTTCAGTGAGTTGAGCTTGTTTTAGCTTGGGCTCATTTAACTTAATTATTTTAGACTTGTGGACTGTATTTTAGAGTTATTAAGTTTGGGCTTTAGTTATTTGGTGGGAGGCCCAAGACTAGAGGCCATTTTAATTAGTTAGGGTTTTATTTTCTTAAGAGGGTATAAATACCTCATTAAAAATATTGTAAGGCAGATTTTGAGACTTTTGAATACATTCTATTTGGCTTGGCCAAATTCTACAAAGGAAGGATTGCTTGCCTTCTTCTTTTGCATCAAAAACTTTATTCTTATCAAGGTATTTACTTGTGGCGAATTCTATTATTATGTTTTAAATCAACCTAATTATATACATTTCCATTCATATTATTAATTGGAGGTTCGTTAGGGTTGGAAATTTGTTCTTGTTCATGATCATGCCATATTGTATGTTTAAGGGATTTAGGGTTCTTTAGCCTTGGGGTTCCACATCACATTAGGGTTACACGTACAAATAGAGCACCAATGAATACCCCCATAAGCCATCGCTTGTCTAAAAATAAAAGAAAGATCTTCTGCACATAAAATAAAAAGAAATGGGGATAATGAATCTCCTTGCCTTAAGCCACGATTAGGAGCAAACAAACCAATTAAAGATTAATTAAATAGATCGAGTATTTCACAATTCTAACACATAACATAATCAGCTTAACTATAACGCCCCGAAATTTGCATCTGACATGTATGACACATTCTAGAGCATGAACAATAATCCTAGGATAGTTTTTAGAGTAATTACAATAGTACAGTATAGAAAAATTTGAAAACACATAAGTGTTAAATGTGTTCAAGCTAGAGAAATTCGAGGATGGGTGACCTAGCAAGTAGTTCAAGTTAATATTGGAATAAGGAAATAGGTATTAAATTAAGTTTATTGGCACAATTTGAGATAAAATTGAGGTTAAATAAGCCCTCAAAACAGACAAAAAAAATTTTGCTCGGTATTTTAGAAATGGTTAATCAAAAGTTTGACTAGGCTCAAAAATATTCCATAGACCTTTAAATTTTTTTGATTGCCTAGATCTATTAGAAATATTTTAAATTGGTATCTAGAAAAAAAATTATTTTTTTTTGAAAATTTTGAATTTTAGACCGGCTGATTTTCCCTCAGAAGCTGGAATTATATCAAAATGATATGAGCTTGAAAAGTTCATAAATATTGTGTTTTCATGTGTAATTTTGTTGAGTATAGTATTTATTATGTTGGAATTTTATGTGTATTTTGTTGATTTTATGTGTTTTGTGTGTTTGTGGATGTTTTATTTGTTTTATAGGAGATAAGGGAATGGTTTAGAGCTTAAAGGATATCACTTGAAGGAGGAAGTGAAAAGCTAGGGCTACAAAAGCTAGGATTGTGAGTGCGACAATGAAGGGAGGTCGCGACAGCATGCGAAGGAGAGAATATCCAGCAGATTGCGAGCAAGGCAAAGGCACACTATGTCGCGAGCGCGAAAGGGATCATGAGCGTGACAAGAGGCAGTTGAGGAAGGAGTTGAATGTGAAGAGTTGTATTTTTTCATCAACACTTGTAATCTTTTGGAAGAGGCACTTAAAGGGACATCTCTTTTTAGAGATGTATATATATTACTTTGAACATAATTAGAGGGGATGAAGATTTGATTTTACAACTTAAGAACAATAGTTTTAGCATTTTAATTTTAGTTTAATTTTCATGATTTGAAGAGAAGGCATGCAAGGAAGAAGATACATTTGGTGAATTGAAAAAGGGTTGAGAGATCCTCTTCTTTTATTTCTAATTTTACTTCTTCTTTGTAATCCTTAAATGAGTTTTATTTGGCACTTGAATTATTTGAATGAATATCTATTTTCCATTTATATTATTAGTCTTTGAATGTAGAATCTTCTATTAGTATAATTTGCATTTTAATTATAAGTTAAAGGAGGATTGAGAGGTTCATTTTAACTTACATCTAATAGGAATTCATTATCAAAGCATAGTTTGAGAGATCACATGTGGAGATAATTGCTATAGGTTGGTGATTAATCTTAAAATATGTAATTAGAATCAACTAGTTCATTAACAAGAGTTAAGGATTAGCATTTTAATTGCATGTTTTAGGCATTCTAATTCATGTCGAGAGAGTGGATTAGAAATTTATTCTAATTTGGCTTACTGATAAAATTAAACATATTAATTGAAATAATGGATTCAAGTGCATGATCATTAGTTTTCCATTACTAATATTGTCTTTTTTATTATATTTAACTAAGATTTAATTAGCTTACACGATAGAGTAGTTTAGAGTTAATTACAATTTATGAACATTGTAAACAAGATTAAAATTAAGTAGTAATAGTGAATAATATCAATTAACATTCCTCGTGGGATCGACATCTAAAGTACTATAACTGGTACACCGTATACTTGTGGTATTAATGCTTATGAAAGAGTATAACACAAAACAATCTCAGAATGAATTTAAATTTCAACCACACTCTTCTGCATATGTCAGAACATGCAGGGTAAAATTTTGAAGCATTTTAATGAGTATAACATTAGTTTCCAGAAAATGGTGAAAAATCGAGTTTAATTTAAGTCACCAAGTTAAAGGGCATTTTTCATTGGTTCAAGGGTATAATTATCATTAGAAATTGGGTTAGAATATATTGGAACCAAAAATTGGGAAGGGGAATTAGTGGAGAAATTATTTAGGCCAAAATTGTGTTATTTAGGTGAAATTGGGCCAAGTGGTTGGACCTGATTTGGCCCAATTCACATGGGTATATAAGACAAAAAAATAAAAAATTTCCAAAATTCTCAACCACTTTCTTCCTCCTTCCAGCTGCCCCTATCTTCACTCATTTTCTTCATTTTTCCACCATTTTCATCAAAGAGATTATACCAAATTTTATGTCCCATGCAATTATAAAGCCTTAATTCATTTATAATCATCTTTATAGCTCATTTGGATTTGAGAAAGTAGAAGAAATTTCAAGGAAAAAGTTTGGAGCAAAAGTTGAAGTAAGTGACATGGAAATTCATATTTTGAATTGAAATTAAAATATAGATGAGAAAACATTGGGGAAACCAATCATGGAAGATTTGGTCAAGGTGGGAACCAAGTGGAATCAAGGTGGAAAAATGGAAGAAAGGATGGAAATGAAGAGAAGTTATGGAGGAGAGCTTGAAAAAAAGGTTAGTGGATACAAACTACACTTTACTTCATTTAATTTTTGAATTTTGGCATGAAAATTACATTATGTAACAATAGGAATTTATAGGAAAGTGGGAAACTATTTAATATAACAAAGTAAAATGATATTTATCATGAAATAAATAAGAAATGAGAAAGAAATAAAATTTAGAATGAGAGTTTATGTTGAGGCTGAATTGGACATAATGTAGTATGACATGGTATCATGATGTTAATTAGTAATTTAATCTTAAAATGTGTCATATTATATTAAATGAACATAATTAGAATGATTTGAGCTTAAACAAGTATATGGACATAGTGTCTACTATGTGTACATAATGATGTATCATTATGTAACTAAAGATTATCAATGAAAAATAAGTGCATATTAATACATAAAGGTCTAAAACAATTATCAAAACATGTAAAGCATGATAATACATGAAAAACCATGAGTAAAGTATAAACATGAAACATGGCATGTTGGAGTTCTTACTGAGGCCGAATGGTACACCTTGTGTTAATGCCATATTTTTATCATGTTTGGATCGTATTTATCATGTATATTATGGTTTCATATGTAATGTTGATGAATGCATGAAGAATGAGAATGTATGACATGATACATAATTGAAATGACATAAAGTTGGACATAAAAATATAACATAAAGTAAAAAAAAAAAGTAGTTGTTCTTAGTGTATGGTGGGTAATTTAGGATTATATAATATAATGGCTACACTTAAGTGCAAAGTGAATTTATGTGTTTCAATAATTTTTCAAGGGTCTCCAGCATTAATTTTAGGCCTAGAGGTAATTTTACCGGTCTAAAACTCAAAAATTTATAGTGGTCAAAAAATTTATTTTTCACTCCTGAATATTAATTGGGATTGTTTTGAGCATGTACATGCAAATTGAATAATTTTTGGAGGCCTGTGGCATATTAATTGGAATAATTTAGTATGATCGCACCGAATACCATCCCGGTGTCACTATTCACATTTCGAAAAGTACTATTCATAAGAATGGAATTTTGGGTCACTACATTTCTCCCCTACTAATAAAAATTTTGTCCTCGAAATTCTTTCACACTAAATAACCAAAAATACTATTACTTCTTTATACCTCTTTGTCTTAAGGTAACTTTCTCTTACTTCTCAACTCTACAACAAAAGGGACAGGTAAAGATTAATCTCAAATATATTTTATTCATTGTATGGCATGTACATGTACTACTTCAATCATTTACCACACTTATACATGAACTTCGTTCTTAGGACCGCCTAAGCCTAACTCTAATACCACAAAATGTGACATCCTATGCCTGAACATAGCTCCGAACATCGGTGTACTAACATTGCTAATATCACATGGTTATTTTAATAGTTTAGTACTCTTATGATGGTAGTTATTCATTTTAAGAATGGTACCTAATTTCTAATTATAGTTTTACATCATTTTATCACTATTCATTTGGTGAAGATTCGAGCAGCATAACAGTTATAAAATCAAGCTACCCATAATTTCATTCAATTGACATCATATATTCTATTATTCATCATCCATTTCATTATTTTACCATTTATTTGAATTATAGTCTACATTTAACAAATTTTCTTTAAGTAACATAATAGGATTTAAAACTAATTTCTCACTTTTATTTATTCTTTTATACCATTTTTCATGCCAAATCAATTCTTTAATATTTAATTTCATTATTCTACCTTTAATTTAAATTTAAACATCACATACATTAAAACCCTAATTACATAATTTATATTTACATGAAATAAATTAGTTTAGGTATCCACTTAAATATTTTCCAAGCTCTATCTATGATTTCTCCTCCTTTTCCATCTCTTCCTTCCACTTTCTCCTTGTTTCAACTTGTCTTCCCCTTGAATTTCCATGTGGACCAAATTTTGAATTTTTGCTCCAAACTTCTCTTCACACTTCTAGGTATTTTCTCTACTTGAAATCTGAATTTTTCTTTGTTTTGGGGCTGCTAAGAGATGATACAAGTGATTCCAATTGATAGAGCATGAAAAATTATGATAGGAGAGCTTAAATCAAGTGAAAAATGGTGGAATTTAACTATGTTTTGGGTTATATTTTTGGAGGGGAGGGAGAGCTGTTCTTTATTCCAATTTTTTTCCAGAAATTTTTGGATTTTGGACAAAGATTTTGTCCAAAAAATTAGCTCGAAAATGAGTGGTTTAAAGAGTGAACAAATTAAACCACTTTATGTGGACATAATTATGCCACTCATCAATTTCTCATTGGCTCATCTATCTTTATCTTATTTTTTCACCAAAATTATTTCAAAAATTTCTAAATATATAGTTAAGATGTGTTTAAAATTTTGGGCCAATTGGAATTCGTTTCAATAGGTTTAAAGGTATCGAAATATTTTCGACCGGATCGAAAACTCAATTTTTCGAGCCGAAAACTCGATTTTCAAAAGCACAGTAAAATTGATTTTTCACCATCAAATAAACCTTCATAATATTTCAAGTGAATTCATATGTTTTGATAAATTTTCAGAGGTCTCCAACATTATTATTTTTAGGCCCACAGGCCAATTTTATCGGTCCAAAACTTGAAAAGTCACAGTGGTCAAAAAATTATTTTTTATTTTTAAATATTAATTAAAATTATTTTGAGCATTTTCATGAAAACGAAATAAATTTTGGAGGCCTATGGAATAATTTCAGATCGGTCAAAGTTCGGTCAAGTCTTATTTTATGGTTCGATAAAATTCTTTATTGTCTATTTTAAGGGCTTATCCGACCTCAATTTCACCTCAAATTATACCACTAGACTCGGTTTAATCCGTACTTTCTAATAGTACAATACATATAATGCAAGTTAGAAACTTACCAGAAGATCACCCATCCTAATATTTCTCTCACCTGAGCACGTTTAACTCTAGAGTTCTTATAAAATTTAGTGCATTAATGCTAATGTGATCACGTGCAATAACATCTCGGTATCACTATTCACGTTCTAAAAATTACTATTCACAAAAATGGAATTTTAGGCCATTACAACAACCCCATTAGAAAGGTCCGCATATGCCAACTCATATTAGATGGAATAGAAAAAATATATTTTTATAGCTTAAAACTTCCACATTGATGATTTTTTTAATAATTAATTGGTTTTTCTAAAAAAATTAATATTTAAATTTCTAATCGACACTCAATAGTAAAATGTATTATTTAATTAACAAAATATTAATTGATAGCCCAATTTTTGGATGTATTTAACTTTTACGCAATATTTGTTGGCTATTCCAATGTCGACAAATTAAATAATTATAAGAGATTAATTCTCTTATAAATGCAAATTTCCACTTTTTGTTTTAATCATCCTAAGATAGCCAATTAACTCCTCAAGTTAAAAGTTCTTTCTCTCTTTTTGTAATATTTCACATTATAATTTTTTTTGAAATAGTGAAATATTAATTTATTTATTTTCTGCCTATTTTTCTTTAGTTGCAGCTCCTTTACTCCCTACACACACTTACAATAAAAACACATAAAAGTCACCATGTTTCACATAAAAACTTAACTAAAACTAGATATTTACTTCACGAAAACATTCACAAATAATACATCAATTAACTCACATCAATCCCCCACACTTAACCTTTTTCTTGTCCTCAAGCAAAATTCAAATGCAAGAAAACAACAACAAGCAACAATTAAAACATATAACAAAATTCACACAATTATGGAGTTAACATTCATATTTGATAGACAACATGTTATAACCTTCATCTCTTAATATATTAGTCTCAATTTGCAAACTCTCAAGCAATACCCTTGCCTATTCAATTCAACAACTATGCACATTTGGAGAATTAGGAAGTTGCAAAGTACAAGAATATAAGCACTCAAAAAATTGAATATCTTAACACATGTATAGACTATTTCATACAAAACATTGCCTAAAGTAACTTTCACTCAAACACTTTATTATTTCTTCACTCAAATGTTTAGGGATTAGCGTTTCACTCTTTCCTTTAATATGCTATTACATACCATAAGCTTGTAAATGAATAAACATCTCCACTACTAGCACAAGTCAAATGCATGAAATCAAAGGGTCATATTCAAGGTTGTAACTTGGCTTAGGTAAAGGTAGGTTACATTTGGTTAAGTAGCTTATAATGTATAGAGAAAAAGTGATCACCATATCATAAGAGACTTAAGTTAAAAGCATAGCATAATCACATGAAGTTTTAACTTAATATTTTAACTCCATTATTAATGTCCATATGTTACGCTAGTGTTTTTTAAATCATTTATTATCTTTTCTATTTCTTTTCTTTCTCTTTGCTTTTCTTTTTTCTTTTTTAACTAACTTTTATTCTAACATTGGACTTATGAAAGAAAAAGGGAGCCAACTATTCATCATGCTTACACTTTGATAAGATTTGTCTCAAATTTCATAGCAATCCTAATCCTCTACACACAAAAGGGCGCCAGAAGAAAAGTTTATTGTTCAAAATTGGATTAAGGCTATCTACGTGCTTAATAACCAAAATTGGCTAAAAGTTCAAAATTGGCTACCTAAAGTCAAAAAGGGTTGGTCTAGTTAAGCAAGTTAAATTGGCTATATTCTAGTGCCCTTATCATTTCTCATGTAAAAACTCACTCTAAATGTAATCTCGAAGTTTATCAAAAATAAGTTCTAGAGGATATTGCATATCAAGGCTCTCATACAAATAAAGATATCAATGTAAAAGGTTTCAAAAGCTTACTCAGCTATAGGTCAAATTACTCTAAGTAATGATTTATCAAAATAATCATATTTACATGTAAAAAGATAAACAACTTAAAAAGAACCTATACTAAAGTTCTTTGCCACATCATAACCCTTACTATGCACATAAAGATGTCAAAGTAAAATAACCACTGATATTCTTCAAGAGTTTTGTTAACTAGACCACAAATCGAAAAAAAAATTATCTCATGTCCATACTACCAAATGTTCATCAACTATAAAAGCTCCAAAACTATACAAATACAAAACAACCTAAACAATCTAAACATGCATATAAGAATAACACAAATGAAAACACAATTCACTTATACTAATTACAATCTAACACATATATGCTAACACATTACACATACACCTCCCCACATTTGAAGGACACAATGTCCCTATTGTGAAAAGAAAGCATAATCATACGCAAAACAAACATCACTTAAACATAAACACACGAAAGCACAAAAACACAAATCACATATACACAAAACAAAAAGAAAATAGAAACATAAATAAACAAAAAGGAGTAAAGTACTGCCCTCATGTAGCTGCACTAGGCGAATCCGGTGGAGAAGGGCTGAAATCAACGTTGTTTCTTCTGAAAAAATGAAAGCAACTTCCAGCTTAGACTCTTGTGACTCTTATGCAGCGCCTTCAAGCTTGTCTCCATGTGGACCACCTTTTCCTTAAAACTTTTATTAGACTCCTTTATCTTGTCCAATTGATCCAACACCTTCTGCCACCCCAAGGAACTCCCTCTTTCACTAGTAGCAAAATCATCCCCATTCTCATCTTCACTAACACTAGCGACAGTATCAACTTTAGCAACAAAGGATTGGTTTTGCCTTTCTTCAGTCCTGCCACATCTTTCCTCATAAGAGAAAAATTAGGGGGATAGCCACCTCGCTTTAACAACCTAGAATTTCGTAAGAATTTGACATCCATCATAATCACCACCTCATTCTTCTCAAGCGTAAATTTCTACAATTTTTCCAAGCAACCTAACACAATACCAGTGACCATATGTCCCAAGCCTACACTCTTAGTCTTGGTAATTGAAGCATGATATAAACCCTGGAGAATAAAGTCAATAGAGCAAGGTGTCCTTTTAGACTGAATCATGGACAAAATAAATAAAGTTTTGGCTTGAACTTTGTTACTATATACTCTACCAAATAAGGCATGGCATAAAAACTTATGAAACAGCAACAAAATATTATCTTTAATATGCTTATTTGTAGAATTCTTGTTATCAAAATGAGGCAAACTAGACAACATTTTCCATACTTTAGCAGTAGCAAATTATTATGGGACAAAAGTTTGTCCATTCAAAGGAAAACCAAACCATTTATGTATTTCTTCAAAATCAAAAAAAAATATTTAATGCCTTCATGCCTAAATTTTATTTTTATCTTCCTATCATCCACATAAGACAAAGTAACAAAAAATTCAATAGTTGAGTCCTTCTTAACAGGCAATTGCATGTTAACAAATTTCTCCCATTTCATGTATTTAAAATATTTTTCAAATTCTTGAGCAATGCCTAAATCCTCTAACAAAACAAAATGTAAATGTCACATACCTATATATTCTTTCTTAGAGAAAAAATGAAATTTCTGACCTTCATCCTCACTGTAAATGGGAAATGGACAATCATACATATCTTGGTGAATGGTTGTGCCCCTAGATGGTTGAGAATAACTCTCAGCAGCCTTTCCTTTGCCCTTGTCTCTGTTGGCTAGTGTCTTCAATCTCACCATTGTAACCCAACAGAAAGAGTGCAACCACACAAAGTAACAAGTGAAAATTGAAAACTTGAAAAAAATAAATGAAGCACAAAGTGAAAGAAATTAGAAATAAGGGATAAAGAAGAAAGAAAAGTTAAGAGAAAGGGGAAAAAATTGTTGAAAATGGCAGTTTAGGGTTCTATAACCTATTTATAGGGAGAGATTTAATACTTACAACAGTTGAAAACTGCGCCAAAAATTCAAAATCCATGTTTTGTCGTGCTCGTAACAGAAGGCCATGTGGTATTCATCACGCTCGCATCAATGGTCGCGCTCGCGACAAAACCAACCTAAAAATTTTTGCTTACTGGGTCGTGCTCGCGATAGACATCAATTTTTGAAAACTCTTGAAAAGCAAAAAGAACAAAAATTAAAACTACCACATTTTAACATCAAGAAATATGCAAAACACACCACTATGTAAATTTTAAACAATAAACATCAAAAGATTAAAACAAAAGTATATAAAACAAATACAGATGTATGTATAGACATATAGAATTAGAAATAATTATTAAGTACTACTAAGAGATTCACCTTCAACCATATGGAGATAAACATAGGAAACCTCTCTATTAGGAAAATTGCTCTCCAAATACACCTTATACCTTTGACCATTAGCTTTAAATAATTCACCCTTACCGTTTTTCAATTCTAAATACCCATGGTCAAAAACTTCAGTTACAAGAAATGGCCCACTCCAGGGAGATCGTAATTTTTTAGGAAATAACTTCAATTTAGAATTAAAGAGAAGTACTTTATCCTCTACTTTAAAACTCTTATATTTTATGTGAGAATCATGCCACTTCTTTGTCTTTTCTTTATAAATTCTAGCATTCTCATAAGCACTAAGGCAGAACTCATCCAATTCATTCAATTGCAAATATTTCTACATGCCAGCTTATTAAGATCAAAATTCAGGGCTCTAATAGCCCAATAAGCTTTATGTTCTAGCTCAACAGGTAAATGACATGCTTTACCATACACTAACCTATATGGAGTCATGCTAATAGGTGTTTTAAAAGCTGTCCTATATGCCCAAAGTGTGTCATCCAATTTATGCACCCAATTTTTAAGTAAACTAGAGACACTCTTCTCTAAAATCCATTTTAGCTCTCTATTAGAAATCTCTACTTGACCACTTGATTGTGGATGGTAAGGTGTGGTCACCCTATGATGCACCCCATACTTATGCAATAATGACTCAAAAGATTGATTTATAAAATGCATACCTCCCTCACTTATAATGGCACGAGGCACTCCAAACCTTGAAAATAATTTCTTCAAGAACTTAACAACTATTTTGAAATCATTGGTTGGAGTAGCTTTGGCTTCCACCCACTTAGACATATAATCCACTCCAACCAATATATAATTTTGGCCAAATGATGTCGGAAAAGGATCCATAAAGTCTATACCCCATACATCAAAGACCTCCACTTCCAAAATATTTGTTAAGGGCATTTCATCCCACTTACCTAAATTTCCTATCCTTTGGCATTTGACACATTAAGCAACGAACTTCTTTGCATCTTGAAACAATGTTGGCCAATAGAATCCACATTCAAGAACACAAGCTGTCGTCTTCCCACTACCATTATATTCTGCACACAAAGCAAAATGACAAGGAGATAAAATATCAAGATATTCATTCACACCTACACATCGATGTAAAACTCCATCTCCACAAATTTTGAACAAATAAGGCTTCTCCCATAGATAATGTTTGATGTCATAAAAGAACTTCTTCCACTGTTGAGAAGACAAACCGTAAGGCATAACCCCTACAGCAATATAGTTAGTATAATCCTCATACCAAAAAGTATTAAGGTGACTAACTAGTATTAAACACTTATCAGGAAACTCTTCATTTATTTCATCATCATCACCTATAAGTTTGTCCTCATTCTCTAATCTCGATAAATGATCAGCCATTAAGTTTCTCACTACCTTTTTTATCTCGTATTTCTATGTCAAATTCTTGTAATAAGAGAACCTAGCGAATTAACCTAGGTTTAGCATCTTTCTTAGCAAATAAATACCTTAGAGTTGTATGATCAGTAAAAACAATAACTTTAGATCCCAACAAGCATGATCTAAACTTATCACATGCAAAAACAACAGCTAACATCTCTTTTTCTGTGGTTGTATAGTTCAGCTAAGGACCCAAAAGAGTATGACTAACATAGCATATAACATGCAACTTTTTATCTTTCCGTTGACCTAAGACACATACTACAGCTAAGTCACTTACATCACACATGATCTCAAAAGGCAGGTTCCAATTCAGTGAAGTTATGATAAGTGCACTTATAAGGGCTCTCTTTAATTTCTCAAAAGCTATTAAGCATGCATCATTAAAATTAAAAGGAACATATTTTATTAAGAGGTTTGTCAGTGGCTTTGTAATTAAAGAAAAATCCTTAATAAATCATTTATAAAAACCAGCATATCCTAAAAATGACCTCACACCTTTTAATGTAATAGGTGGAGGCAATTTCTCAATCAATTCAGTCTTAGCCCTATCTACCTCAATCCCTTGCCTTGAAATTTTATGCCCTAGAACAATCCCTTCCTCAACCATAAAATGACATTTCTTCTAATACACATCTAGCCAAGACTTTATCTAGGTTATGCAAGCAAAGCTCAAATGAATCTCTATACACAGAAAAATCATCCATGAATACTTCTATTATCTCCTCAACCATATCCCCAAAAATGGAAGTCATGCAACTTTTAAAAGTTACAGGTGCATTACACAAACCAAAAGGCATCCTCCTATATGAAAAAATACAATAGGGACAAGTAAAAATGGTCTTATCATGGTCACTAGGGTAAATACAAATCTGAAAATAACTCGAGAAACCATCAAGAAAATAATAATGAAGAATGACCAACAATCCTTTCTAACATTTGATCTATAAATGGCAAAGGAAAATGATCCCTCATAGTGGCTGCATTAAATTTTCTATAGTTAATGCAAACCCCCTACCCCGTGGTGTTCTACTAGGAATCAAGTTCCCATTCTCATTCCTTACTACAATCATTTCGCCCTTCTTCGGCACACATTGAATAGGACTAACCCATTTACTATCCAAAATAGGATAGATAATCCCGTCATCTAACAATTTAATGACTTCCTTTTTAACAACTTCCTTCATGTTAGGATTTAACCTCCTTTGCCTATCAGCCTTAGGTTCATAGCCCTCTTCCATGTGAATTCTATGCATAACCATAGTTGGGCTAATTCCCCTTAAATTTGAAATCTGCCAACCTATACTTCTAATTCTCTTTCTAACCACTTGCAATAACATCTCCTTTTGCTTACTTTTAAGTCTATTAGAAATGATAATTGGTAAAGTAAAATTCATTCCAAGAAATGCATATCTTAGATGATGAGGTAACTCTTTCAACTCTACATTAAGAGCACTTACAATTGATGGAGGTAATGGATCCTCACTCCGATGTAAAATTTTTGGCTTGTGAACACCTTGATCCACCTCCTCATTGATCTCTTCATCTTGAGAGTCTACTATGGAATCTTCAATCCTAAAACTTCCAATACACATTCATCAATGACATCAATCTTCATGCATACATTATCCTCCATAGGGTATTTAAGTGCTTTGTCCATATGGTACTCTATACTATCATTCCCTACTCATAAGATTAATTTACCTTTCGACACATCAACTAAAGCCCTACCAGTATTCATGAAAGGTTTACCCAAAATTAATGGGAAATTAGCATCACAAGCAAAACCAAGTATCACAAAATTAGTTGGTAAAATAAACTTATCAACTTTAACTAATACATCCTTAATAATACCATATGGTTCCTTTAAAGATTGGTCAGCAAGTTGTAATACCATAGAAGTTGACTTCACATCCTCTAAACCAAATTTATTAAAGATTGATAGTGGCATGAGGTTTATACTAGCCCCTAAGTCACAAAGACACCTAGGAAACTTTATATCCCCTAAAGTACCTGGAATAGTAAAGCTATCAAAATCTTTCAATTTAGTGGGTTAGTTATTGGTGATAATTGAACTACAATCCTTTGTCAGAGCAATAGTGGCTACATCCTCCCAACTTCTTTTCTTAAAGATTTAATCTTTCAAAAATTTAGCATAGTTGGGAACTTGGGTGATAACCTCAACAAATGACAAGTTAATATGCAAATTCTTTAATTTATCTAAGAAATTAATAAATTGCTTATCCCTGTCCTTCTGCTTCAAACATTGCGAAAATGGTGGATGAGGTTGATACACTTTTGCCTTAGAACTTCCCTTTGTCGCACTCTCGAAAGGTGTCATGCGCACGACATTTCTCGATCTCCCTTCTATCGTGCTCGCAACAGGAGCTTCATCCTCCTCTTAAATTTCCTGCAAAATTCCATTCTTGTTAGCTAAAAAATTATCAATATATGTCTTACCAGGCTTGAGTGAAATGGCCTTTATTTACTCCCTTGGGTTATCCTCTGTGTTGCTTGGTAAGCAACCTTAAAGTCTCGAAGGTAGTGCACTTGCTAATTGACTCATTTGAACTTCTAGATTATGTATGGATGATGATTGGTTCTTCGCTATTTGATCAAACTTAGCCTATAATCTCTTATAATTTTCATCTTGAGAGTTAAGCTTTAAATTAATAGCCTTTAAGAACCTATCCATTTTGACCTATAAAGCACCAAATATATCTTTTCCTGGTTGAAATCCTATAGTTCCTCTATTTTGCCCATTCCCCCAAGAAAAGTTAGGATGGTTCCTCCAACCAGGATTATAAGTATTTGAAAATGGGTTACCACGCCCTTGACCTTGTATAAAACTCACTTGTTCCTCCGTACTAGCCAAACCTATCCCACAACTCTCACTCACATGACCTTATTGACCACAAAGGGTACAACTATTTGGTGGGGATCCTCCCATACTCAAATTATCTATTTTATGTGTCAATGCAACAACTTAAGCTTGCAAAGCTATGACTGAATCTCTAGAGTGGACTCCTTTGGTAGGGAAAGGAGGTGATATCTTGGCTCTTTTCATAGGCCATATACAATTATTTATCAACATTTCCTTTAACAACTCAAAAGTCGCATCTGTAGTCTTCCTTATAAGAGATCCTCCAGCAGCCGCATCAATAGTCCCTCTAATAGTGGGATTTACACCATTGTAAAATGTTTGCATAAGTAACTCTTTTGGTAGATTATGATGAGAGCAACTCTGTTGCAATTCTTTAAACCTTTCCCATGCCTCATACAAAGATTCATTATCTTGTTGCATGAAAGTAGTAATTTCTTTAATAATTTTAGTAGTTTTAGCCAACGAAAAATACTTAGAAAGAAATGCTTGAGCCAATTGATTCCAAGTGGTAATTGACCCTCTTACAAGTGAGTTCAACCAAGCTTTGGCCTTATCCTTCATTGTAAAAGGAAAAAGCATAAGCTTAATTGCATCCGCAAAAACTCCATTTACTTTAAAAGTATCACAAATTTCTAAAAAATTTTCTAAATGAGCATTTGGATCCTCATTTGGCAAACCATAAAATTGGATATTATTCTGCATCATTTGCAATAAAGAAGGTTTTATCTCAAATTGATTAGCATTTACCATAGGTCTTACTACTCCTTTTTATGTACCACTCAAGGCAGGCATAGCATAATCCATCAAACGTAGAGGATTATCATTGGCCATGGTTGGTCTCCTAGTCTTCTTCTTCTTTTGTCTCCGGTTACTTAATAAAAATTTTTCTCTCTGGATTTAAGCGTTCAAGTTCTTCTTGAGAACTCTTTGTTCTAGATATGCACTTGAACTCCTAAATTTTTAATACAAAACAAAAAAACACTAGTTGAAGGTTGTAATCCAAAATCTCGAATCAAGCATTAAAGTGGCAATCAACACAAAACATCTTCATTCCCCGACAACGGCACCAAAAATTTGTTAGTGCTAAATCTACAAGCGCACGGTTCACTGATTATAGTATTTAAGATATTGTTCCCACAGGGAAAGGATGAGGAATTACACACTATTACTCAATTCTTAATCTTGTTTACAACGTTCATAGGTTATATTATTCAATTAACTAAGATCTACATTAGACCTAGAAAGTCCTACTTAACTATTAATCAAAGAAGACAAATTATAGATTTATATTTTAAGATATGAATTGAACTTGAATTTATTCTCCTACTTTGAATTTTAAATCTTATATTGCAAACCAAGTTGGATTAATGTCCTAATTCATTCTTTCGGACTGAAATAGTTATTCTTAAGACATGCATGTGTAATTTTAACCCTTAAATCTTATTAATTGCTAATTAATTACATACACTTATTTTAAGATTAATTGCCAACCTATAGTAATTATTTTAATATCCTGATCTCTCACACAATATTTCAATAATGAATCTTTATTAGTTATAATAGGGAATACATCTCTCAATCATATTCTCACTTTTAATAATCATACATGAAGTACTAATAAAGAAATCTACAATAAAGACTAAGTATATTACTAAGAATATATAAGACATAGATATCATTGTTCAAGTTCCTAAAGAAAATATAATTACGAATTATAAGAAGAAGCAAATAGATAAGAGATAGTAAGAAGAAATCTCTCAACCCTTTTCTACTCTCTACGTAAATAATCTTTTACTTGTTTGTATTCTTCTCTCAAAACTAAGTAAAAGAGAGTAATAAAATCAGAAAAATTGTTCTTTTCTCTTTCACCATTTTTTTGTATCTCCCTTAACTACTTTTTGCATATATTGGATTCTAATCATTGTGTCCTTCAAAAATACCCATCCAGAAGTAGGCAACCCTTGATGGAATGATATGAATCTTCAAGTGTCTTTTCAAAGGTAACTGCCAGAATTCCTTTTACTTCGTGTCCACGAAGGATGCGCTTGCGACAAGACACGTTTCATCTATCTTGACTTTTTTTTCTTTCTGCATTGACATTGTAACCTTATTGTGTCACGCTCACAATAGGACTTCTTCATTTGCTTGTTTTCTGCCTATTTCTGTTTAGTTGTAGCTCCTTTACTCCCTACACATACTTACACACATAAAAGGCACCATGTTTCAAATAAAAACTTAACTAAAACTAGATATTTACTTCACAAAAACATTCACAAATAATACATCAATTAACCCACATCAGAGGATGCAGGCATAATTGGCCAAACCTAGTTAAATTCTAGTGTTCTTTAATATTGTCTATTTAATAACTATTATCGGGTATAGTTTTAGTGGATTATTGTGCTATTAAATTACATATCTAGAAAAATTCTAAAATTCTATCTAAAGAGAATGAATTTTAAGTGGGACCATTTATAATCTCTCCATTCTTTCCTAGGAATTTACCTAGTGTGATTTTCACACTTTATTCACCTGTATAATATTATACATGGTGAATTTTTTTCATTATTGATGGAAATTAACCTGAGTTCCCTAACTTTTGGTATTAGAGCTAAGGTTTCTTCTTAGTATGCTTTGTGGTTGCAGAAAAGTCAGATTTGCCACATCATAAAAGATTTCTTTGGGTTGTTGGCATTTCGTAATGAAAACTATTAAATAGTAATTATAGCAAAGATGGTAGACAACTCAAAAACACCCACACTAATCCTGTCAATTGCTTTTTCCTTGTCAATTCTAGTAAGAATTGTAGTGACGAATATAAGATTTGCGGTGGAGAATTTTAATGGTATGGGTCATTTTAGAATGTGGCAAAGTGAAGTTCAATATGCTCTCTTTCAACAAGGTTTAGACGTTACCATTAAAGAAAAAAAGAGGAAGTTGATGAGAAAGATTAAAAGACTGTTAATCATTTGGCATATGGTATAATTTAATTGTGTCTCTCTAGAAAAGAAGTATGGATTCTTGAAGGAAACTTCTACAAGTAAATTAATGAAGGCACTGGAGGAAAATTTTTAAAGAAAATTAGTTAAAATATGATTCATATATTTTAAGTACCATTATAAATTATCACGTCACCAATTTTAATCAGTTGTTGATTTAATGAATGTGGATATGACATTTAAAGATGATGATTTGGCTTTGATGTTGTTGGGATATGTAACACCTAGTACCTAGCTCAAATGAAGGGTTGGTTACTGAATGATACCCCAACTGTCAAGACCTTTGCAGAAAAAATGAACAAAGTTTCTCCTATATGGGACTCTGTCCCCCTACTCACAAAGAAAATAATTCGCACTTTTATAATGTTCAACACAATCCTCAACTTCTCAGACAACCAAATAACACAAATTCTCATCCCAACTACCCCAAACTAACACAATAAACAATATCCATTCACTATATATATATATATAAGCATTCTAATCTATGTTATTATAGCAATAATATAACATCTTTAATACAAAATAAAATTATTACAGGAAGCCATTTAAGTTTCTAAGGGTACTCAAAGTTCCAAATTGTCAAAACAAAATTAGCTCCCATGCCAAAGCATCCATCCTAAAGTAGAGACAAGCCTCCTTACTTTTTGGTAAATCCCCGACCTGAAAGTGCCCAAAAGTCCTATACACCTATGCACAGAAATATAATTTTCACGTGCTAAATATAATGCTTAGTGGCAACCACTAAATTTATTTTCCAGAAATTTCATGTTAAAAGAGGTATTCCTAACTTATGGAAATACAACAAATATGAATAAATAAACTAAAGAAATAACTACATAAATAAATAAATAAATAAACTTTAGATATACCTAGTCTATTTAATAACTAGTGTTATGTGAAACCATAATTTATGCATGTAATTAATAAAATTATCAATTTAGCCGACACACCACTGTACTTCCTCCCAACACACCTCATTTTTATTTATACCATCCAACACACCGTCTATCCTACCATCACACCATCGTACCCTCCATCACACCGTTATATTAACCATCACACCATTATACCATCCATCACACCAAATAATTTTTCACAATTTTGTGCCAATTAAATATCATATAACACAAGCAAATTATTAATAGATCTCCTGTATATTCAACTACATTATCTTCTCTATATTGCATCCATACATTTGCATAGATTACTAATAGTTTATAATCTCATTCAGAAATTATAAGTATTCTACCTTAAGTACTTGATGCATGGACGATAGACTTTCATTTGATACCTAATATAATCAGATGGATTTGGCAATCCATAATTAATAGTATGATCGCAGTATAGCTGTACACTATACCGAAATTTATATTCACCTAAGTCCTTATTGTATCCATCAATTACTTTCATGATAGAAAATCAAGCTATTTTTAATAAATGTTAATATTTTCATCTTAAATAAATCTCATAACCAATCCATTTCTTTATCTCTTTACTGCAATCTATATTTAGTATAAATGAATAACTTCCTCAATCTATTATAACAACAACCCCTAGCTCATATATATATATATATATATATATATATATAGCTACACACACATAAATACAATATTATAGATTATCTAATTTGTATAGAAATTCACCTCAAATATGTGATAATTAACATTTAAACTAAAAAAAATTAATTTAGTGATTGCAAACCTCAATTGGTGACAAACTAGCTTCAATTGAGTCAAAAACACCCCTCAAGATCAAAATAAAGCTCTCACTTCCTTTTCTTTCTCTATCCTCTTCAAATCTTCTTCTTCTTCATAAATCATATGCATACATTTTTTAACCAATAACTTAAATTAGGGTAATTTATACAAATTAGCAAGATATTTCAACAATAAACTTGAAACTTAAATTTAATCTAAGATAAATTCCTAAATAAAAGAAGAAATTAAGAAGATCTAACTAAAATCCCTAACACCCAAATAATTATATTATTATTTTTATCTTCTTAGATAGGGATATAAGCCATACCTCTTGGCCACCGTTCAAGGTGAAAGATGCAGACAACTGGCGACAAAGAGGGTCACGACAGCAAGGGGCGTGAAAAGGAAAGAAGAAGAAGTGGTTGGTTGGCTCACCCATACATGCTGGAGAGGAAAAGGTTGATTGATCGGTAGCTACCGATGGCGAAAGGCAGGTGAAGGTTGCCGATGGTGGAGAGGAGGGTGGTGGCAATGGGAGGCTGAAAGGCAGTGACTGGAGAGAGAAATCGGGAAAAAAGAGAGGGGGTGGCAAGAGAAGAAGGGAAAGAAATAAGAAATAAGGAATTTTTTTTGCCAGATTTCATTTTGATCCCTTTCAAAATTTCCCTTAAATCCCTATTCTTTTTTTTAAAACCCTGTTACAACTTTATATATTTAGGCCCCACTTAAATCAAATTACATATATATATATATATATATATATATATATATATATATATATACATACCAATTTCAAATGTTTGAAACTCTTATTAATTTCTATTTTATTTTTAATTTGTTTATTTTGGGGGTTCTAATGTTGAACCATAAATTATTAATTTCATTGTTACTAACTACTCTTTTTAAGTATCTTAGTTACGGTGTTACAGGATCCCTTCTCAAAACAACTCTATTTCATAGGAAGGTTGTTGTGTCTCTCGGTGAAGTTTGTGCTACCTTATATAGTTATGAATTGAGAAAGAAAGCACAAGTGGAGCTACAAAAGCTCTAGTAGTTAAAGGGCATTTTCAAAACCAAAATAAAATAAATAAATGGGGACCTAATTCAAGATCCAGAGTGGCAAAGATGAATGTGCTTTTGCTGGAAAAAAGGGCAATAGAAAAAGAACTTTCTAAAGTTGAAGAATAAATGCGAACTTGATAAGGGAAAGGTTGTTTTAGATTCAAATGTAGCATAGTATAATGATGAAGACTTCAAATTTTCATTTGTTATTTCATCATCAACTAGCCTTTCTAGTGTATAGCTACTTGATTTAGGTTACAGTCATTATACGTAACCCAATTAGGATTGGTTTTATGATTTTAGAAAGCTAGAAGGTAAAGTTGTTTACACAACAAATGAAATCCCTCTTGCCACATATGGCATTGGTTCTATTCATTTGAGGAATCCTGATGGGTCAATACAAAACTTGGTAGATGTTTTTTATGTACCAATTTTGATGAAGAATCTCATTTTTGTAAGAATCCTAGAATAAAAAGGTATCAAGGTGTAACATCCCTATATACCTTATGAGAGGTTTGGGGATGCTACAACTTATTGACAATAGATTATGAAAAAAACTCGTCTATAAGTCATATCATAAAACATCAAAATTTAATTCTAGAGTTCAACATTCATATACCAAGCTATTAAATTCTCCTAGGGTACATCAAAATGTTACACAAGGTGGTAGTAGAAAATGGAGTAATAAAATTCATATCTGGTACACTTGTGGCAATTAAAGGAGTTTGAAAGAATAATAACTTGTACCACTATCAGGACAATTGTTGGACCAATAGCAGTAGCTTCTAATAATGTCAAGAGATTAAAAAAAACACATTATGGAATATGCGCTTGGGGCATACAGGTGAAAAATCCTTGAAAATTCTAGTAAATTAAGTTGCTCAAAGGAGTATGTGCTTGCAAATTGGATTTTTGTGAACATTGTGTCAAAAGAAAGCAAACAAGGGTGAAATATGGAACAAGAATCCATGATACCAAGGGTATTTTGGTTTATGTTCACTCTGATGTGTGGGGACCTTTCAAGATAACTTTTTTTTGGGAGGAAAACACTACTATGGACCTTTGTTGATGATTTTTCCCAAAGAGTTTGGGTGTATACAGTGCATAGTAAGGATGAAGTGTTAGGAGTTTTCCTCATATGATAAAAAATGGTGGAAACTCAGACAGGCAGAAGGATCAAACATCTTTATACAAAAAATGGTGGAGAATACATGAGTGATCTATTTGTGAAAGTCTGCAAAAATGAAGGCTTTGTTTGACACTTCATAGTCAGGAATACACCATAGTAAAATGGGGTGGCAAAATAAATGAACCAAACATTGATAGATAAAGTTGAATGTATGTTGGGTTGGCAAAAAAGTTTTGGCTAAGGCTATTACATATGCATGCCACCTCATTAACTGCCTACCATCAACTGTTATTGGTGGTAAAACACCTTTGGAGAAATGGTTTGGAAAACCCATTATATATTATAATTCCTTATGTGTGTTTGGCTCTAGTTCATACTACTATGTTAAGGAATCAAAATCGGATCAAAGAGCAAAGAAAGTAATCTATATAGGGATTGCCTTTAAGGTGAAAAGATATCATCTTTGGTGCCTATAAACAAAGAAAATAATCTTCAACAAGGATGTTACATTTAATGAATCTATTGTAACAAAAAAGGTGACAATTGAAAATGGTGAGAAGATAAATGGTACCCCAAAACATGTAGAGTTTGATGGAAAAATTGTTACCCCAGTAAATAAAGAAGTAGGAGTAGACACTTCTGTGGTAGAAGAGGAGTCAGATGAAGAAGTTTTAATCGAAAAACCTCCACAGCAATATGAATTAATTACACTAAGTAAGCAAAAAAAGACAATCAAAAGGCCTACTTGCTTTGTTGATATGGTGGCTTACGCATCTCAAATTACAACTAATAACATCCCTACCACTTATAATGAAGCAGTTAAAAGCTTAAAAAAAGAAAAGTGGATGAAAGCCATGAATGAAGAAATACAATCCCTTCAAAAGAATCAAACATGGAAACTAATTAGTCTCTTAAAGGGAAAAAAGGCAATTGGGTACAAATAGGTATATGCAAAGAAAGATGGGTTTTTTTTGGACAAGGATGATGTTAGCTATAAAGTAAGGTTAGTGGTTAAAAGCTATACTCAGATAAATGAAATTGATTATAATGAAATATTTTCTCCAGTTGTAGAACATTCTTTCATAGAAGTAGCTCAATTGGATGTAAAAATTGCATTTTTACATAGAGACTTAAAAAAGGAAATCTATATGGTTTAGCCTAAAGGTTTCAAAGTTTTTGGTAAAGAGAATATGGTGTGAAAACTTGAAAAGTCATTGTATGGATTAAAACAATCTCCCAAGTAGTGGTACAAATTGACAAGTCTATAATGGGGTAGAAGTACACAGGAAGCAACACAATCATTATGTGTATTTTTGAAAGATTCAAGTTGGATCCTACATATATCTTCCCCTTTATATTGATGATATGTTGATAGCTTTTAAGAATCAAATAGAGATTGAGAAGTTGAAGACTTAGTTGAATAAAGAGTTTGAAATGAAAGATCTAGGTGAAGCCAAAAAGTTTCTCGATATGGAGATAAGTAGAGATATAAAATTAGGGAAACTTTTTTTTGACTCAGAAACAATATCTAAGAAGGGTACTAAAACATTTTGACATGAATGAGAAGTCAAGACCTGTTAGTACTCCACTTACTCCTCATTTCAAGCTCAATGCACTTTATCTCCAAAGAATGAAGTAGAATGAGAATACATGTCAACTGTACCATATGCAAATGTTATAGGTAGCTTCATATATGCTATAGTATGTATAAGGTCTAACATTTCACAAGCAATTGGGGTTATAAGCAGTTATATGCATGATCCTTAAAAAGAGCATTGGCAAGCTGTGAAATGAATTATATAGTACAATTTGAACATCTTAGATTTTGCATTAGTATTTAAATAGGATAAGCAAGATGGTTACTATGTGGTTGGATATTGTGATCGAATTATACTAGTGATGTGGACAAACAACAATCAATTACTGGTTATGTGTTTACTCTTGCAAAGGTACCAATTAGTTAGAAATCAGTCTTACAGTTAATAGTTGCTTTGTCTATTACAAAGGCAAAGTATATAACAATTAAAAAGGCTGTGAAAGAGGCAATTTGCCTTTAAGGATTACTTGGTGAATTGGGCATTAGATAGAAGCACATCAAAGTGTATTATGAAAGTCAGAGTGTTATTCATTTAGTCAAAACTCAAGTTTACCATGCAAAAATGAAGCACATCGATGTTTGATATCACTTTATATGAGAGAGTCTGGAAAAAAGGTGAAGTAGTAATCCACAAGATTCAAACCACTAAGAATCTTGCTGATATGATGACAAAGGTGGTGATTGTGGTCAAGTTTCAACAATGTTTGCATTTGATTAATCTTGTTAAAATTTAAAAGTGTGCACATTTGAAGACACTACTAAAAATGAGTTTTGTGAGAGGTTTAAATATGCAAAATTCGTCGAGGTGGAGATTTGTTGTTTGTTGGCTAATCCCACATTAGGAAATTAAATAATTGTTGGAGATTCATTCTTCTATAAATGCAACTTTCCACTTTTTGTTTTAATCATCACAAGATAGCTAATTAACCTTTTAAGTCAAAATTTTATTCTCTCTTTTTGTAATATTTCATATTATAATTTTTTTGGAATAGTGAAATATTAATTTGGTAGTGTCGGAGGGCATAGGCATAATTGGCTAAATCTTATTAAATTCTAGTGTTTTTTAATTTTGTCTATTTAATAACTATTGTCGGGTATAGTTGAAGTGGATGATTGTGTTATTAAATTACATGTCTAGAAAATTCTTGTCCAAAGAGAATGAATTTTAAATGGGACAATTGTGACCTCTCCACTCTTTCTTGGGAATTTATTTGGGGTAATTTTTCAGTACAATTGTTCACACTCTATTCACTTATACAATATTATAAATAGTAAATTTGTTATTATTGGTGAAAAATTAACCTGACTTTTAAACATTATTTAACTTTTATTTATATCTTTTTTTTATTTTATGCAACTTCATGTAACACTCTCATACCTCCTATGAGGATATGTGAGCTTACAAGAAACATACAAATCCTACCTTACGAATCCCTACACATACATCCATTAGGTTGTTCAATCGAGAATCTATACAAAGTAATAATGTTCATTCATGCATAAGCGAATGACAAAATTAATTACTTGATCATAATATTATATAATAATTACATTAATCCCATATTTGGAAATTTCTTTACAAAATATAAGTATTATAAGTATCATACAAATTCATTTCATTACACTTATGTTCATAACAAAAGTATGCTTCAAGAGGCAAAGTCTTGACATCCAAAATCCAACTCTAGCTAGTTGCAGTTTTCCCGACCTTAAACCTGTTTGACAAGACCTACATGAAGGAAACACGACCGCGCTAAGCATAAAAGCTTAATAGGTAAAAACTATGCATGATGATGATTGCTCACTATAGTCGTCTAATGGTCATATGCATATGAAATATGAACCATAAACAAATTTATAAATATAATAAGCTAAGTAAATAAATTAAACTTAATTTTTAATCATTAGCAAAGATGCAATTACTATACCGACTAAAACAAAATTTGAAAAAGAACAAAACAGAAAATAGGTGTTTATGACTTTTTTTGTTATTTTTCATAGATGGGGCAACGAGAACATAACAAAAGATGCCAATGATTGGTATCTACAAAAGAGGCTAAAAAGACAAAGTCTCTGTGTCAAAAGGCACCATAGTATCTCAAAGTAGTTGCAGACCCTTCTAAGCATGCCTATTTACCCGCAACTTAGAACCTAGTAGGCCAAACTAATCATCTAAGAATTATAATAACATTTTAGAGTCACTTTGGAAAGGAAAAGATTTAAATTATATAAACTTATTCAAACATGCTTACATTGTTACAGGAAGCATTTATAGTCTATAATCACATTCCCAATGCTATATGAATTAGATTCATGAATACATACATAGTAAGTCTCATATTACCCTTATAAATGTGTTTGATGAAGTAGAAAAACTAAATTTTCCAACCATAGGGTTGGCCTTCTCTTTGTCCTAATACATGCATGCATATCTTAAGAGTTTCTAGAAGTACAAGGTGTGAAATCTCCATTAGCCCATTTTTTTTTTACTTTTGCCCAATTGTTGTTTGACCATAATTCTTTCCTTATTCTCTTAGTTGCATGAAATCTTAACTTATTTGACATATTAATCCATGACATACATATATTTATATATGTATATGATAAGTATGAATTATACTATATTATTAGTGTGTTTTTAATGTGTTTATTATGTTAATTTAGGGGTAATTTGGTTAATTTAGTGTTTAAGTTCTTAAGTAGCATTTTATGAGCTTAATTGGTTAATTTGATGTTTTTAGGTGTGTAATTGAAGAAAAAGAGAAACTATAAGGGCAAAAGTGTAATTTCAACACTTGAAGGATTTTAAAAAGCCAACTTTCATCGTGTTTAGTCCAAAGCCTAACCACTCAGTGGAGTGGATTACTCACTCTACCAAGTTCACCTAAAGAGGAAAAGGAGAAGTTTTGTTGATCAGTTTAAAGAGAAACCACTCGTTAGAGTGGATTACTCACTTTACCAAGTCAACTAAAAAGGAAAAGGATAAGTTTTGTTGATCAGTCTAAAGAGCAACCACTTGGTGAAGTGAGTTTTTCATTCTATAGAGTAGGAAAAGGACAAAAGGCTAAAACTCACTCTAGCAAACTAAAGAATTAGAATTACAATCAAATTCTTCTATTTTGCTAAAATAAAAAGTTTGAAGACACCAAAACTCCATCTTTGCAAGTTATAAAAGCACACTTAATGTAAGGCCCCAATGTACACCCTAGAAGGATTTGAGTACCTTTAAGGTACCTTAGGAAGGCGATACAAAGAGTTAAATGCTTTGAGAGTAGTAAAGGACCTAAAGGAAATTTAATTTAATGACCAAAGATAAAATGGTGATTTTGTATTAAGTGACACGTGTGTAATTTTGAGAGAATGTGTTATTTAGGGACTTAATTGAAAAGTGAAAGTGAAAGTTTTGAGGTAAAAGTGTGACATTAGAAGATAGAATGGCTAAATAGCAATATAGAAAAAAGAAAAGAAAAGATCTTGTAGGAACTAATCAAAGGTTGGCATGTGTCCCTTTTAGATAACTTTTAAAAATAAAGAAATCTATAGATATTGAGAGGTGATGGCCGGCCATCTCAAACCAAAAGGGAGAACAGCCATTTCCTCTCTCTCAAATCATTTTCTCATGGTTGCTTAAAAAGGGTGTAGAGTGAAAAGTTAGGTTTTGGCCATACAAAGGTAAAGCTTTCTTCTTTCCTACTTCTTCTTTTGGTCTAAGTGTGAGAACTTGAATTGATATAGTAAATAAATGTTTGTTTGTGGAATCTTTGGTATGGAGAAGAAGTTATTAAGAGAAAGGAAGAGAAGATAGAAAGGAAGAAGGAGGGAGTAGCTAAACAAGGTATGGGAACTCTTCATAGTTTTTGTGTGTGTTTTCTATGCATATGGTGTTAGTAATAAGATATTTGATCTTACAACATGTTATTATCATGAAAAATTAAGGTTAATCATGATTGAAAATCGGAATTAGGAAGTTTTCTTGAAAATAGTGAAAAATGTCTTAGAGTTCACATGACCAGGCAACACATATTTGTTGATATCTTGAGTTTCCGTGACTCAAATTGAGAAATTACAGTTGGATAAGAAACTAGACTCATATATCTTCATTTCATGTGGAGAACATGAAACCTGAATCAATTTTTATGATAGAGAAAAATAGGCTTGAATCTGGGTCATGACCGCTACCCTATCATTAGGAGTAGTCTATGGTTTTTAGTGAATATCTTGCAATTTAAAGCTTTGATTGGATTTATTTTTGATGTTTTAGAAACTAGAAACACATATCTACAACTTTGTAGAAGGAATTTTTCCCTGAAAATGATGTTTTATAGGTAAAAAATGGTACAGAAATCGAGACTGAAAATCTATCTCTGGGCGGTTTAGACCTCAAGGTTACTACATTTTTCATAGTAATCGTGAGGTACCCCAATTTTCAGTCCAGAACCAAATTTTACCCTACCTCACGGTTACTAATCTTTTCATAGTAACCGTGACCCCTCCCAAAGTTATAGATCACGGTTATTACTCATCTGGTAATGATTGTGAAGTAGTTCAATGCAATCCAGGACCAAAATGTGACTTATGTCACGGTTACCAAGTCTAACCTAATGACTGTGTGTAATGGCCTCAACACCGGGCCAGCTGTAAATAGTACTTTCCGGCAGTGAATAGTATTTTTCGGGCCGAAAGGACACCCGGAAGTCGAAAATATTTTATTGGACCATTTGAAAGGAATAGTCATGGTGAGTCTATGGTTGAAATTTGAAGTGAATTTGAGGTCAAATGAACCTCCAAAAGTCAAAAATACGAAAAAGGTAGCGAGTCAATTTCTCTGGTAGAGAAAGGGACTTAATTTTACTTAAATAATTAAAAATAGTAAACGAACTCCGAATATCGCCAGATTTTGTGTGCCTACATGAATTTTTATGTAGAATATTTTGGTGATGAGAATGGAATTTTTCGGTGACACCGGCAGTTGTCGAATCGGACTGATAAGTTTGAATCGGACCGATAACGGACTCCGATTGAGCTGAAAATTTATGTCCTACCTATTTTTGATGTTTTAAGAATGATGAAATCAAAATTGAAGTGATTTGAAGTTTGAAAGAGAGAGAAATTTAATTGGGCTTTAGAAAGGCCTAAATGGGCCTTAAGAACAAAATGGGTTAAGTCCATTAATTTGGCCCCATTTTTGGCCCATAAAGAGGGTATAAATAGAGCCAAATATCTGGAGTTTATCTTCAGAAAGCTCCAGCATTGTCTCCTCCTTAGGTGGCCAAACCACCTCTTCTCCTTCTCTCCCTATGATTTTTTCTTTTTCTACCCCAAATCTTTCATAAACCCCAACATAAGAAATGAAGTTCCAGCTCTCTAGATCACCCTAGTGATCTTAAGCAAGTGATTTGAGCAAGGGAAGGCAATGAATCAAGTGAAGAAAGAAAAAGAGGTAAGATGGAACTTAAAAATCCAAGTAGTTTTAATTGAGTTTTTGATGTGTTCTTATAGTTTTTGAGATGTTTAAGCTAATTATGTGCTTGGATTGTTCATTTGAGGACAAGAAATTGAGGTTAGAAAGCTTAAAGATTTCGGCCAAAGGGTGATGGCAATGAAGAATGAAGTTTTGCTTGGTTTTAGGTGAAGAAAAATGAAGTTTAAGGAAGGTTAAGCATGAAAAAAGGTTAGTGACTACAAAATTCTTTAGTTTCCCTATTAATATGAATTTTTCTTAATTATGCAATTAAGGTAAAAATGTGAAAAATTGTTAATAAATGTTAATAAGGAAAAATGGTGAGAAATTTGCATGTAAATGATATATGTTGGCTTAAAATAATAATAAACATGATAAATGATGTTTATGAAGTTTTAGAGAATAGTTAGAAATTATTTGAGAATTTTTATGATTAGTTATAGTGTATGTATATAATGAAACTTGTGATTTATTGTGAATTACATGATTATTTTGATGAAAAATGATAATGACCAATAAATAATGCATAAATAAAATTTATCGAAATTTATCAAAATTATTGGAATTTTATTGAAATTTTTATGTGACTATGTATAATGGAAATAATTGAAGTAGCAATGTAAAATTGTGTAAAAATGATTAAAGTGATGAATAAATACGAAAAATAAATTAATGTCAATGACGAGAAATAAAAGTCAATCGACGAATTTTTCGCAGTAATTATTAGGTCATGAAAATAATAAGAAAAAGGAATTATTGGTAAATAATTCTTAAATAAATGAAAATGATGAAAATAAATTAATACGTATATAAAATAAAGGTAAAATGAGTTCTAAATAAAGAAAAGGACGTAAGTGAAAGAAAATAAAAGTTTTAGGGCAAAATGGTAATTTTGTCAAAGTGAACAATTAATGAGTAAAATAAGGAAGAATTAGTAATAAGGGCAAAATGGTAATTTCGCAGCTCTAACCGTGTCAAAAGATAAAGTTTCCATGGTATGGGGACTAAAATGTAATTTTATCCGGAAATGGTAGAATAAAGAATAAAAGATGAATAATGGAAGAAATTAGATAATAAAAATGTAAATAAATAATTACAATGGTAAAATTGTAATTATGTACTTGAAATGAATAATCCAATATAAAAAGTCAAACTACGTACTTTTGGGACATAAAATAATAAATTATATTAAGAAAATTCCTAATTGCATAAAAAAATATAGAAAAATAAAGATGTGACTAATTTATCAAAATAAATTAGTCAATAAAAAGTATTAAAATAATAAATAATTATAAAATTATTCCACCGACGAAATAAAGTCGGCATACCGAATAAATGAAAAATGGGACTAAAAAAGGAAAAATTATAAAAATGTCAGGTTTAAAAGTATGGAAAGTAATTCGTAAAGAATTATACAAAAGAATACAAGAAAAATATGAATTATAATGCCATAATTTAAAGTTTAAGTATCTGAGTGAATTATCGAAGGATAATTCACAAAAGTGACCAGAAAAGAGAAAGTGAATAAAAAGTTATTGAATAGTCAAAGACACGAAAGAGTGCATTTGACCAAAATAATGTATAGTAATAAACAAAAGGAAGAAATTAAAAGTTTTAAATGTTCAAAAATTTTTGCAATGATATTGATTATGGTTGCCCTTAGCGATAGACAGGTAGTATGATTCTTGTTTTGGATATAATTGGCTAGCCATAGGGATACCTCTGTACCGCGGTGCAAGTCATGACGACTTGCTTAGCTATGGTTGGGATCTTTGATCTCCATAGCTTCTGTGAAAGTGTATCTGTATCTGTTTTGCGAGACTTGATCTTTCGAGATCATTTCTCTATCTGCTACGTGGGACCTTTGGGTCCAGTCCCGTGTATCATTTGTGGGAAACCTGTTATATTGCACTGGGGGCACATCAAAATGAATAAATAAGTACCGTTTCATTGAATTGAATACAAAAAGTTATAACGAAACGATTTGTTTGAAATAAAATGTAAAGTCAAAATAAATCTGTAAAGATTTCTGGAAAGTGTAATTAGTAAGAAAAAGAAAAGAAATGTTTTATAAGAATAAGATATTAAATCAATGTTTAGTTAAGCTTTTACAAGAAATTCGAATATATCTTGTTTTATGTGAAAAAAATAATTTTAATTAATTAGTAATTCTTGTACCATTTACCACTGTAAAGATAATTTCGAGTCTGCAAAATAATATTAATGGTCCTGCTTAAGGTTAAAAAAGGATGATAATGACAAAAAGTGAACTTAATGCTTAGATAACGCCTTTCTGAATGATAAGTTACCTGAAAAGTAAAACGATATAAAAGTATAGAATTATGTAATGGGGGAAAGGTAAAAGATACAAGTTTTAATTAGATAATTAATTATGGATAAATGTATAAAAGAAGAAAAGAAAGTTTTGACTGCAAAGTACTCCAAAGCAGCTATATCGCTTTGCGATGAAGCTTATAAGCCTTTTAACAGTAATGTAATTATTAGATCAAAGTTAAAGTAAAGTAATAAAATAAATAGTAAAAAGTGAAGACAGTATATAAATTGAATAATTGACTAGTAAAGCAAGTATTAAAAGTAAATTATTTTGGTACTAGTAAAGACACGAGTACCAATACACATCGCTAAATGAAATGATAATTAATTTGCTTTGGCTAAAAGATAAAAATGAAAGTACTGATAAAAAGTAAAAGTTATAGTAAAGATTAACGTAAAGATAAAAGGTAAATCCAATATTGATCTACCTAAGAAGATACTGTAAGATAAAGTTGAAAGTTTGGAAACAAAGAACCATGATTACCAAAATACAAGTTAATATAACATGACTAATGTTAATAAAAGTAAGAGATAATGTTAAATGAAATAAGAATAATAGTAGCAATAAGTATGTAATTATGCTTATGTTTGGGAAATTCTTGGATTAGTAGTCACCACTGGGCATATTTAATGCTCAGCACGTAGTGTTTACTGCGTGCAGGTTCTGGATGGTTGCGGGAGCACAGTACGTTGAAGGTCCCAATCGAAAGAGAAGATTTCTGTGTTAGTTGGTTTATGCTTTTGGCATGTATATACCTAGACGATTAAAGTAAAAGTTTGAATTGTATATTGAATGTATATTTTTATCTGTAATGGATGAATGTCTAGTACAAGTTTGGTATAATGGTTGGTATTGTTTTAAATTGTCTCTAATATTATTGTTTATTTCTAGAATTATTGTAAGAGTATTTTCAAGTGGTTTGGAATTGTTTGGAAAAAAAATTACCGATTTCTGTTAAGTTCGTATCTGAAAAGACTGTTCCGAGAAGGGTGTGACACTGTGACCCTATCCTGCTTTTCCTAAACTTGATTTTAAAGTCTCAAATTGTTATTAAAGCATGTTTAATCCTTCCAAAATGCTTTCAGAGTGTTTTAAGTGCAAAACAAGAGTAGTAAATGATATAAAATAGGTGTAAAACATAATGAATTAATGAAACAAAATACTAAGTCTTAATACATAAGAATTTGTACAATAAATGAATATGAATGAACATGATAAATGGTAAGCATAATGTTACAAATTGCATGACAAATAATAATTATATTAATGTTAATTTTTAAGTGTATTTGAAGTTTAAGTAAATATAAATTGTTTAGTGATTTTGTTGTATGCTCTATTTGATGTGTTATCTCTTTGAATCTAAATGTATCACGTGTGATAATTTAGAGTGATTAAATACTATTTGTAAGCCTGAATTTCACATAGTAGTGGATAGACAGGCATACCTATAAAGGGGATAGTGATCACAGCTGCAAGTGTTGTCACTGGAAGGTGACTAAAGTAGTGTTTTGATACCTTTTGGTATCTAGTGACCCGAGAATATTATGTCTCGCCTGTTTGATACTGCTTGACAGTATTGCATGTTTGTACCCGTATCCATCATTTATGAAAATTCAGGCAATATAAGTGATTTGATGAATGAGTAATGATAAGTGATTAATAGTGCAAATATATTTTTTTTGTACTTAATGATAATGTTAGTGTTTTTCATTGAATAATGAAATGTGAGTGAAAACTGGATTGTAATTGTTATTGAGTGCGATTACTTGCATGTACTAAATAAAGAATGACATGATATTATTGTTATATATTGGCATGCTACATTGCTTGTATTTGTGACTTCGATAAGAAGTCAACTGTATTGTTTACTCCCCACTGAGTCATTGCTCAGCACAGGTATTTTTTTCCCGTGTAGGTACATAGGTGTGAGAAAAGTATTTTTCTCAAGTCAACATCTACAGGCCACTAGAAAGGTAGCGAGTGAGGGCTAATTCTAATAATGTATTATTTATTTGTAAATGTATAATGTAAAAGATTTGAAATGTATGTAATGAACTGAGTTGTAATGGGACTTTAAATGTAATATATGCCAGATGTATAAATGTATTTTTGTACAAGCAATTTAATAGAATACATGTAAATAAAAGGTAATAAGAGTGAGCGTTACACTTAAGCATCATAATTAAAGGGGACGGATTACAATTACGAATTTTACTTACTTTTTAACCTAGTTTTCTTTAGTTAATTTTTGTATAATAGTTTAGCTTAGTTTTTCTGTTTTTTTTTTAGTTTGCAATCCTTGTAAAGACTCAAGCTTTCTACTGGTGTACTAAAAAGTCATCAAAAACAAGTTTGAAGTTTTATGAGTATTGTTTCTCTTTATTTTAATTTTCTTATGTTTTAATCATGTTTGGTAAGTAATTCCTTATTTTTGCTGAGGAAACTTGAACCCTCATACTTTTACTGTAAAGACTCAAGTTTAAGCTTAATTTTAATATAAATATGTTATTTCTTAATTCTTGTGCTAAATCTTATTTATAGTTATGGTTAAATTGATGTTTAATGTATCAAATAGATGGTTGAATGCTAATTTAGATTTTGATCATTAATATGCATGTTTTAGCTTATTTTTCTCATATCGATGTATTGTTGCATTCTGAGAATTGAGGCAGTGATTTATTGTTCATTGGTTGATTTAAATTTAAGAATGTTAAATTAAGAATGGGCTAGATTTAGATCTCTCAAGAGAGGGTCTAATGAAGGTTTAAGAGTTTAAGAACCAAATTTTTTTTGCTAAGCATTAGATTATTCCTAAACATAAGATTTAATGCTTAGAATGATATTTTGAATAAGATATCTATTTTTATTATATTGGTTTTTCTATAATCACTTGTGTTACTTTTGATTTGAGTCATTGCAATAGAAGTTGAGGTGGATAGTTCCTTCAGTAGAAATGTTTTAGCTATAAAAGCTATTTAATTTATGTTAGTCTAGTTTTTGTTTTTGTTTTGTTTTATTGTTAATTTAGTTTAGTGCTTGCCTTCAATTAAAAAACTTGCAAAATAATCTTAGATATATTCAACTTAATTATAGATATTCTACTTAGCAATCCATGTTCCATTGGATACGATATTTAGGGTCTTAATCTTATTTTCCTATATTACTAGCCGATCTAATATACTTGCTAGACACCAGTTAGTATATCACAATTTAAACCATTTACTAAATTACCCTTTAACAATTATATTAATACTGACTATGCCCTAGACTAGGCATAGACTCGCATACCCATTAGGCCCTACTTCATATACTTCCACAAATGTACCATAATCCTACTAGTTTATAATTTAGGGCCTCACACATAAATTTTGATGCTACAAAGTTGTTATTAATAGTTTGGGCTAAAGATATGAATAAAAAATGTTTAATAAAGAAAGAAATATTTAACGTATACTAGTAAGGTGTACACATGCTAAATTATTTTTAATCAATTTCATAATTATGTATTTTTATTTATGATTTCCAAAAATCAAACTTAAAAATGTTATTATAATAATTAAATTGGAGTGTAAAACAAAATATGGAATATAATTTAAAATATGGAATATAAAAAAGATGAAACAAGCTTAATTACATAAATAACTTTATTTAGGATGAGTCCATACCAGTCTTAATAGTTAATCAATCTGATTGAACATGGACATAAAATTTAATTTTTAAAATTATGGTTAATGGACTCAGACTTAGACTTGATTTTATGTGTTTAGTTAACCGGTTAGTTAATGGTAAATGTAATTTTACACATATATGTATAAATATAAATGTAACTTTTATATATATTCATATTCTACTCTAATTTTACAAACAATAACTCAATTTTTTTCAACCTTATTCCTATCATCTACTTTGCTGCCCTTTTAAAATTTAATTTTTACTTTTAATTTTATTATTCATGTTGAATTATTCTTTGTTATTGCATAATCATCTTGTATTAATGAAAAAATCATGCAATTGGTGAAGATATCTTATAGTAATCACATATAATCATTATCATAATAATCATCTCAAACTTCTTATTGGTTTAGGCATAATATTAAAATAATAATTACAGCTACAAATTTTACACTTTAAATATTTACCCATTTTATGCATTACCTTTCATATGCATTTACATATTATAAAATTTGTGTCAATTATACTACTAGGTTCCATACTTTCATTATATTCACATAATCACTTAGGTACATCTTGTTCATATTACAAATTAAATATAATTTACAGTATCTAAAAAGACATATATTCCAAAATGCTTCAAACTCTTAATTGTTGGCCTTCAATTTTACAGATGGTCCATGCAAGAAAGTTCTACCTCTTGTACCTATACGAATAAATACTCATGCTAAGCTATAAAGCTTAGTGGATGACTATTCACAACAATCATCTCCAAGCATGCAAATAATCATAATAAATTCGCAATCACATTGAAGTATATTCAGAATATCATTAACATTAACAATTCAACATGCCAAGTAAGTTGCTTATGTAACATGTGAAAGCATACAAGTTTTCATATTTCTATGTTCACATACATTGTTTTAATATATATGTCACTTATTTCGCATGTCAATTCGATTTTATAGAGTACTTGAGTCATATTTTATACTAGCCTGCACACTTTCTATGAAAGTGGATAACAGTTGCTTGTAGATACCTGAAGGTATTGCATGTAGATACCCGAAGGTATAGGTCATGTAGATACCTGAAGGTATTAGCCATGTAGATATTCATAGATATAGAGCAAATAGAGATAATAGTCTCGACATATAGACACCATTAGGGTCATTCATGTAGTAGTTGCACCATAAACTTATAAGCATATGTATCTATCTATAACCAAGACAAACATACAAGTAATTATGCTTATACTCTTTTATTTATCATTAAGTCTATCATTTAAATTCAAAACATATCACAACATGGTTAAACATAACTATAAAAACTATATTTTAGCTTGTATGTTTATGTCATATACTAGTATGCAATGATAAGGCATAAAATCCATTTATTTATATGTAAATCCTTTGGCATTCAATGCCCTAAATCATGAGATTTAATGTATACACACCCATTTCATATATGGTAGGTTATATTTCCTTGATGTGCATGTGTTTGTAAAGTTTGTTAACATTTGAGAAAGTTCGGATGAGTTTCGATAGCATTTGGGGTGAGAAAGACTCACTTTGGGGCCAAATATGGTGATGCATAATTGTACCCTTTCTAATTACATTCGTGCAGATTGTCTCAAAATGGAGGTTTGAGGGCAAAATTCATCATGCATGGCTGTATCTCATTCCTTGCATGGGCAAAATGGTCTTTTAAATATTTGTTTTCCTATATCTTTAGTGTTTAAATCATAAAAAATAAAGTCATTTGGACTTCTACATCATGATTTATTCATAAAACAATATGGGATGCTTTAATGACAAGCAACAGCAGGTCATCAAGTTCAAACTATATTTTAAGGACCTTAAAGACAAAAAATAACCTTTAATTTCTTCTAAAAAGTTATGGGTCCTGATCTTATCTTATAGCTCCAACTAGAATTACTTTATTTAGAGGTCTATAAGCCAAGATATGGCCAAAATACCAAAACTCTTTTAAGTGAACTTATAAAAAAGTTACACTAACTCAACTTCTAATGATATATCTAATCATATACATGCAAATTAACACCTAAACAACCTTCTAGACATCTTTTTTATTACACAATTGATCCATTAATACATTTACATATGCCACAAACACATAAATGATCTAAGTGAAGTCTCAAAGCTCAAAAGTGGCCAAAACCTCTTTTGTCTTATTTTCCTTCCCCTTAGCCTTATTGGATTTACCAACTAAAAACACCACAAAAAATATCTCAAACCTAATTCTAGCTCTTGAAGAACTAAGTAAGAAATGATAAAGATAAGGATAAAAAAGATTACCAACTTACCTTGATTTTTGTTAAAATTAGCTTGAATTTCTTAACATGAAAATTGGTGTGGTTGAAGTGATGAAATGAAGAGAGCAAGAGGAAAATAAAATTTGGTAATTCTTGTCCAAATGTATCGTCCCTTTCATTGCTCTCTCTTTTCTTCATTTCATGCAAGCTTCTAAAAGAACATATTTTGACTCCTAATTGGTCCATGTGTTAACTTATAACAAATTCCACTTTAAGCCTTTAATCTTCTTTAATTTCTCACATTAACACATAATAATAATCAATTGATATATTCTAATCCATATCTCATCGAATTATGCATTTCTATGCCCAAAATGAGCAAATTACCAATTTATCGCGTCTTTTAAATTAATCACCATTAATGCCCCTTACCATACTTAAATGCTCTCAACTCTTTATGTCCACTTCCTAATGCCCTCTATACATGCTATAATGCTATTAGAATACATATTGGGGCCTCACATTAATTAGTGATTAATAGTTAACTGGCCGTATTTAACAGTTAACCGTTTAGCAGTTAATGAACAAAAACTGATATTAACAAACTCAACTTTAAAAATAAGTCATAGACTAGTTTATTTTCAATCAATACATATCCACTCTAACTTCAATAATATTTTCTTTTACATTAAGAGCAAATTCTATAATAATGGCTCTTATTTTAACTATAAAGCTACCAATACTTTGTTATATTATTGCATTCTATTTGATTTTATATATGGTAATTTGAAACTTTAGAATTCATCTTTTCTAATATTTTATTTGGTTAATACATAAATTCTTTCCTAAACTATCGCCATTTATCATATTTTTTTCCTAAACTAATTACATGTTAGATTATTCCCCTAAAGTTGTTGAAAATGTCAGATTATTCTCGTACAGGGACACTTGTTAGTTCATAAAAAGCGTATAAAAAATACATGCCAAACAATAACAAGTGGATAATTTGACATTTTCAATAGTATAGGCTGTGTTTTTTTTTCATTTTAAACAAGTTTGAGTGGTTAATTTAATATTTTCAAAAAGTTTAAGGAGTAATCTAACATACAATTAGTTCAGGGAGAAAATCTAATAACTGATCACAGTATGGGGGGAATTTATGTATTATTCCTGTTTTATTTTTAGAGAATTTGGAGATTTTTTTCTAATTTTCTTCTTCTCTTTACTTATATATATATATATATATATATATATATATATATTCCACTATATATTTTCCTCACATGCTATCATCTCCTTAATTCATACCATCTTTATTGTTTGTATACATTGTAAACTGTGACTTACACTATTATTAGCACAAAATTGATAAAGAAAATAAGCAAGAGTAGTGGACTTTCACCATCATTTATGCTATGCTTCTTAAAGAGGGTTGAATTTGATAAGTATATAAATATATTATATGATGTAGGCAGATTTTTCTATTTTGAATCAAAGAAATATGTCGATAGATTTTTAGATTTTAAGCCAAAGCAATTAATAGTAGATATGTATATTTTGCACTACCACTTTAAATTCATTTCCATATTAATATTTCCTAAAATATCAGAAATAGAAAAGAGAATAGGAGTCTAATAGGATGAGGCCTCCTAAAACCTATAAGGAAAGGAGCGTCCGGTCGGACTGGGGTAAACTTTGATGCCTAAGTTAGTAAGCAAATTTTAGAGAGAGACAAATAGAAAAGATCTTTCTAGAAAGAGATTAACATTATCAGGGCTCTTTACATTTCTTCTATTTATAGTATTTTGGTAGTCATAGGCTATTAGACTCTTGAGTGCCTAGAATAACCTAGGGTGATGACACGACTGCACTGTAGCAACCATATCGATTAGGTTGGCAGTACTGGATGAACATATGGAGGCCATACTTATCGGACTGATGTGATAACCTTGTCACATCAATCTTATCAGATTGTCTTTCAAGCCTACTTGTGGGCTTGCATGCGTTTCAGGCTTTTAAGCATTGAGACCTAATTATAGAGGATGTTATCATTTGTCCCCCTCATAAATCAATCCGATAGGATTTTTATAAATCCATGTTTTCGAAACTCCATGTTTTGACAGCCAAAAAGTTAGGGTTTACTTCAAATTTGAATTTTAAGTTTTGAATGGAAATCTTTGCCTGGACAATCATCAGTTGCAGACAACACTTCGTTTATCATGCCATTAATAGCTGTTACAAACTCGGGCCACCTGGCATCTTCTCATTAGGCGCATCAAACATATGAGATAAGTCACCCCCTTTTCTTATAAATAGACGTTGGGTTTTTTCTTTCATACTTTTGCAAAAATTCTCAGGTTTTTTCTTTCTTAGATTTTGGGGCTTTGGAGTCCTTTATGTTTTCGACGTTCCTTTCCTAATTTCTTGGCCAATTTCATCAAGTAAGCTTTATTTACTTGTATGAGTTCCTTTAATTTTGTTTCAACTTCTTCGTCTTCTGAGTTGACATCTTCATCATCTTTCTCATTATCAGAGTTAAAAAAATTTTATATCATTTTAAGGTTTGCTTCTTGGGAGCAAATTACAAATACCTTTTTTAAAACTGTACCTCTCAGAATGGCTTCTAGTAGTAGCATTCTGAGTGGCAGTGGAGATGGCCTCGATACAGAGTTCCTTGAAGAGTATCGAGGGAAAGAACCCATAGTCGATCACACTAAGGTTAAGGCTACTAAATTGAACGAACTCAAGATAAAGTATAAATTTCCAAAGAGTGTGTTAACTCTAGTGTGCCCTGTATCTATGTCCATTTTTTATGGTTCATTTAGAGAGTAATAATGAATGGTTTATATGTCATGAAGGCAGTTTGAAATGCGATCTATGATTTCCCTTACCTCATTTAGATGCCAGTATTCTTAGAGGCTATGAGGTTGCTCTTAACTAACAAAATTTGAATGGATGAAGGTCTATTACCTATTTTAAAATTATCTATAAGAAAGTAAAGGTGGTTTCTTCCTTAGGGTTAATCACCCATTTCTTCTACCTTTCTAGACATAATGGTGGGAACGAGTATCATTTTTCAAGTAGACATAAGAAAAGGTTATTTACTCTTCCTACTTCCCTTAAAGGGTTCAAAGAGAGATTATATTTAGTTGGGTAGAAGGGAGGTTTTGGAGTGAGCTTACACTTATCGGATAAATCACACAATTTAAAGGATTTAATGACTAGTTCTAAAGACTTTAAGTCAAAATTAGTGCATTAACGAAGTTTCTTGAGGACCATCAAGGTAAACTGATTTATTCTGACTCTTTGTTGGATTCCTTAGATAAACTGACAGTTGTTGAGGCTGATCGCCCTATTTCTGATCATCATGAGATCGATTATAAGCATGATTTCTATGTGATACTATTTTGTCTTGTGACTTTTCTCTTCTTTTACTAACTCTTTTATCTTCTTTGCTCGTAGCCTTTATGGATGCTGATTTTGCAAAAAAAAGTATCAAAGAACATTAAGATAAATCTCCATAAGAAGAAAAAGAGAAATTCTACCCCTAAGGGTGATAAATCCGCTCGGCTCAAGAAGTCTCACAAAGTTTCAGGATTCACCCTTCGAGACGAGCCTAAAGATGGGATAGAGCTCTCTCTTCAAAATGGGGCTGAGGGAGTCATAGGGATTCATCCTTCCCCTTTTACCACTACTACCCCTCCCGATGGAGGTGACGTCGAGGGCTAAGTAGTGTCTGATACTTAGCCCATTCTTGGTTTTGCAAGATTTGCATTCGATTAGACTGTCATTAAGGAATGTGCTTCAGTTCCAACTCTAACACTAATGTTTAGAATTGAGAGTTTAACCTTGAAGGGGCTCTTATAGTATAAGTTTGGGAAGGAGTGCTCCATTCGAAATGTCCAAGTACTGGATTTGATCAGCCAAGGATTGATGTTGTAGAAGGATTTAAATAAGATGAGCTCTGTTTCTTCACTTTGCAAGGAATTGGCCAAAATTAACTTCGAAGCTATGAGGGTAGGGTTTTTTTTTTTTTTTGAAAAAGCTCTTTCTTAAGTGGTTTAATCTCACTAGGTTATGCAAAGGGAGATGCACTTGTATACGGAGACTATGGCTTGGAGGAATCAACTTGTAGAGAAAACCAATGCCGAGCGAAAACTAAAAGAGAAAATTGAGGCTGTAAATAGAGATTTTAAGGAGAAATTACAAGCCATTCGTTTAGAATCTTTAACAAAATCGAGGAACTATCTAACAAGAATGTTGAACTTAGCAGTCAGATTGATAACCCACTTTGCTTAGTGGTTTAAGGTCTCTGAAATAAGGAAAAGTATCTTCACAAGCTCTATAAGGGAGAAATGGAGAGACAAAAGAATGAAATAACTGAACATGTAGGAACTATGCAATTTAAAATGATTGCTAAAATCATTTATCAGTGTCAAAGGCATTTTCCTAAAGGAGATTTTAGCTTTATGGAAGACCCTGCTGCACTTCTCGAGCCTCTGATCGATGAGAAGAGTCAGAAGAAGATGAAGAGAATGAAGAAAATGTAAACTTAGAGAATTAATATTTTCTTTTGTATTTCAAGACAACTCTTTAAATGAAAGCTTGAATTTTTTTATTTTTCAGTTTAAAGTTCTTTCATGCTATTTTCTATATTATAAGTGCAAAATTTTCTTGATTGGAATAACTTTCATCCACATTATGGGTTTGGAATCACATTTATTTATTACATCATATATTTTTTTAGACATTTAAGTTCCAAGATCTAGGAATTTTAAATCCATCCATTGAGCTTAGCCTATAAGTGCTTTTACTTAATACTTTCAATATCTCATAGGGGTCTGCCCAATTGGGCATGAGTTTCCTAATTCCTGTGTTGCCTATGCCAATTTCTGCTTTCCTCAGGACCAAATCTCCAATATTGAAAGTTTAGAGCCTTATCTTATTGTTATGATATTTGGCCATGCTTTGTTTGTAAGATGCAAGTTTTGCATAGGCATCCTTTCTTTTTCCTTCAAGGAGATCAAGGTTTTGTTTTCTTTCCCACTCATTCTCTTGTTCGAAAAAGAGGGTTAACCTGTAGGATGAAATTTCAATTTCCACCAGCATGACTGCTCACAATTCATATACTAATGAGAATGTTGTCTAATGTGTTCCCTCCCTTGGGAAAGTTCTGTAAAACCACAGGGTGCTCTGCAATTCCTCCATCTAATTTCCCTTAGCATTCCCTAATCTTATCTTTATTTCCTTTAGGATTGTTCAATTGGATACCTCGGTCATGCCATTGGTTTATAGATGAGTGATAGAGGTAAATCGTAATTTAATCTTTAAGTTAAAGTAGAAGAACATGCATACGGAGCTATCAAACCGCTTTCCATTATCCATGATCGAATTGCTTTCCATTATCAGTGATGAAGATCTTTAGTAAGCCATACTTGCAGAAAATCGCCTTCCAAGAGAAATTTTTTACTTTATTTGTCGTAATAGTAGCCAAAGTTTTAGTCTCTATCCATTTGGAGAAATGATCAACCGCAATGATAAAGAACTTCATTTGCCGCTTGCCTTGAGGAAATGGTACTAAAATATCTAGACCCCACTGATCAAATAGCCATGACACCTCGATTAGGGATTATTCAGATGCAGGTTTTCGAAAGATCCTTCTATATATTTGGCACTGCAGGCATCGTTTAACCCAGTTTTGAGCATTTGTAAATATGCTTGGCCAAAAATAACTTGTTTGCAATATCTTTCATGCAATCGCTTTACTGGCTTCGTAAGCCCCACATATTCCTTCGTGTATTTCTCTTATGATATAATTCCCCTCCTCTTTTGTCATACATTTGAGCCAGGGATGAGTAAATGCCTTTTTGTAAAGTGTTCCTTTGATTATGGCATAGTTAAGTGCTTTTCTTTTAACCCTTCTAGCCTCTATATTGTCTTCTGGCAGTTCACCTGTCTGAAGATCACGGATGATCGAAGTCATCCATGTTTCTGACTCCTAATCAATTTCCATTATCTTTAGCTCTTTTAGAGAGGATTGTGACAGCTCTTCAAATTTTATATCTTTTTTTATCTCACATTGATATGAGGATGTTAGTTTGGCCAGCTGATCGGCGGCTGCTATTTTCTCTTTAGAGACTTTCTCAATACTCCACGTTGTTCCTCCTTCTTCAAGTTCTCTAAGGGCAATTTTGACTTTTGTCAAGTATTTCTTCATGTTTTCCTCTTTTTCTTTGAACTCGCCTAGAACTTAGCTTGTTACTAGCTGTGAATTGCTCTTGACCTTAAGGTTATCTAGTCGGATAGTTTAATGGCTTAAACACCGGATCGGTCATGAATAGTATTTTTCGATAGTGAATAGTATATTCGAGCTGAAAAGTATATCTAGAAGTGAAAAATATTTTATTTGATCGTCGAAAAATATGAGTCATGCTGAGCCCGAGATTAAAATTTGAAATGAAATTGAGATCAAATAAGTCTCTAAAAGTCAAAAAATACGAAAAAGGCAGCGAGTCAATTTTTATGATAGAAAGATTGACTTTAATTTGATCGAATTTTTAAAAATAGCAAACAAACTTCAAAAATTACCAAAATTTGCAGATCTTAATAAAATTTCATGTAGAATATTTTGGTGATAAAAAGTGAATTTTTTTGTGACACCGATAGTTATCGAATCGAACCAATTTGATTAAATCAGACCGGTGACAGACTCTAATTGAGCTAAAATTTTGTGTACAACCCATTTTTGGTATGATAAGAATGATATAATCAAAATTGAAGTGATTTGAAGTTGAAAAGTGAGAGAAATTAATTAGGGTTTTTTAATGAATAATTAGTGGGCTATGGGTTAATGGGTTAGGCCTATTAACTTGGCCCAAGATTTAGCCTATGAGATGAGAAATTAAAGGTGGAAAATTTTGTAGAATACTAGAAGTTTCCACCCTCTCCTTCTTCCTCTTCTTGGCCGAATCTTCCATTGGCACTTTCTCCCTCTAATTTCTTTTATATCACTTAAAATTCACACCAAATTCAAACATAAGAAAGTTAATTATATCCCTATAGACCATTATTCAGCGCTCTATCATTTGATTTGAGGAAAGGAAGTAAGAAAAATCAAGTGAGAAAAACTTAGGGATCAAAATGAGGTAAGAGATTTTCAAGGTTTTAATTTTGTTCAAGGGCACCTACAAGTAGTTTGAGGTACCTAGAGTCCATTTTTTAGGTCAATTTAAGTTAAAAACATTAAAATCATAGCGTTTCTTTTGATGAAGATTTTAGCCTCTTGTGGAAGTCTTTGGTGTTAGATGAATTGCTAAGGCTTAAGGCATGAAAAAGATAGTCTAAGGAAAATAAAGCAAGTGGAAAAGATATGTGTCTATGAAATCCTCCAATTTCCCTTGATTTAGCATAATTTTCCTTTTTGTAACTTAGGAAAAATTATGAAATTGCATGAATAATTAAAATTGAATTTAAAAAAATGAAATAGGACCTTGAATATGCCTAATTGTGAACTTAAATTAATTGAAATAGTTTGGTATGATTAATTTTCTTTAGTAGCCAAATTGTTACCTAAAGGAAATTAAAGTGCATTTTGGTTATTTTTGATAAATTATGCCTTAAATGATAATAAATATGAAATAATATGTTCATGAATTTTTATAGAATTTATAAAATTTATTTAAATATTTTATAGAAATAATTTGAATATGTACAAAATAAATGTGTTGAATTATTTAGTTATAATTCATAAATTAAGTAAAAAATAATGAATTATATTAATATAATTCATAAACTATCCAAAAGTGTTGAAAATACTGACCAGTTAATGTATTACAATAAAAAGACAATATAAAGTATAATATGTAAAATGACCATGTTGAATTATTGAGAAAATAATTCATAATTCAATAATAAAATGGTAAATTATTGTAAAATAGTTCACAAACCGTATAATAGTATTGCAAACCCTAAACGACTGCATTTTCAGACAGAAAAAGTAAGAAAACTATTAAAAGTCCGAAAGGTGAAATGAATTGTAAAATGAAAATATTGAATTATTAAGAAATAATTCATAAATTGACAAGAAATGGTGAATTATAACGATATAATTCACAGATTGTATAAAAAGTACTGAAAGAATAACTGGCTAATATATCGAAGTGAAAAGATACTGAAAATTAAAGTGTAAAATAACCGTGGTGAATTATGATGACATAATTCAAAAACTGTGTATAGAGCACTAAAAAGATGACTGTCAAAATAATAAAAAAATATTGAATAGTCAAAAGTATTGAAAAGAGATTAATTGTCAAAATATACTATTTGAAAAAGAAATTATAATTGTTGAAAAATCAGAAAAATATTTTAAAAGCAAGTAATTTTGCCCTTAACAATAGTCAGATAGTAAAAGTCTTGCTCAGGATATGATTGGCTAGCCATAATGATATCCTATACCGCAGTGCAAGTCATGGCGACTTGCTTTGCTATAGTAGGATCTCTGATATCTATAATATATGTCTATTCTGATATCTGATCTATAAGACTTAGTCCATTGGAATCATTTCTTAATCTGTATATGGCCCTCTGGGGTCCACATCCCGTATATCCTATCTGAAAAATTTCTGTCGAGATTATATTAGAGGCATTATAATGGGAATAATTTAAAAATGCAAAAAGAAAGCTAAAAGTAAAGTCAGAAGTGGGAAAAATGAGGGGCCTAATTGAAAGAAATAAAAAGTTTTGGATCAAAATGGTAATTTTTTCAAAAATTGTATTAATGAGCAAAAGTGATAAAAAAATGATTTACAAGAGTAAAACGGTAAATTAATGACCAAACAGTCCAAAAATAAGCCTTTATAAGGAAAAAGAACTAAAATATAATTTTATATGAAAAAGTCAAAATGATGACCAATTAGTATATTGTATGCCAATTAATAATTTGAAAGTGAAAAATTAGTGAAAATATTGCCAATATCGTGTGTGTGTGTGTGTGTGTGTGTTTATATATATATATATATATATATATATATATATATATATATATATATATATATACTTAAAGTCCAAAAATGGCAATTCTGTAATTAGCTGAGAAATTGAGAATCAAAAATGAAATATTACATAAAAAGTTCAAACAACAATCGAATAGAAATTTTGTAAGCCAAAAGACAAATGAAAAGTAAAAATGAGCAGGTTAATGACAACTTTACAATTGAAAATGTCAATTAAGCAATTTTGCAATAAAAGTGTGTAAAAAGGAACATTATGTAATAAAATGAAGGATTAAAGACTTAATTGAAAAGTTTACCAAAGTAATAAGATTACTTGGTATTGAATGTTAAAGGCATTAATGAGCGTATTTTGATAAATAATTAAAAAGATCAAAGTGAAAATAAATGAACTAATGGCAAAATTGTAATTATAGTATAAAATGGGTAATTCTGCAATCAATTGCAAACTTGAGTATTGAATTGAAAATTTCCCATATAAGTGGTAAATAATAATGTAACATGCCAAATAAAATGATAAATGCAAATGACCAATTAAATAAGAAAATCTAGCCAAAAAGTCAATGCAAAACCCAACTATTGGGTTACATGCCGAAAGTTAAGTAAAAAGGTAAAAGTAAGAAAAGTAATGTCAATTTTGTAATTAAATTGCAAAAAGGATGTTTTTGTAATTAATTGAAAAATACTGTCAAAAAAATTAAAAAGTACCTTTTGATAAGACAAAAATAATATTTTTGTATAAGTTATGTAATTATGCTTGTTTGGGATATTCTTAGATTAATAGTCACCACTGAGCATATTTAATGCTCAGCACGTAGGATTTACTATGTGCAGGTACTGATAAGCTGGAGCAATAGCACACATGGGATGAAGAATTTTGAAGGAATAAAAGTAATTTTTGGTATTGGCATGTATATTTTGTTTATAGTTGGAGTGAAAGGAATTGGTCTGTAATGGTATAATTTTTGTATATGTAAATATATGTGGTTGACTAGTGTAAACGGACTGTGTATAATTGTATTAAAAGTGAGTTATGTGGTCAATATGTATATATTATTTTGAAATATTGTGTCCTTAGGAGACTATGGAATTGTTTGCATTTCAGCAATTCTATAGTCGTTATATTGTCGAATATTTATAAAATGAATAGTAAATTTCGACAGTTATAGGTCCTTGAAAAGTTAGATAATGAAGATGTATTAAGGTTAAGATTTGTGCTTATGACTTAATTGGTTGAAAAAAATTCGACTTACGGCCAGCTTATCGCTTAATTTTGTATCTGAAAGACTGTTTCAGTAAGGGTGTTACAGATAGACTTGACCAACCTTAGGCTTTGAAGTAGTGCTTTATATTTTGCAACATTATTGAAAGAGTTAAAGCTTAATTTTATTGCGCACCTAATGATTATGCCTAAAGTTCCTTTGATGACTATGCCGACACCTCCTCTGCTGCTATTGGAGGCTCCATTTGCAATTACTTCTCAGGAGCTTCCTTTTGTCTTTTGCTTTTTGCATTCCTCAGTGAATTATGCAATAAAGTCCACTAGAGCTTGTGCTTTGATAGCATTCCTAGGCTCATATCAGATATCAAAAGATTGCAGCTTGATGGCCCATCCTACCATTTTTTTCTCTAGATCAAGTATTTGAAAAAATTTTCAGAATGGCTAATCAATTCAAACTTTAATGGTATGAGCTTAAAAATACATTCTCAGCTTCAGGGTATTCATTATGAGCGCGATGATCAATTATTCGGTCAAATTTTTCTTCAAATCTAGATCTTTTAATACTTGATTGACATAATATACATGAAGTTGCTGAGTTCCTTCTTCCCTAATTAGGATTACGGCCACTGCTTCTCCAAAAGTGGATAAATATAGGTAGAGTTTCTCGCCTATAATAGGTCAGTTGAGTAATGGTGGATTCCTTAAAATTCTTTTAATTCTTTAAGGGCTTTCTAGCAATCCTCCCCCTAGGAAAAAGTATCATTTTTTCTGAGTTTTTTAAAAAGAGGTGTACATTGCTTGGCTGAAGACAAAATAAATTTGCCCAATGTCTTAATTCTCTCATTTAATTTTTGAACATCTTTTATACTGGTTGGAGGGCATGTATCTATTATAGCCTTGATTTTTTTGGGGTTAGGCTCTATGCCTCTTTTAGAGACCATAAACCCCAAGAACTTTCCTGAAGGGACTCCAAACACACATTTTTCTAGATTTAATTTCATATTGAAGTGATTAAGCATGTCAAATACCTTCATCAGATCAGCATGATGGTCCACCATACTTTTTCTTTTCACAATCATATTATCAATGTATACTTCTAGATTTTTCCCAATCTGTGCCTTGAAGATTTTGTTCATCAAACATTGATATATCGCTCCTGCATTTTTTAGCTCGAATGGCATGACCTTGTACCAAAAGGTTCCATCATCAGTAATAAAGCTCAATTTTTCCTGATCAAGTAGCCATATTATAATTTGATGGTACCCTGCGTAGGCATCAAGCAAAGAGTAGATGGAATGACATTCCATAGCATCTACTAATTAGTCGATGCTCCGAAGTAGGTAACAATCTTTCGGACAAGCCTTATTGAGGTCAGTGAAATCCACATACATTTTCAATTTGCTAGTGTTCTTTTTTACGAAGACTGTATTAACGAGCCACTTAAGGCAATTTACTTCCTTGGTAGTCCCAGCTTTCAATAATCTGTCTATTTCTTTAGAAATGAATTTTTTATGATCGAGTGCTGTCTCCTCAATTTTTGTTTGATCGGTGTATGGTTGGGATCCACATTTAGCTTGTGAATAGTTACCTCTGGGTTTATACCTTGAAGATCTTACAGTTTTTAAGCGAAAGTGAATTGATTGATCATCAATACTTTCATTATCTGCTCTTCCACCTGTCCTAACATATTCGAACCGATTTGGACTTTCCTTCCTCCAAGTAGTTCTTTCATGACAATCTCGCCTTCTGGAATCATTCTGGGTCTATCGTTTTCCTCATTTTTCTCCAGGCCGGGTTGCACTATGTATGATTATTTTGCCTCTTTTTCTATGGCGATGTAAGCCTCCCTTGAGGCTTTTTGATTGCTACCCCTTTTTTAGTAAAAATTTTCATCACCGTGTATCTGATACTGGCAATTGCTCCCGTTTGAAATAACAGCGGCTTTTTAAAGATCGTGTTGTAGGCAAAGTTCACGTCTATAATTATGAATAGAGCTTTGTAAGTGTGAGTCACAGCCTCGTCTCCCATCTCCACAAAGAATTCTATAAATCCCACTACCGAATGGTGGCATTGCCAAGTTTGATCAGCGGGGTAGTTATCTGTTTCAATTCCCCCATTGGTAGATTCATCCGTTTGTAAGCTTCTACCATTAGGATGTTCACCGCACTACCATTATCCAACAAAATTCTTTTTACAAGGAAGTTGTTAATTGCCGCTTGAACTACTAGTGCATCTTCATGGGGAAACTTTAGATCAGCCGCATCTTTAGGAGAAATGATGATTGAGCGTAACTTCTCAGACTTAGCGAAGAAGTATACACTTTTCCCTTTGTTTCTTTTCATAAAATCCTCTCCATAGGATGAACCTCCAGCAATCATATTAATTACGCCAAGTCTCTATCTTTGCTTATCAATATTCTTGGGTTTGCGCCTTTTGTCATCTTCTTCTGAGTCTTACCTGCCTTTGTTATTTGCTGGCGCTTTACATGTTTCCTACAATGAAGATCTCACAAATCTTTTTAGGGACCCTTTTGGTATTAACCTCTCGATTTCTTCTTTCAATGATTTACACTCATTAATGGTGTGACCTACATCTTTATGGAATGCACAATATCCGTTTTTGTCCTTTCGAGTGTATAACCAATCGAAAATTTTTTTGGGGTCAATTCACCTTGTTGTGTTTCTTTTATCCATATTAAAACGTTGGTGGGAGAAGTGTTGATCGGAGTGTAGGTTCTAGATGGATTACTTACGTGGTGATCAATCCTAACATGCTTAATCTCTTTCTTTTTCCCTTGCTTTTTTAAGGTGTTGGCTCCTTCATAATTCTTCACTTTGAGGTCTTCCCACTGGTAAGGCTGCATTTTTTCTGTCATCAAATCTATGCATCTTTTAGCTTGCAGGGCGTCATCCAATTGTATGTATTGGTAAGCCCTTTTCATCAAATCGAAAAAGTCCGTCGGAAGGCACATCGTGATGGATTCAAATAATTGAGTGCTCTTTATGCTGCGAGCAAAGGCGTTCACAGCTACTTCAAGATGTAGATTCCTTATTTCAAAGGCTAAGCTTTAGAATCTATCGATATAACTCCTTAGAGTTTCATTCGGTCCCTACACAAAATTTGCATAAATCGTTAAAAGTTTTAGGGTTTTGGATTTGCACGATAAATCTAGTCATGAACAGATCACGAAGCTATCTAAAATAATGAATTGATTCCGGAGAAAATCATGTAAACAATCCAAAGCGTCCCCTGCTAACGTTGTAGGAAATACTCGACAAAAAATTTTGTCAGCAAAAGAATACATTTGTATTTGCATTAGATATTCTGAAATATGATATTTAGGATTGAATTTACCCGTATATCAGGTCATTTTGATCTCTTTGAATCTATTCGGGAGCTCGGCCTCAGGGATTTTCTAACTGAATGGAGATACTGTATTACCATCAAACATGGGCTTTTTAGGATGGCCCAATCCAAATTTTTACACTTGTTGCAAAAACCATCTTTGATTTTGTTCTGAAATAGAGTCATTGATTGCTCCTCCTTTCAGTCTTCTTTTTGGAGTGTATGAGTAACCCATGTCTTCTCCCAAGTTAACAAGGAGTGAAAGAGATTGTTTGGGAGTAACGCCAGCATTGTTGTTAGAAGAATGGCTTCTACTTTCTTATGGTATCTTCTCTTTCCCTTTACTTCTTCTATCATGCTCTTGCACTTGAGACCCAGTCCTAGATCTAAGGTCAACTAGCTCTCTAATTCTCAATGAAACATTTGCGCGTTGTCTAATATCTCTTTCCCTGCTTTCTTTTTCTAACCCCTATTTAGAAACTTTAAGGAACCTTCTCCTACATAGGGACCTCATGGTGCTCTTACTAAAATCTCCCAAGATTACTTTCAAGTCTTTCATAGTGACAGGGGTAGATTCATTGCGAGCCATGAATTCACTATCGAATTCATTTAAGAGGTTGTGATTAACTAACAGCTTGGAGGGGGTTCTTTCGATGTCATTTGTTATGACGGTGGATCTAGGTCTCTTACGTTCATCATCAAAGTAATTTTCAGATTCAAAATGGCTTAGCTGCTCATGTGGGCTCCTCGTCGTTCTCAATGAAAGTACCAAATGATATTTCTGAAAATATCAAAAATAGAAAAGAGAAGAGGAGTCCAACAAGATGAGGCCTCCTGAAACCTGTAAGAAAATGAGCGTCCAGTCGGACTGGGATAAACTCTGATGCCTAAGTTAGTAAGCAACTTTTAGAGAGAGACAAATAGAAAAGATCTTTCTAGAGAGAGATTAACATTACTGGGGCTCTTTACATTTCCTCTATTTTATAGTATTATGGTAGTCATAGGTTATTAAACTCTTGAGTGCCTAGAATAGTAACTATGGGTGATGACATGACTGCACTTTAGCAACCATACCGGTTCAATAGGTAGCACTGGACGAAAATATGGAGGTCATACTTATCGGACTGATGTGAAAACCTAGTCACATCAATTCGATCGGATTGTCTTTCAAGCCCACCTGTGGGCTTACACGTGTTTTGAGCTTTTGGGCTTTGAGACTCAATTATAGAGGATGTTATCACATATCAATTAATTTATTCCTTAACCATATGCAATTTCAAATTAATTCCTTAATGATAGAAATGGCTTTTTACATCTTCTCTTTTAAACTTGAATTATAGGAATTACTTTGTTTTTCATTTGAAATTAAATGATATGAATTGCCTTATATATTCACTTTGCCTCTTTCAATTTTTCTCAGTCCACTTCATTAACTTACTGATAAATTTTATTTTTATTATTAAAAGTATTATAGTCGTATATCATTTTATTTATAAGTTCATATGAATACGAATACAAATATTACTATACTGCATATACATCTGTTTATTTAGATCAGCCGCGAAACGCATCTCTATGCCTAATTCGTACCAATTGAAAGATATGTGTTTATTTATTTTTTTTTTGGAAATCATATATTTAGAATAATATATAATTTATCTCTTAAATTATTATCTTTTAACATATTATTTTTGAAACTAATCAAGTGTCAAATTATACTCAATAGGGACGTATAGTTTAGGATACTTATCTCTTCAGGCGCTGAAGTTTAATTATTCTTCAATTAAATTGGACGCCAATGATCCAAAAATAAGTTGATAAGAAACTAAGAATTGACGTTGACATAATTGAAGGACCCATTTTATATCAGGGACTTTCACAAAAATACCCAAAAAATAGGGGTATTTTTAAAAATTCTCCCTCTTTTTTTGTCCTTTTAAAATGGCCTTTTTTGAAAGTTTCTTTTTTAAAAATACCTCTTTTAAAAATACTATATTAAGTCTCTTACAATTTTACTCAAATACAAACACCTCACTCCTACATATTTGAGATTCTGATTCCTCTTCTGCTTTTTTCGTCTCTAAAATCTAAAATTGACGCTGCTCTCATCCTCTCCTCTCTCAAATTTGAGATTGACAGTCCTGTGTTCCTCCTCTCTCACAAATTTAAGTCCTTTATTTTCAACGTTTCTTCACTTTTCTTCATCTCTTTAGCTTTTATAATGTTTCATACTGCTTTTGGATTACTTACAAGTTCTTCCTTTTTTAATATAAATCAGGCACTATTAATTGTAATTAATTGAAACCAAATACTTTATTAATTGCAAATTTCATATTATTTTAATTTTTTTCTTGTCAAATTATACAAAATTTTATATTCTTGAGTTGGATGAACCCTGATAATTGTTAAAATCAAAATATGATAACTGTAGAATCATTGATATCAAATTGTAACTAAAACTTAGTGTTTCATTAATTTGTTGTATATAAAGTATTCGTAAAAAATACCTTTATGAACTTTTTGATATGAAAATTGATATTTGAGTTAATATAATTTTACATGTTTGTTTTAATATATATAGCATTTAATTAATTTTGAAATTTAAAAATTATATTTAATAATTAATTGTGGTACATCGGCTAGTATATATAATAGCCGGATAAATTTATTCAATAAATCATATAGTGAAGTGAGTAAAATATAAACATTATAAACACAGAACTTGAATTTCAAGTGTTGAAATATAAAAGAGCAAGCAGGCCACTAACAGATGGCACTATTGTTGCTTCATTCACAGCAGCGAGTAACACCTGGCCTCGCCTATTAATAATAAATGATGGCTAAAATTGAAACCTAAGCTAAAATCCCCCACTGTTGTAATATATATATATATATATATATATATATATATACACACACACACAGAGTCTTTTACAATTTTCCGTACGTAAAAAACAAAAGAAAAGAGTAAATGAAATAAAAGTAGCTAAAATGATTAACAATTTAACTACAAATAAAAAATAAGAAAAAATAGAAATCTAAAAATCCTAATTAATATAAAAGCACAATATGGCACTTTCTATGCATTTGTACAGCAATATTTTCTAATAAAAGATCGTTTTTTATAATTTATCATTAGTGCATGTACATTTAAAAAAAATTATTTGCCATTGGTTTAACTTATCCAGCTATTCTCTACCAAAGAGATGCTCAATCTTGTAATAATTGGCCTTCAGTTGCTAGCACCTCTCTCTTTTGTTAACTTCATTTGGAAATGTGCCCTTTGTAAATTATATTGTTGCTACTTCATTCTTATAACCATCTTTTCGAGATAGCATTATTCATTTATCAACTTTGTTGCCTAAAAATTTCACTAGCAAGGTAGGTTGGGGTTTCCGTCTAGTAGAAAATATTCAATTTAATATTTTCAAATATATAATATAATTTCAATTTTTTTAAATTGGTATATCTGGTATTATGTTTTTTGATATACTCGGTGGTATACCAGGTATACCATCGAGTATATTAAAAGTCAGAATTGAAATTGTCCTTTAGATTTTGGTATACCAACCGGTATACCGAATTATAGAATGAAAATTATCTATTGGAATTTGATATATCGGTTAGTATACCTGATATACTGTCTTGGTATATCAAAAAACAGAATAATTTCAATTCTAGATTTTGGTATACCTAATGGTATACCAGGTATACTGTCGGTATACCAAAATTCAGAATTGAAATTATCTTCTAGATTTTGGTATACCGGCAGATATACATGGGGTACCAACCGCTATATCAAATTCTAGAATGAAAATTATTTTATGAAATTTAATATACCGTCCGGTATATTTGGTATACCAGCTGGGATACATGATATACCGTCCGGTATACCAAATTCTAAAACATAATTTTCAAATACTAATATTCCAAACTAAATTGATAATCTCATTTATAATTACTCACTGTAATCGATTTTTCCATTTAGTCATACAACAAATCAATGGGTAGATAAATCTCAAAAAAAGGGAAATATATACATTCATTATATATTCACAATGTTTCAAATACTAAGCAAAGACTAGAGAGACGTGATCAAGCTAGAAAAATAAGGAAAAATAAACAGAAGAAAAAAAAAAGTTTTTTAATATATTTTTTTATGTTTCATGGAAGTTATAAGTATTCAAAACCCAAATATTTTACTTTTTTTAATCTTAGATATTTGTATCCTTTTTGTACTTTTGCACAAATGTCACAAATTCTATCTCTCTATCAAGAAGCTGCCTGTGTAGGGCTTTAAATTTCTCCTCTGTCTTATTCATTGTCACTGCAATTAAGAACCACAATGTTTAGGTCCTATTCAAAGCATACATATCTCTACCATCTAAATTCTAATAACAAGCTTGAACTTGAAGGGTTGATTAGTAAATGTATCTTGAAGTTTTTGGAGAAGCGATGCAGGAGAATATGACCAAGAAATTTGCGAAAAAATGCTTCAGATTTGATGTGAATATAGCAAAGCAAATACAAATTAATGTTTTACTATTGCAAGCTATACACTACAAGAAATTTCTCAAATACCGACGGAAAATTACTGACGAAAACTTTTTCGTAGGCAATTACCGACGGAAAAATGTTTGAAAATATGTATTTTGCGACGAATTTAATGGAGGAAAATTTGCCACCCAAATTTACCGATGAAAATTAGCAACGGATTTATAAAAAACCGTCGTAAACTTGGCGCCAATATTTCGTGGCTAAAATTTCTCACGAAATTTACCGAAGAAATTCATTTCCGTGGGTAAATTACCGACGGAAACATAATTTCGTAGGAAATTTACCGACGGAATAATTAATTTCCCTACTGAAAAATAATTCCGTAGGAAAATTTCCTACGAAAATACGATTCCGTAGGTAAATTCCCCACGAAATTATGTTTCCGTAGGTAAATTACCGACATGATCCTTCTTCAGTAGGTAAATTACCGACGGAATCGTATTTCCGTTAGGAAATTACCTACGGAAATTAATTCCGTAAGTAATTTCCCTACAAAAATACACTTCCATAGGTAATTCCCTACAGAATTATGTTTTCGTCGGTATTTTACCTACGAACACATAATTCCGTAGGGAATTTACCTACGGAAATTTCATTCCGTAGGAAAATTGAAAAAATTGAATTATAAGTTAATCTAAACTAAATTAATGTAAATTTTTATTTAGTGACTATATTAATAAGAAAGTTATATTTAAATAATTTAACCTATAAATATGTAATTATTATGATATTTTCTTTTTGTTTTGCTAGAAATAAGTACATAAAGTCGGTAAGGGTAGATTAATTTCTAAGTCTACATCCGTAGACATGCTTAATCACTAAGTTTGCTAATTTATTTAACACTACATCCGTAGACATGCTTAATCACTAAGTTTGCTAATTTATTTAACACTTGTTGTGAAAAGTCCGGAGAGGGGCCGATTAAGGATTTTTATTTTTATGGCACTTGTGTTTTCAAATTCTGGATCTAAAATTGAATTTTTTTTAAAGGGAATAAGGGATTCAATTAACTATTAAATTAAAGAAATCAGAACTTGCAATAAGATTAATATCTTTAAATTAAAGTTATTCATTATAAAATTGCTAATTTGAAAGTTAGTAAAATTATTATCCAGAAGAGATAGAAATAAAAAAAAATAGTAATACGTGGAAGTTCTGGTCAAAAGCCATATAATGATAGTTTGGGTTGGGGCCAATACTAATTTGAGTCTACTCATTCTTAATAGCATCAAAGTGCTCACTTTCTAAATCATTAGATTAATATAATTTTGTCAACAATTATAATGTTTGGAAGCTATGGCTTTGCTCGAAATTTAAATAAATAAATAAATAAAATAAACAGAAGAAAAATATTGGTGAACTTTTCGTTGTGGATATGCACAAGCCTACGCAAGGTTGATGCATTAAATAAATAAATAAAAGTCTAAGGTGTTAGCCTTTTTTCAATTACACAATTAATGCAAATTACTATCATCAGCAGCAAATGATTTTTGCGGTTCAAATTTGCCTTTTTGTTTCAGAAAAAAAAAAAATTCAAACTACTTAATTTAATTTTTCTTCTGGAAAATTTGTTTTAAGTACGTCCTCTCAAGGGGGTATGTCACTGCTAATTCAATTTTAATTAAGAAATTTTAGCTGTATATTTAAAAATAATAAAAAAATTAATTAATAAAAACTTAAATAAAAAATTTGAGTTATATATTTAAAAATAATAAAAAAAAATTACCTTTAAATCAAGAAAATTAAAAATTAAACTTTATGGAGGGAAATTTTTATTTAACCTTTAAAATTTAAGTTAAAAGAGGGAATCAAAAATTTGAGTTAAAGAGTTTCCCCCTTTCCTCAATTTCAGTCCCTACTTTCCCCTTTCTCATTACTCCATCTTCTTCTCTGCTGAAACTTGACAGAGACTTAGCTCATCTCTTTGAGGTCACGGCACTATTCAGCTTATCGATTAGAGGTACGTGTTTCAGAAACTTTCACCGCTTTTGAAGTTTTGAATTTCTTTCCTCGGCTGTTTCATGTGATTGCTGCTTTTTTACATGCTACTCGACGAAATGGAGTTTCTGATCTTTTTGAAGTTTTTATTAGTTTTAGTCTGCCCACAGATCTTTTTTTTTTTTGGTTCTTCCTTTTTGATCTGTTGTAGATTACAGAACTTGAAATTAAGTGATATTTTGTGAAGTTAAAAAAGCTTGAGAGCTTCTGGATCTGCGATTGATGTTTGAACAGTTGAACTCACTTTTACTGGCTTGTAAAATTCATGTTTTTGCTTATGATTTGCTTATGTTTTTGTTTCAGTGCTAATAAGCAAATCAAAGAATATGTCTGTTTCACTGGGTTTGAAATGAAATCTTTCTTTAAATTCAAGCTATGCATATTTGAGGGAGTGTAATGAAGAAGGCAGATTGAAGGAGATAGAAAAAGGACATATTCTTGTAATGCTAATTGGATGGATCTATGCCCATTCCTTTCGAAAGATAGCTTCCAACTTTTCGCTTGGTTTTAAAAGCCAAATAATACTCTATCAGCGTATGCATATCTGATTGATTCAATTAATAATATAACAAGCAAAAGGCAAAATTGAATAATAGAAAAGCCAACTTCCTTTCTCTTTCTTTCTTTCATTTTAATCTGGCTTTAAGGCTCGTTTGTTTACCATCTTCAGTTGACTGTTTCAATCCTTTATTCATATGCTGACACATATATTTCCAGCAAGAGAAACCACGTGTATTTTTTTTATTCTGAATGATGGTTCTAATGTGCAATTTATTTTCAATTATATCTTAGGAAGAACTGAATTCAAGATAAAAATGATAAATCTTCCGAGCAAGAAAATTAATATTAATATATTTTACTTTTATTATTATAGGTGATATAATATAAATGTTATATAATGTATGAAGTCATATATATATTCTTTTTGTTCAAATAATTGGTTGTTAAAAATGACAGCATAGTGATGAATGTTGCAAGTTGATATACCAAGACAAGCCAAGGCTGAAAAAATATATAAGAAATGCAGATCTTAGCTAATTATTAAATAATTTTCAACAATATATAATATTTTTAGTGATAGAATAATGACGGATAATTCCGTCGCCAATTTTTTAGCAGAAAGCAAATTTACCGACGGAAATAACGACTGTCGTTAAATTTGCCTACGGATTGATTATTCCGTCGGAAATTTACTTAAGGAATACTTATTTCCGTCGGTAAAATTTCCGACGGAAATAACTTACCGTCGTTAAATTTGCCACGGATTAATTATCCGTCGGTAAATATGGTAAATAACGACAGTTTTTGGTCTACACCTCTCGACGGAATTAGCGACGGTCAATATTTTCAGTCGGTAAATTTACCAACGAAAAATTACCGTCGGCAAAAGTATCTACAACCGGTTCTCCTTTGCCTTTTTCCGTCGCTAAATTCCATCGGTAATTTGGTTTCCCTACGAAAATTCACTAAATTTCATCGGTAATTTCCGTCGGAAAAATGAAATTTTCTTGTAGTGCTACATTATATTAAATATCTATTTTATAATGTATCTTATTGTAGTTTGTTGTTTATTAACAACAGGATCAAATACCACTTGATACCTTCTTTATTATTTTTATACAAAAGACGTATTTGGTATCCCATGCACTTTCACAAAAATCACAAACTCAGTTCAGATCAATACAATATGATTACAATTACAAATCACAAGCCTCTACTTGTAAAGTAAAAATCAGACATAAAAACAACAGTACAACCCTTAAACAAGAGGTAGGATATCTAATTGGAAGGTGAAACTGTTGGTGGGTTTAGATCCTCAAACTTGAAGCAACATCTTCATCCCCCAGCAAAGATAGCACCAGTACTGCTCATCAACTATGAGCCGCTCTCTATTATAGTCACAACTTCTAAATGGCGTAAATTCCCTTAAGTAACACCAAACAAAACCCAAAAATTTTCTTGTTTACTGCATTCTATAGATCATAAATCAGAATTCATAATTACACAACACAAAATGATATACCAGTTTGCACCATGGAGAAGAAAATAGGTACAAAATTAATAAGAAAATGGCAATGAAAGATGATGAACAAGGTACGTAAAGACAAAACCATAATATGAGATTAGAAGCAAATGTAATTTACATAATTAATCATATAAATAACCCAACAAATTATAACATACAAATTCATTCTTAATTTTATTATACAAAACAGCAATTCAATCCTTTGCCTCTTAATTTCCCTATTATAATTCCAAACCCAGAAAATGATCGCAATTCCAAACTAATCAATCTAATCCCATTTTTTACATTCAACACCATGAATTGTCAATCGCCGTTAACGTTATTGCCTGAGAAAACTCCTGAAAATTTATACACTCATTGCTGTCGATGTTTGCCTCCTTTATCATCCTCGTCAACTCCTCCGCCGTTAATGCATGTCCTAATTTCGACATTGAGTGAGCCAACTCTGCTAGAATCAATTGAAGATGAAGCATCGTTCAGAAGGTTGAAGATGGAGTAAAGATGAACAGAGATTGAAAGTAGGTTGAAGAGGGAGTAACAAAAGAGAGATAGAAGCTGAAGAAGAACAATGCCAGTAAACAAAAAAATGCTATCAACATTTCAGATATGAGCCATAAAAAGCAAGAAAATGAAGGAATTGAAGCTTATCGTCGCCGGCAGGTGTAGGAGCAGGAGCCTGAGTCTGAATAGAGAGGGATAATTTGATGAAAATTGACCTAAAATTGAAGAAAGGGATAGAAGTAAAGTTAAAAATAAAAATGGTATTTTTAAAAATATAAATTAAAAAAGGTATTTTTAAATTTTAAAAATTCAAGGAAGTATTTTTAAAAAACAAAGTAAAAAAAGGTGTATTCTACGTAAATTTCTCTTTATATTATCTTTAGAATGAGTCCAAATACTACCTAATTCAATTATATTGTGATTATGGATCAAAATATTTTAATTAATTTTATTTATTAATAATTTTTCTCTTGTATTGGAAACTTTTATGTTAGCTACTTATTTTAATAAGAAAATAATATAAGTTGTCTAAAAAAAATTTAATCTTATTTATATATAGTGTATATATAGATTAAAAAGAAAAGGGCATTTATAGGATCTTGATTCCAAATTATTTTTTGGTAAAAGTCAATAGGTTTCCCAATGTCCTTAGTGGCTACTACACATGATCATTTTACACATGACCATTTAGGGGTATGCAAAACCCGACCCTACCCGAATAACCTAACACGAACTAAATATTCGAGTAGAGTTATTAAGGTTGGGTAGGGTTAGAGAATTTGAAATTTTTTTGGTTTAGGTTAGATTGAGTTAAAACCCTCATAAACCCAGCCCGCCCAAACAAACCACTCCCATTAAAAAACACTACATTTTGATACACCCCTGCATAGCCCTTCTGCCTTCTATGGTTCTACCACCTAAATCCCTAATATCCCAAACCGAAATCAATTCTCCTCTCCCCCTCACCTCGTTCCCATCCCTGCCCCTTGTCATCGCTACCTGATCTTCAACCTCTGTTGTCGCCGGCATCTACACTTCAACCAAGGTAAGTTAATTTCATTTTATTTGTTCTTCCTTCTGCTAGATTGCCTTTTTTTCTTCCTTTGACCATCTCACTTGGGTAGTAATTGTTCTTTTAATTTGATTAGTTCTTAGTTAATTTCATTTAGTTCCTCCATCTTTATTAGACTTGATTGGCGTGATAAAATTTGAGACATTAAGATCTAAACCATGTCTGTGCATCAAAGGGTGTATAGCTTTTGCTTTTAGCTAGGCCTTCATAGGTTTTGTTTAGTTGAAAAATGGTATCGGCATGGAGTTTGTAACAATTAGCCCATACTGCTCTTTGCTGGTGGTTTCTACAAATTCTTTTGTGCAGTAACAGCTCTTTGTCGGACTAGTTGGACCAATATTTTGTTTTATTAATATGCTCTGTAGCTTTTAGGTTCTGCTGTTGTGAAGAATCAATAAATTCTCGGAAAACTATTAGTGTTATTCACTATTCTATTTTCATTTCTTTTAGAAAATATTTGATTCCAACTATAATAATTCAAAAATATAATTGGAGTTCCTTCCTCCAATTTGGTTCAATATGAAATTTTAATTTAATGTTCCTTCCAACGATTTGAATTATATATAGAGAGAGATCCTCAATTAGTAACAATTTTAATATTTATAATTATCATCATAAGATGTTAATATCAAAAAGATTTTATTGATCTTGAATATGAAACTTAGTTGCTATGTTTAAGTTTTAGAGAAACTTTTGATGGACAAAAAACTGTCATAAGGGGATATATATTACCTTTTCACTTAAATTTGTTAGCTTTATTTGAAAATTAAGAAGATGAATAAGATAATTTCTATTTTCACACTTTAAATTAGTTGAGTGAAATATACATGTTTTGGCTATTTAATGATTTCACACTACTGCATATATTTTGGTATTTTAGTTTGTACTTTGTAGTCATGTTACCGTACTTATATATTGATATTTTCTATTTAAATTGTGCTTATATATTGATATTAAGCACAATTTATATTTTATTTTATTTGTTATTAATTTCATATTTTATTATTTTTCATATATAATTTCTATAAATAATATGTAATAGCCTCAATATCGGCTTAGTCTTGAATAGTAAATTCCCGATAGTAAATAGTATTTTCGGGCTAAAAATTGTATCCAAAAGTGAAAAATATTTTATTTGACCATCGAAAAGTATTGATCATCGTGAGTTCGGGGTTGAAATTTTTAGTGAAATCGATGTCAAATGGGTTTCAAAAAGCCAAAAATACGAAAAAGTTATCGAGTCAATTTTCCTTGCAGAAAGGGTTGACTCGACTTTAATTAAATTTTTAAAAATAGTAAATGAACTCTAAAAATTGTCAGATTTTTCAGATTTTAATGAAATTTCATGTAAAATATTTTGGTATAAAAAATGAATTTTTCGGTGATATCGATAGTTGTTAAATCAAATCGATTTAATTGAATTAGACCGATAATTGTATTTGATTGAGCCAAAATTTTGCATACAACTTATTTTTAATGTGTTAAGAATGATGAAATCAAAATTAGAGTGAATTGGAGTTAAAAAGTGGAAAAAATTAATTAGGACTTTTTATTGGGTAATTAATGGGCTTTGGTTTAATGGGTTAGACCCATTAGCTTGGCCTAATTTTTTGCCCACTAAGAGAGGTATTTAAGGCTGAAAAATTTACAAAATTCCAGCATTTTCTAGCCGCCACCTCTTCCTCTCTTTGGCTGAACCATTCCCTCTCATTTTTTCTCAAAATTTATTCTTATCTCCTTTAATTTCTCCCTAAAATCAAGCATCCCAACTCTAATTCTACCCCTCTTGATGTTTAATTACGCCTCCATTACTTGATTTGAGCCAAGAAAGTAAAGGGTTTCAAAGATTTAAGTTTAGGTGTCAAAAGAGGTAAGATGAAATTCTTGATGATAAATTGATTTTTAAGTGTTTTTAGCTAGCTTTTGATGCCTAGAATCCATTTTTGTTGTCAATTTGAGCAAATAATATCAAACAATTAGGGTTTCTAATGGTAGAAAATTCGGCCATCATAGGTTCTCAAGGAGAAAATCAAGCTCTCAAGGAAAAAGGAAAGGAAAAGGAAGTCTAGGCAAGCTAGACCAAAAAAGAAAGGTTAGTGGCTTATAAATCCCCATATTTTCTTTGATTTAGTAGGGTTTTCTTGTATGTAACTTAGGTAAAATGAACATTTTGTATGCTTAATTGAAATTAGTGTTAGATTAAGGCAATTGAACCTAGAATAAGCTTAGAAAAATACTCAATTGAATTTTTAAACATGGATAGGGAGATTTTTCTATAGGGGCCGAATTGCTCATTAAAGGAAAATAATGTTTATTTTGTGCCATTTGATGAAATTAAGTCATAAATGGATAATAGAGATGGAAAATCATGCCTAGGAATTTTTATGGAATTTATAAAAATTATATGAATATTTTTGAGGCAAGTTTTGCCTAGGTATGTAATGAAAAAAATTGAATTATTGTGAAACAATGCATAATTTGATGAGAAAATGTTTCATCATGGTGAATTATGATGTAATAATTCGCAAATTGTGTAAAAAGTTTGATTGATAATTAAGCAAAGTGAAAAAGTAATGAGAATGTGGAAAAATGAAATAATGAAGTGAAATTTGATGAAATTGTGCCCTTGTAAATAGTCTGGCAGTAAAATCTAGCTCAGGATATAATTGGCTGGCCATAGAAATATCTGTATTACGGTGCAAGTCATGACGACTTGTTTTGCTATGGTAAGATCACTGATTTTCATAGCATTTGTCTATTCTGTTATCTGTTCTATGGAAAATGGTCATTCGGGGTCATTTCTCAATCTGTTTGTGGTCTTGTGGGGTTCACGTCCCGTATATCCGGTCTGACAGTTTCTATCGGAACTGTATTAAGGGCATTATATTGAGAATAAATCAAAAAGAGTAAAAAGAAAGATAAAAATGAAGTTTAAAGTGAAAAAGGATCTAATTGAAAGAAAATAAAAAAGTTTAGGGACAAAACGATAATTTTACCAAAGTTGAGGTTTAATAGATAAATTTGATCAAGAAAAGATTAGTAAGAGTAAAGTGATAATTTGACAATCCAACAGTGTAAAAACATACTTTTATAAGACAAAAGGACCAAAAGCGTAATTTTAAATAGAAACGTTAAAATATGGAATAAATTATAATTTTTGAACAAAGTTATAGGATAAAAGTGAGAATTGAATTATAAATTATTAATTTATTCGATCATTAATAATAATAATAATAATAATAATATTAATATTATTATTATTATTATTATTATTATTCTTGTTAAAGAAAATATTAGGATTGTTTGTTACTGCTGGACATATTTAATATTCAGCACGTAGATTTTTACTGCATGTATGTATTGAAGAGCAGGAACAATAGTGCACATCGGGAAGGAAAAAATTTTGTAAAGGATAGTTGGATTTTATATATAGCATGTGTGTGTATATATATATATATATATATATATATATGTATGTATGTATGTACAAATGATGGTTATTATAGTAGTAAAAGGGTTGTATATTATAGCTGAATATATTGGTATATGAATATTTGAGTTATAGTGAAATGGTTGTGCATGAGATGATTGGATTATGAAATTTATAGAGTCGGATTGGATTGAAATTTATGGAAAAGTTCGGATTTCAAGTTGTTCGGGTCGGGATTGACCTGATCCATATACTTCCGATACCTACCAAAAAAAAAGCGAAATTAACAAGATGAACAGCATTATTATGAAGCAACGACCACAAACACAATTTACATTCTATACTTTGCGCGTTATTTAACATTATTATTGAATGACAAAATGAAGGATATGTCCCTCTCCATGTGCTTAGTGCTCATTGCACATAAATCTCAAGGTTTTCTCATTTATCTAATGATCTCTTTTTTTTTTTTAATAATTACATCAGAAAAGACGAGAAAGGGCAATGATAAATTCCGGATTAATGGATGAGGTGGCCAAGTATTATACATAGAGTTCAGGGTAAAGTTATAATTTTATAAGAAATATTTTGAAAACAAAAATACTTTATTGGAATGATGGAATTTAAATCTAATTAATTGAGAAAATATTTAAATTAATTCCCCAATTCTCATTTTTATAATAATACTAAAAAAAGGGTGAATATAAGATACCATTTGCCATCAATGAAAAGCCAAAAAACTGAAAAAGATACTTCATCGGATTCTACTTTAGTTTTATATCCGCTCCTCTCCTCTCCTCCTCCTTTCCCCTTCAATCGTTTGAACTTTGTCAGAAACTCATGATTACAAATTACAATGTTAGACAAATATTTAGGGATGAAAAAAAATCAAAATTTCAATTAATTAAAAAATCGATTTAAAATTAAATTAATTTTTAAATTAATTAAATTAAAAATTTAAATTTATAATTTTTATTTTAAAAATTAATGATTAATCGAACCGAAATCAAAATCGATTTATATATATTTTATAAATTATATTTTAAATTTTACATTTATATTTTTTAAATATTTATATAATTTATAAATATTATGATATATAACTTTTTAAAATATTATTAAAATACATATTTTTAATAAATAAATATTAAAATTATTTTATTATTATTATTTTTTTTATTATATATATATAATTAGTGCTCTATTATTAATTTTATATTGAATATATTTAATTTTTAAATTTAATTATAAAAATTTTATTTTATTTTAATTATTTTCATAAATATTGTATTTAATTTATATATTTTTTATTTTTAAAACATTTCAAGTATTAAAAATAATATTATAAATTACATAATTTATTAAATTTACATATTAAAATTTTATAACGATTAACCAATAAATCAATTCAAAAAATTAAATTAAAAATTAAAACTGATATAACGATTAATCGAAATTAATAAACTGATTAATAAAATTATTAATGGACCGATTACTGACCCCTACAAATATTGCTATTACAATTCTTCTTCCTTTGCTTAATTTTAAATATTTAAAAAAATATATCTAATATATTTTATATTCGAAATTAAACGCAAAATCCTACATCTTATACACACGCTTGAATTCAATTCACACCATATACATGATTGACACTAAAGTCTCTTGTTTTTTTCCTTTACCGACAAGTGCTAATAATACAAAACCAAAATCAACTGCATGAAGCAATCTAAATAACTGCGCAACACCTACTCATCAAACCACAATAAACCCTTAATTAACAAAATTTAACAATAATAATAATGATAATTAGAAGACGTTCCAACTCCCAATTTCAGATCCAAAATCTCCCCATTTCACATGACAGAACAAGCTTGTGGGTTCTCATCGCTGAAAGCTGTAGTGTACCGGACTTCAGTGGAGCTGGCACGTGCGAGCTGTGAGATCTGTGGGTCCTCAGCTCTTCTCACGAACCCAGCCGGGGCTTTCTTGTCGTATACCCCCGGCGCATATGGGTGGGCCACTACATCATACGGTACATATGGCCATAGCTCTGCCTTTTTGCCCGTCCGATGAGCCACGCGGGCCACCACCTTGGATGGGTCCACATATCCAACCACTGTCACCTTGTTTGCTTTACGTTCCACGTCTACTTGTTTTACTCCTTTCATTCCTTCTACTGCTCTCTTCACCTTTCGCTCGCATCCTTCGCAGTCTATTCTAACCTTGATTTCCACCGTCCGATCACCATAAATAAACAATTACTACAACGGAGCCCTGATAATATATAGAATCTCATCGCATGCATGAGCAACACTAGATTTCTCTGCTTTGTCAATTCTTTCATCAAGATTCCCTTCACTAACACAGTTGACCTAGTTAGATATTTTCACTTATTTTAATTATTGATCTAAGCTAGAAAGATATTTGCAATTAATATAAATGCAAATAATTTTTTTTTATTTTTTTACCATTAATTAATTAATTTTCTATATTTATCTTTTAATCTTTTGCGATAATTTATTTAATCCCTTCTATATTTAAGGTAATAAAACTAGTGGATATTTTAATTTATATTAATTGAATGAAATATATATATTAAAAAAATAAACAATTTAACTAAAATTAGTAAATGAAGAACTGATCTGATACAATTTAATTTATCAGTTTCTTACTCTCTTATAAAACATATTTCAGTTGATCGCTCATTCAAAATTTGTATCACTATCAAAAAAAAAAAGAAGCTAAAAGGTGAAAAGGGCAAGTAAGATCCAAGAATCTGAAGCAGCAAAATTAGATTCTAAACCCTTTGATCTGCAGTAGACAGCAGCTTTTGAAAACTGAACTGAACTGAACTAGAGAGAGAAGATACCTGCAACTGCTTACGTTTCTTGAGCTTAGAACTGCCACGAGAACAGTCAAAGAGATGAGAGAAATGATCAAGAGCACCCATTTTCAGTTTCAGTTACAGCTAAAACGAAAAGAAAAAGGATATTATTATAGGGTGAATGGAAATAACAATAATCAGAGAGAAATGATGTAAAAGTAGATAAGAAAAGAAATGTGGGGAACGAGACAAGACAATTATAGCGGAAACAGGCTTTCATGTTTTCTTCACTCCAGTGGCTGATTTATACAATGAGGACTTGAGGAGGTTTCCCAAGGACAGAGTTCTTTGTTTTCGAATCTGAGTCGTCAGATCACGACACGTGTCCCTCCTAGAGTTTGGTATTTTAAAATCGGGTTTACAGAATCCATAACGGACGAGGCTATCCATTCACCGACCCACCGGGTCCCACCATGAATTTGGCGCCAGATGAAAGGTGTGGCTCCCACCCCTTCCCTTCCACTGGATAATTAAGAACTGCATTGCATAGTAAATAAAATCGAATCGGACCGACAGGTTAATCGATTAATTTAACTATTAAAAATTAAATTAATAAAAAATTAAATTAAATTAAAAAAATCGAATTGAATCAAAAAATCAAATAAAATTAAATTTTTTTATTAAAAATATAAAAAATTATTATTTTTTGTATATTTTCACCCACCCATATATATATATTCATTATTTATTTATTTAAAAAAATAATTTTTTAAATTTTAAATATGTTACTTAATAATTTAATATATTTATTATTTATTTGGATCATTGTAATAGTATATTAAATTATTAAATAATATCTTTAACATTTAAAATATTAATTTTTTTAAATAAATAAATAATAAAAATTTAAAATATACATATATATTAAATTTTTATTATTTATTTATTTAAAAAATTAGTATTTTAAATTTTAAAAATGTCACTTAATAATTTAATATATTTATTATTTATTTAAATTTATTGTAATTAAATATAATTATACTCATATATGTAAGGTTAATATTTTTTGTATTTACTTCATTAGTACTCCATCTAAATATGAAATTATTTTCATGATATGATTGTATTTTTATGTTTCTAACATATGATATTCAAAAATTTATAATTAATCATTTATAATAATAAAATTAAAATTATATTTTGTAATTTATTATTAAAATATTTTTGATATATATTTAATATTTGATAAATATTTTTAATTTTTATACAATAATATTTAAAAAATTATAATAATTATAATATTTTAAAAATAAAAAAATTAATTTAATTTAATTAAACTGATAAAATCATGAATTTTTAGCTTTATTAATTTTTTATTCGATCTTATTTTAACAACATTGCTGCATTTAAATCAATTATGGTATCAATGTGAATTTTAAATTTTTGTGGGGGGAGTGGGATCCACTGTTGGCGGGTTGTTTTTAATCCAGAGGGTGGCCCGATTTCAAATTCTCTCTTTTAATAATCATAAATATGCTTATCTTTTTCTAACAAAGCTAAATTTGTCAGCTACAGATAACAAGTTCTTCAACGCAAGGGCAAAAAAAAAAAAAAAAAGAAGTAGAAGAAGAAGTAGAGTAGAGGCCACGCATCTATTTGATGCATAATATTATAATATATTATTTTTAAAAAAAAATAAAAAAAATATATAATTAAATTATTTTTATTATAATTAATTTAGATAAAAATTATAATTATAAAATATAAATTTAAATATATCAATTTTTTATTAAAAAATAAAAAAAAATTTATGAGAAATGATTATATATTATTAGAAAAATCGGTATTTTTAAAATCAAAATTAAATAAAAAAATAAAAAATTCTAAATGACGAATTTGACAAAATATTTAAATAAAAAATGAAATAATTTATTAATTATAATATAATTTTTATATAATAGCTATTAAGTTATACATTTAATATTATAAGTTTGAAGATTTAGTCGCAGTGTGGTAATGGTAGTGGCGACGAAGATGGTGATGGCAGTAACGATTGTAGTAACGACGGAGAGGTGGTGGCGGTGGCAGTAGTGTGGTCGTGGGTGCAGAGGTGGTGGTGCCGACGATGGTGATGGCAGTGGCGGTAGTGGTGGCAATGAAGTGGTGGTAGCGGTGGCAGTGTTTGCAGTGTAGGCAGTGGTGGTGGTGTCGACGGCAAACGTGTGCTGGCGGTGATGGTGTGGTGGCAAGGGCGGTGGTGCAGCGGTGGTAATGGCGGTAGTGGTGGTGGCGACGACGGTGTGGTGGCAGGGGCAATAGTATGGCAGTGATGGTAATTGCAGTAGTGGTGTGGTGTCGACGACAATGTGGCAATGGTGGTGGCGACAGTATGGTAGTTGGGAAGGTGCGGCAACGATAGTGATGGCGATAATAGTAGTGGTGTCGGCAACAGCATGGCTGTGGTGGCGGTAGTATAGTGGTGGAGGCGGCGGCGATAGTGATGACGGCGGTGGTGTTAACGGCGGTGGCGATGGTGACAACAATAGTGGTGGTAGCGTCGGCGACAGCGACAGGGTGTGGTGGTGGTGGTGGTAGCAGCAACGGTGGTGGGATAGTATTTAATATTAATACGATATTTACCGTATTACACAAATTTAAGAGTTTGCAATGAATTATTTTATTCAGTGTATGTAGAATAATGAAATATGTAGTGTATTATATTATGTCCACATTAATTTTTCAAAAATTCTTTCAAATATTGTACTTGTATTAGCTCATTTTGTATAATACTATTTCATGTGTAATCTAGTGAACCAAACGTGACCTAAGAGTATGGGATTGCTTCTTTAACACTCTTAATTAGGGGTGTACACGGGTTTGAATTTTTCTGTACCGAACCGAAGAACCGAAGAAAAAGATCCAGAACCGAATTGTACCGTTGACTTTTTGACTAGAACCGAACTGAATTGTACCGTTGACTTTATTTGGAACGGATCTGGATATTTAATCGAGAATCGAACCGAAAACCGTATTGAACTGTACTGAATTGTCTTATATCGAATTGTACTGAAAGAACCGATATTTATTAATTATTATATATAATACTGATAATTTATATATAAATACTACTTATAATTTTTATTCTATATGTACTGCATAAATTTAAGTTAATAATTATTTAAGTTATATATTTTAATACACAAAATTAATATAATAATTAGTTAATAAATTAAACTAAATATTTTAATTATTAAGAACAAAAATTTAATTATTATAATAATCATTATATATATATGAATATTAATATGAATATATAACTAAAATAATTTGTATTTAATTTAATCCATCTTTAATATCATTCAACTACTATTTTATTTTCTTTATAAATTTTTATATAAATATTTAAGTTAATCAATTTATCATATAAGTATTTCATAATTAATTTCATTTACTGTGAGTATCAATTAACTAATTAATACTCATATATTTTTAGGACAATACTTTTATGAATATCTAAATTAATAATGTAATTAAATATATTTATTATATATAATGAAATATTACCAATTATTGTATTATATAAGTGTATAATTATTTTATCAATTAATTTCATTTATTTTTAGTGTCATTCAACTAGTATGTATATATTTTCGTATAATACATATATTAATAATGAAGTTGTAAATCAATAATGTGATTATATATAGTTATTGTATATAAAATTTTTATCAATTAATATAATTATTTGAGTATGTAATTATCTTATCAATTAACTTTATTTATCTTTATATCATGAATGATTAAATGTACTTATATGAGTACATATACTTTCAATATTATTTAACTAACATTCATTAATTTTTTCACAATACCTATATGAGTAATTGAGTATTTAAATTAACAATACAATTATATACAATTATTATATTAATGAAATTTTATCAATTCGTGTAATTATATATATATATATATAAATATAAAATCACCTTAACAATTAATTTTATTCTCTTTCAATATCATTCAACTAGTATTTATCTATTTTTGCATAATATTTTTATGCATAATTAAGTATGCAAATTAACAATATAATTATATATGTATATAATCACATTACCAATTAACGTAATTATATGAGTATATAATCATATTAGCAATTAATTTTATTTCCTTTTAGCATCAATCAACTAAATTTCATCTATTTTAGCACAATACTTATATAAATAATTAAGTATTTAAATTAATAATGTAATTGTATAAAATTATTATATTAATGAAATTTTATCAATTAATTTTTGTACAGTATCTATATTAGTAATGGAGTTGTAAATCAATTATATTATCAATTAACTTTATTTACTTTTATATAATGAATGATTGAATGTACTTATATGAGTATATAAGCATCTTATCAATTAATTTTATTTATTTTTAGTATTAGTCAAATAGTATTTATAATTTTATTAATTTTATTTATAATTTTATTTTGTTCTCTAACGTTTTTTTAAATATCTATATTTTTTTAACACATAAAAAGATAACATCGGCTTATAAAATACTTTATTTTATTAATACTATTAATTTAATAGTCATTTAAAAAATATCTTATAATTACTCTTATTTTTATAAATAATAGTAAATATAAATTATTTTTTTAATGATAAAAATTGAATTGAAGATAAAAATTATAAAAAATTTTAAGAGGGAAAAGTTTTTTATTTTGAATTTTCGGATGGAGCTAATTTTTGAAAATGGGAGCTAATTTTTGGAATTTTCGGAGGGAGCTAATTTTTGGAAATGGAAAAGTTTTTTATTTTTTATTAGGGTGACAATAATTAAGGTTTAGGTTTCACTTTTTATTCCTTTCACCCTTTATTCTTTCTCATTTTCGCCTCCCTTCCCCTCCCTCTACCTTCCTCACTCTCCTCTCACCACTGCCGGTCTCTGCCTCTCATCATTGCCATCCATTCTCTGCCTCTCACCACTGCTAGGTAACTAATGTAGGAATTTAACAGCGCATTGGTGTTTTTTCTATTTGCTTAATTGATTCTATAGTCTCCATCGTGTTCTACTGTCTGCAAGCCCTGATTTACTTTGTGTAATTATCTGGATTTTGAAGCAGGTCTAATGCAACACCAGAGAGCCAGTTGAATGTGGAAGTGGACTCGGACACAAGGGAATGGGCTATGCTAGGTATATTATATCTTCACAATTTCGATTCAGTTTTAGTTCAAGAGTTAAAAGTTTAGCTTTTTTTTCAGCAGTCAAATATTAGTTTTAGGGGTAACTTGGCGATCTTGTTTGATTGGCTTGCTAAAGTTTTGTTGTTTTGGTGATTATTGTAATTTTTGTTTTGATAATAATAGGAAAAAGTTAAAAGGTTACATACTCACATGGCATTTAAAAGGCGCCACTGATTATATTATGATTACTGGTTTTCACAGTTGCCTTGAATACCAGTTTGAGTTTGATCTTAAGAAACTTGCTAACTGTGTCTTTAACATTTGTTTGCAACTCTGGTATCAATGACAGATTTCTATAGCTTAAGGAGGGATGTATGAACTGCCTCGGAGCAAGTTGAGGAGAATATAGCCTCTGCTGGCATGCAACAATTAGAGCAAGAAGTTGTAGTTTTAGTATGAAAAGCATCCGATAGCTCCTTTTGGAATGATCGTGCTAAAGCTTAAGAAACCCTTGTGGCTCTTACCGATGTCAAAGAAAAGATATAGCCGCTAACAGAGTTTCAAACCAAGGTCATATTTTTCTTCATCTTCTAATTAAGATATTGCTTCAAGCATAGCTCTAGTTTTGTAATATTCCATGAATGATGCCAATTATTTATTTTCTTTGGAAAGCCCAATACCAACTCGTCAATATATTTCTAAAAATTACGACACTGCCACAAAATCTGGTATGTGGAACTTATAATGGGGTAATAATGGACGATCACATTAAGAGTACTAATTACTGGAATTTCTGACAATGTAAATGCTTTGGATGTAAAGTATCGGTAAAATGTGGGCAAGACGTTGAAGAGAAAAGTGGTATTATTTTGGTGAAACTCTAAAGAAAAGAAAAATAATAAAAACAAAATAACACTCGTTGAATCAGATGTAGAATACCTATTTTATCTTCATCCATAAATCTGAACTTACAAGGAAAGTACTTTTGATCAAATGAAGTTGTTTGGCAGCATCCCCCATGTCTTGGAAATGAATCAATTTTTTCTTCAGTAACTTGTAATTACCATGAAAGTTCTCCTTAATTCTAAATTTTGTTAAGTGCCTGTTAGACTTAGTTTAATTAGATAACTTTGAGGATGAAGTATAACATAGCCATATTGGGGCTACCTATTACGCAAAGCTGAAGGATAGTGTTTTCTTTGAGATAGATTTATCGCACTTAGTGGAAAGATGTTCCATAAAAAATAATATGGTTTTTGATGATTTTCGGATACACCTAGTTTCTATTAATTTGGTGAATATGTTTTAATTAGAAGTCCCTTTATTATTATTATTATTATTATTATTATTATTATTATTATTATTATTATTATTATTATTATTATTTACGTTTTTGTCGTCATGAACTATCAAATTGAAATGCTGTTAGTGAACAAATTAAATAAAGCTGATAACAATAATAGCAGAATATCTGAATTTTCTTAGATTTGAATTTTATTTTCATTATCTAAATTTTCTCTTAATTAGAAATTAATTGAATTTTATATTCAATATTCAATATTTGTACATATTTTTATTAATACATATTTTCCTATTTGATTTTCAAATAGAGCATCATAGGTATTAATAATTTAATAGATACATGGACTGCTGCTGTTTTTTATCTTAATATCTTAAAACATGCAAAATTTTAAAAATATTGAATTATCCGAAATACCGGATTGTATTGTATTGTTTTGTACCGAAAGAACCAAAGAACCGTATTGAATTGTATCGAATTTTTATAAAACTGTACCGAATTGTCCCGAATTTTCAAGACAGTTACAATACTTAATTTTTAAAATATCTGAAATTTCAAAATAATACGGAGATTTGTAAATCTCCGAATTGGACCGTATCGTGTACACTCCTACTCTTAATTATATGCTATTTTCTTGGTTTTAGGAAAATATATAGAAAACATGCATCTATTGTCGATAAAATATTTAGTTATATATTTTAACTTTTTAAATAACATTTTATTTAGTTATATATTTCAACTTTTTAAATAACAATTTACATATTTAAAGTTGGCAAAAATATCGTATTGCTCGTTTGAACTTGGTAATATATTTATATTATCTCTGATCTTTACAAAAGTGTATATATTATTCTCTTAAAATTAAGGATGTGTAAAATCTGAACTGACCCGAGATTTATTATTTTTCAAATTTAATTCGATTTAAAACCTTTTCTGATTAAATTCGATCAAAAATACATTTAAACATTGATTTTATTTTTCCCTTTGTCTTTGTACCCAGTCTAGTATCCACCCTCAATCTCTCTCTCTCTCTCCTCCTTTCTCATCTTGAGATAGGAGTTGATTGGGAAGATGGTGTAAGATGGTTTTTGTGCTTTTGTACAAGATTGCTTGCTAGTGTTCATATCTTAATCTTGCTTTAATTTGGGCTATATGGTTTGCTCGTTCAGGTCTCGAAAATTTCAAATTGATCAGTTCGAGGCCAAAATTTAGTTAACATAAGATCAATTTAGGAAAATATTTATAGTTTGGGTTTCGAGTTAATAGGATTGATTCGGATTTGACCTGAATCCAATCGATGTATACCGCTACCTAAAATAGATAATTTTTTTTATCAGAATGGGGAGTAATGTGTACATATTAATATTGATAAGTTCAAGTCAACTGCCTGCATATTGTATACTATCCCTTTTGATTCTTTCTTTATATGAATGGGCAACTTTCTTACATCCCAATGTAACATATAAAATATAAAAACATACTTAGGAACTACCTAATTTTAAAGGAGTCGCCGAATGATACTTCCAGCCATTATAATATGCGAAGATAAGCTCCTTTAGATGATAGGGTTGAAATCTGAACCATTGAATATTTATTGTATTTTATTGTCAACTTATTTGACCAAGCTATGAGCTTCTCTCTTTGGACCAAAATCAATTGTGAGATCTATGGAAACAGCCCAATAATTGGACATGTATTTTCGGTTACTTATGAAAGAAGTGATGCGAGGAAAAACGTTTTTGGACATTAATGACTACTTTTTTAATTATTATTAAATTATAGTGTTATACTTCTATTATATACTAACAATTGCTGCATTAAAAAAAATGCCGTTATTATGAATAATTACCTCATGAGAATTTGATTGGGAATAGACTTATCAAATTTCCACCTGATTCGAGAATCCAACAAATATGTGGTTAATATCATCCATACTCCCTGATCTTATGCCTAATAGCATAAAAGTAATTAAATAATTTTTCGTGTCGAAATTATTACTGAACTTTATACTATTTTGTACAAAAATCATGATAATTGATTTTTAGTAAAAATCATCGTCGAAATGTTGACATAACACCCACGTTATCTACTTATGCACATGTGGCGTGCCATGTCATCAGCTATTTGTGTACACGTAGCATGTCACGTCAGTTACTTTTGCACACATGATGTACATGTCAGCACTCCGGTGTTGATTTTCACTGAAAATCAGTTATTATGACTTTTGCACAAAATAGTGCTAAGTTCAGTGATAATTTCGATATAAAAAGTTTTTTAATTACTTTGACAATATTAGACGTAAATTCAATGACTATGGATAAAATTAACCCACTAATATGATCTGTATACAAATCCAATTCAATCTGTAAAAAAATTATTTTAAACCAAATTCGTATAACTCCAAAAATTTTAATCGATCCGGAGATCAAAATTGATTGATTCGGATGGATTTGATGATGGATTGATCTGTTAAACTTTTGTATTATTTTTTCCTTTCCACGTTTATGCCAAACTAGGAAGATTATGGTGATTCGGTAAAGCCAAGAGCATAATTCCATTATGCAAGCTACAGTATCACTTAGGATAGCATTGCACAAGAATGGAATTTGAGAGGCACGAGAGGTATGCTAGTGCCACATATCTTGTATGCACATTCTGCTATGAAACAAGGAAGAACAAAGATGACAGACGCTGCAATGACCTCTGCACGAACATTAGGAAAACAAACCATGTTGTCACCAATAAAAAAGAATATAAACGACAATGCTCAAAATTAAAATATCAATATACTAATGAAATTTAACTCTAATATATAGGATCTTCAAACTAATTTACAACTTTATGGGCTCAAAAAAAAGGTTCTAAACGGTCACACAATTTTGGTTTCTCAACTTAAGAAAACAAAGGTTCAAACCGTGATCCCATCCATTTGAGATAATCCATGAATCGACCTATAACCCATTTGACTTGCATATATTATAAGAAATTACACTTTTTACGATACAAAAGATTGTTATGAAAAATTTCATTTTCTTTGTTGGAAGGATAAGATAACAAGTTTTTACCATCACAAAGATTATCATGGTATTCACGTCACATAACAGTTTTTAGGACTTTATTCATTTATCATCGTAAGTATCATTTTTTGTAACAAAATTTATTATTGTCACCTTAATTTTTTATTTTTTATGACAAAAATTATGTCATAAACAAAATTATATTTTGTCACATAATATTATTTATCATCACAAAATGTTAATATTTTTTTATCATAAATTTAAAATTTGTCACTGAAGTAAGTATTTTTAGTGATAAAAATCTGTTTATAATCAAAACCATTAAATATTGGCTACATAATTATCATCACAAAGAAAGTTAATTTTTGTCATATAATATTTTATACTGTCACTAAATCAAATGAAGATAAATGATTTTATTATTAAATTAATATATATTAATGATGAAGATAAATCGTTATAATATTGAAAAATTAGTGACATAAATATGAATAAAAATAATTGTCAAAAAAGATACTTTTAGTGGCAACTTTTTGTTATAATTCAATAACATTTTTTTATGAAAATATCAATGTTGTAATTGTGAACATTATATCGTCATTTATGAACTAATAAATAAAAAAATTGTGAAAAATATACTTGTCATATATGCATTGCACTAAAAATGATACATTTTAAATTAAATGTTATGCAATTAATTAATGGCATAAATTATACAATGTCAAATCTAATATCCTTACAATGTTTAGTAAAGCAAATTGTCTATCAACTAATATAAAGTATTTGTTTAAACAAAACGTCAATTAAATAAAAAGTTACTATATGCAAAAATTAAAATATCCTAATCTATAAGTCTTCCAAAGAACACTTAAAGTCGTCCACTAAAAGTGATCTTTTAGAACCATAAATTGTGTGTCTATATATAATAATTGATAACCGAACTATGTATATGGACTCCCTCGAGCAGCTCGACTCTCAAGATATTCGGATAGTTAGGATCAGAATTGATATCCCAATAGTGTCATTTTATAGAGTCTTACCCAGACAAGGACTCGTAAGCTACCTAATGAGGATGTAACATTTGTTTCAGAAGTCTAACACGGTTTCCTAATTAGGTTCTACCTCTTCCTCAATGGGAATCCTATGAACACTAGGAATTCTAGTTGAAATAAGACTCTTACCCTTATAAATAGGTAAAATATCAAATACTTCTTTCTCTCTTAGAAAAATTTACTTTATTTAATTTTATTAAAATATTTTCTGACTTGATCGTTGGAGATTCGCCTCTTCGAAACCACCGCCAAATTTTCTTTGTTTTTAGGCATTCTTGGAGCTGTAAAGAATATCATGGTTCAAGCTTGACTTTGGTGACAACCAGGTAAATCTGAACTGTTATCATTTGTTATGGTGAGTGTGGAGCTTTATCCCCCCAAAAATCATAAATCCTGAAGAGGAAAATACTCAAACTGGAACAATCAGAGCACTACACCACCACCTCTACATATACCTATTTTTTCACCCCTAGAACTCACTCTCCAGGGTGCCTTTACCAATCTCCCAATCACTAATTTGTCTTCTACAACTCCCGTAATTCCTATACCTGGCCTTACTCCCTAGTTTGCCTAAGCCCTTCTGGCAATATTGTCACACTTAGCAGCACAAGTGCCACCCCAGCTGTCACCTCAAACTACCACCATAACAAATGCCACCCCAAACATCGAAACTCAAAACTTAACACTCCCTACACCGACCTTAATACCCACAGTCACCTTAGTAATGGATGAGTTTGAGAAGCTTTTTGAAGAGAGGATGTTGAAACACCAGAATCTCAACACACTGCAATATCAAGACATTTTTTGCTCTCTTTTTTCCAAAGCCATACTCTTGACTCCTTTTTTCGAACGTAAAGTTGCTCAATCTTCTGAGGTATGATGAAAGAATGGACCCTCGAGCGCATATGGATCAGTTCCATTATAGTATGTTAATTTATATCACAGAGGATGCCATCCTATGTAAGGTTTTTTCGCAGACCCTGATAGAGTCTGCTCTGATCTGGTTTAGAAATCTACCAGAGCACTCAATAGAAAACTTTTAGTAGTTCAGTGATATGTTCATGGTAATGTTCATAGCAGTCATTAGACTGACTAAGGTGTTAGCTGACCTACATCAGGTCATCCAGAAAAGGGGAGAGCCCCTACATAGTTACATTGAAAGATTTAATGTGATAGCTAAAGACATTAAGAATTTGAACCTAGAGGTTGCCATTAACATGCTCAGCAGGAACACAAAGTGTCAGGATTTTAACGACTCTTTGAGTAAGAAGTCCCCATCTGATTTTAGTGAACTAATGACTTGTAACGCTCCGATTTATGGGTTAACCCGAATTATAGAGGAAGTTTGACAAAAATATAAATATTAAATAATCTTGGGTGTAATTGAAAAGAATTAAAAAGTTTTGGGGTTGTTTTTATAAATAGAGTAAAATTGAGGGACTAAAGTGGATATTTGGCCAAAACTATGTAGTTTTGGCCATGTTAATTTCTTTGATTTTAAGGAACCCAAGGTTCCTTTTTCTTGGTCCCTTAGAACCCGACAGCCCCTCCTCCACTTTTTTTTTTCTTTTCTTTCTTCTTTTTCTTCTTTTTCTTCCTTTCCTTTCTTTGCTTGGTCCGGCCATCACCGCTGCCTCCCTCGCCGGCGCCGCCAGCAGCCACCGTCGCCCCTCTCTCTCCCCTTCCTCCTCCTTCTTCTTTCCTTTTCTTTTTGGCGTGGCAACACCCTTGGTTGGCTTCACCTCCATCAAATCTCTCTCTCTTGGTTGCTTCTCTCTCTCTTTTGTTGGGTAAGCATGTATTCACCTTTAATTATTGATTTATGGTGAAAAAATATGAGGTAGAGATGATGTATTTTATATTTAGGGTTTTGATTAATTGGGGAAAAATGGAATTGTTAGTAACTAAGTGAAATTATGGTTATATAAATGTTGGAACTTGCTGTAAATTATGATTTGGTGGATGAATTGTTGAAAATTCTTGTGAAATGTGAATTTTTGTAGAGAGAGGAAATGGTGTAGATGGAGGAAATAGAGAAAGAGAAGGAAATTGATGTTGAATTGGTGTTTTAAAAGCAAAAATTTTGAGAAGAAATCAACTAGCAAGTAAGTGTTCAAGCAAATTTATTTTTCCTTAGTAATTATACATTATGTATGTTATAAAATTTATGTTTTGGATGGACTTAATTATTGTTAATTCTCTTATATTGAAAGTTATGTAAATTGTGTTTAAGATTAAGTAAAGTTATGATATAAATGTAATTTTTAAAGCAAAAATTAATAAGCATGTATTATGCACAAAAATTGTAGTTAATATGTTTATTGTGCAAAAAGCTTTTAACTTATAGTTGAGTAATTATGAATAAGCTTATAAATATTGAGTTTAAAAATTCGACTAGATGCATGTATATATATATATATATATAAATATATGAAATTGTGGTAAATTCAAAGATTAATAATTATGTTTTACGATTAATATAAATTGAATGTGACTTCAGTTAGCCAGTGTAATTGAAAAAGCTTTACTGGAATCATAGTTGGTGATGCATATTAAGTTGATAATTGAAGATATCTTGAAAAGCAAAGAATGATAAATTTGGAGATTTAATTATCTAAATTAAATAAGTAAAGTATATTTGTTATGAAAATTTCTCATTTGCCCTTAGTAAAGCCAGATAGGAATTGGAGAAATTGGATAGATTGGCATGCCAATTAGGGAAATTATAATGTGGCGCCTTGATATGTAACATCGGATTGGATGGCTCTGAGAGCTGAATCCGGTGTATGTAATTTAATTGAGTTATGGATTGGATGGCTCCGCGAGCTGAATCCACAACTACATGTATATATATATATGTGTGTGTGTATATAGAAATGTAGATCATTAATAAAAAATTGCATATGTGGAATAAGAAAAATTGTCAAAGGGGATTGGATGGTTCCGAGAACTGAATCCTCCGATTATATCCCGTTTATCCAGCTCGGTGCGATTTTGCTGGATTTACTTGGGGCAAATACAAATCGCAAAGTTTAGTATGACATTTGATTTAATTAATAAATAGTAACCATATGTATATATTTGTTTAAATTGCTTTCATAGGTTCTTTTACCATATGTAAATGCTTGATTTGGTTAAAATGTGCATTGTTTAAGAAATTTAATTATGTATATGTATATGATTTACTTAATTTATCTGTATATATATATAATGTGGAAAAATAGAATTGCTTGAATACCACTAAGCAATATGCTTAGCGCGTGGTTTTCTTTTCGTGCGTAGGTTAAAGGAATTTTTGGAAGGAAAGACGTGGGTGAATCTGCATCAAAATTTGGATCGCAATACAAAAAATTTTTGAGGTGGATATACTATAGGTTCTTTTACGGTTTTTATTGGTACTTTTTGGGTTGTACTTAACTTATGGACATGTAATATGATGTATATAGTTTCAGACAACTTGGTATTGTATTTAAAGTAAGAATATTATAAATTAAGAAATATGAATGGTTTATTAGTTGCTGATTTATGAGTTATTGGAGGAAGGGCATTAATTGTGTTTTGGAGTTTGAAGGGAGAATGGATGGTAGGATGAGAATAAATAGGAGTGTTTTGGATAATTTTGTTTCAAGGAGTAACTTGAATTTTAGGGGATACTCTGTCAAAATTTTTATAAAATAAGTAGTACTTTTATTAAAGGATTATTTTATGCGTCAAATTGCCTAAACCCGATTGTGACATTCGATATCCAAGTCTTCTCTTTGACCGGGTATAGGGTGTTACATTTAGTGGTATCAGAGCCCAATTTAGGCTATTCTGGACTAGTAATTAAGTGATTAAAAAGAGGAGAAAAGAATTGGGTTGTATGCTAAGAGGAATACCTATATGTAAATGTGTTGTATTTCTGATATGGAATTGTCATTGTTATTGTTATAGATTAAAGAATGGAATCGAGTTCAAGGGGAAGCACTAAGGAAATAGAAAGCCACGCATCGGCTAGTGATGTACACAGGGGTGAAGAGCAGCAACCAGCTTAGCCGGTACCACCACCTGCAGTTCAGCAAATGCCAAATCCATCGGATTTCTTTGCAGCAATGATGGAGCTTATGAAACAACAATTAGCTGCTACACCACCTGTTCAGCCATAGCCTCAGCCTCCCCTACCTTCTCAAAGACTTATACTGGAAAATGCAAAGAAATTGGGAGCAGAGGAATTTAAGGGAGAGTCATCAGTTACTGCTCCAGATGCAGAATTCTGGCTGGTTAAGATTAAGAGGATTTTTGATCTTCTGCATCTTACACCTGAAGAAAGATTAGATTGTACGGATGGGTTACTGTAAGGCTCAGCATACTAGTGGTGGGAGTCCATAAAAAGATTTATACCACCAGCGGATCTAAATTGGGAGTATTTTGTGACCCAGTTCAGGGATAAATATGTGGGGGATGCCTATATGGAAGAAATGAGAGATGCCTTCCTCCATATGAAGCAGGGATCCAGATCAGTGGCAGAGTATGAGAAAGAGTTTGACAGATTGAGTGCCTATGCAAAGCCGTTTATTCCTACCATGGCTGATAGATGTCAGAGATTTGAGGCAGGTCTGCATCATGAGATCAAGAAATTATTGGTAATAACACCTATCAGAATTTATTGTGACCTGGTAAAGGCAGCTTTGAGAATTGAAAAAGCTAATTTAGAAGAACAAAAATGGAGGAGTAGAGGTCAACAAAAAAGAGGTCAGGGTCAAGCTGGTTCCTCTTCCACGGCAAGTAAAAAGCAGAAAGGGGCAGGATCTCAGACTCAAACATCATCTCAGACGCCTTCTCATCAGTCAGGGTAGGGTCAAAGGTCAACCTCCAGGTCGGGTCAGCCAACCTCCTCTATGGCCAGCACTGCAGGAGGGTCAGGCAGAGGAGAGATTCCACTATGTGAGCATTGTGGGAAAAACCATAGAGGCCAGTGCTGGAGAAAGATGGGAGCCTGTTTAAGATGTGAATCTATGGAGCATTATCAGAAAGATTGCCCAGGCAGACAACCTTTAGCAACTAATCAGCCAGAAAGGTCAGCTCAAGGTGCTTCCAGAGGAAGAGGTAGAGGTAGAGGATTTGGTTCCAGTTCTGGTGATTAGAGAGCCTTGTCAGAATCAATTGAGAGACCCGACACCCACACATCAGTACGTGCTTATGCCATGCAGGCTCGGGATGATGTGGATGCTCCTGATGTGATTGCTGGTACTTTTTCTATTTCCAATATGTCTATTCATGCTTTGATTGATCCGGGATCCACACATTCATATATATGTATTCCTCTGCCTAATGATAAAAGATTGCATGTTGATTCTCTTGATCATGAAATTCTGGTAACTAATCCTTTGGGTCATAGCGTTGTGGTAAATAAAGTTTACCGGAACTGTCCAATTAAAATTCAAGGTTATAAATTTTTGGGGGATTTGATTGGGTTACCTTTCCATGAATTTGATGTAATTCTCGATATGGATTGGTTATTTAGGCATCATGCAATAGTAGATTGTCATTCAAAGAGAATAACTCTTAAGACACCTGATAATGGTGAGATTACCATTGTGGGTGAGAAATTAAATCTTCTTTCTAATGTTATATCAGCCACGACAGCAAAAAGGCTTGTTAGAAAAGGGTGTACAACTTATTTAGCCTGTGTGCTTGAAGTTAAGGAAGACAAACCTAAAATTCAAGACATACCGACCGTGTGTGAATTCCAGGATGTTTTTCCTAACGAGTTACCAGGGTTACCTCCAGAAAGAGAAGTGGAATTTGCCATTGATCTATTGCCTGGTACTGCACCAATTTCGATTGCACCATATCAAATGGCGCCTACAGAACTCAAGGAATTGAAGATTCAGCTGCAAGAACTTCTTGAAAAAGGTTTTATACGTCCGAGTGTGTCTCCTGGGGTGCACCAATTTTGTTTGTCAAAAAGAAGGACGGAACTCTCAGACTCTGCATAGACTACAGGCAATTAAACAAGGTAATAGTGAAAAATAAATATCCATTGCCTAGAATAGACGACTTGTTTGATCAGCTTTCTGGGGCAGGTGTTTTCTCCAAGATTGATTTGAAGTCAGGATATTATCAACTGGGGGTAAGAGAAGCAGATGTGCCTAAAACAACTTTTCGAACTCGATATGGGCATTATGAATTTTTAGTGATGCCTTTTGGGCTCACAAATGCCCCAACAGCATTTATGGATCTTATGAATCGCATCTTTCATCCTTATTTGGATCAGTTTGTTGTCGTTTTCATCGATGATATCTTGATTTATTCAAAGGATCGGGTAGAGCATAATGAGCATTTAAGAATAGTCCTGCAGACTTTATGGGAGAAGCAACTTTATGCTAAATTTAGCAAATGTGAATTCTGGCTTGATAAAGTTTCTTTCCTTGGTCATGTGATATCAGCTGTTGGGATTAGAGTTGATCCCAAGAAGACATAAGCAATCTTAGAATGGAAACCGCCTAAGAATGTTACAGAAGTCAGAAGTTTCTTAGGGTTGGCTGGATACTATAGAAGATTTGTTCGAGGATTTTCCATTATTGCAGCGCCTTTGACTAAACTGCTTCAAAAGGATGTGAAGTTTGTATGGGATGGCAGATGTCAAGAAAGTTTTGAAAAATTAAAAGCTATGTTGACTGAAGCGCCTGTCCTCACACAGCCAAAGCCTGGTAAAGACTTTGTGATTTATAGTGATGCCTCTCATAATGGACTTGGCTGTGTACTTATGCAAGAGGGAAAGGTAGTTGCTTATGCATCTAGGCAACTTAAGCCCCATGAAAGGAATTATCTGACCCATGATCTTGAGTTAGCAGCCATAGTCTTTGCCTTGAAGATTTGGAGGCATTATTTATATGGAGAAAAATGCTACATCTATACGGATCATAAAAGTCTTCTTAAAGGTTTCTCTATGAAAGAAGGTGCTTCGATTTGGTAAAAAGGGTAAATTAGCTCTAAGGTTTATTGGTCCTTTTGAAATCATTGAGCGAGTGGGACTAGTAGCCTATAGGCTAGATTTACCGCGAGAATTGGAAAGAATTCATAATGTGTTCCACGTGTCAATGTTAAGAAGATACCGATCCGATCCATCGCATATTGTGTCATTGAAAGATATCGAAGTTCAGCCGGATTTAACTTATGAAGAGAAACCAGTACAAATCTTAGCCAGAGAAACCAAGCAGCTGAGAAATAAGTCCGTGCCATTGATAAAAGTCCTATGGAGGAATCACAAGGTAGAAGAAGCTACTTGGGAACCAGAGGACACAATGAGAAAGAATTATCCAGATTTGTTTTCTTCAGGTAAATTTCGAGGACGAAATTTTATTTTTAAAGGGGAGGAATTGTAACGCCCCGATTTATGGATTAACCCAAATTATAGAGGAAATTTGACAAAAATATAAATATTAAATAATCTTGGGTGTAATTGAAAAGAATTAAAAAGTTTTGGGGTTGTTTTAAAATATAGTAAAATTGAGGGACTAAAGTGGATATTTGGCCAAAACTATGTAGTTTTGGCCATGTTAATTTCTTTGATTTTAAGGAACCTAAGGTTCCTTTTTCTTGGTCCCTTATAACCCGACAGCCCCTCCTCCTCTTTTTTTTTTTCTTTTCTTTCTTCTTTTTCTTCTTCTTCTTCCTCTCCTTTCTTTGCTTGGTCCGGCCACCAATGTCGCCTCCCTCGCTGGCTACGCCAGCAGCCACCGTCGCTCCTCTCTCTCCCCTTCCTCCTCTTCCTTCTTTTCCTTCTTCTTTCCTTTTCTTCTTGGCGTGGCAGCACCCTTGGTTGGCTTCACCTACATCAAATCTCTCTCTCTTTTGTTGGGTAAGCATGTATTCACCTTTAATTATTGATTTATGGTGAAAAAATATGAGGTAAAGATGATGTATTTTATATTTAGGGTTTTGATTAATTGGAAAAAAATGGAATTGTTAGTAACTAAGTGAAATTATGGTTATATAAATGTTGGAACTTGCTGTAAATTATGATTTGGTGGATGAATTGTTGAAAATTCTTGTGAAATATGAATTTTTGTAGAGAGAGGAAATGGTGTAGATGGAGGAAATAGAGAAAGAGAAGGAAATTGATGGAGAATTGGTGTTTTAAAAGCTGAAATTTTGAGAAGAAATCAACTAGCAAGTAAGTGTTCAAGCAAATTTATTTTTCCTTAGTAATTATGCATTATGTATGTTATAAAATTTATGTTTTGGATGGACTTAATTATTGTTAATTCTCTTATGTTTAAAGTTATGTAAATTGAGTTTAAGATTAAGTAAAGTTATGATATAAATGTGATTTTTAAAGCAAAAATTAATAAGCATGTATTATGCACAAAAATTGTAGTTAATATGTTTATTGTGCAAAAAGCTTTTAACTTATAGTTGAGTAATTATGAATAAGCTTATAAATATTGAGTTTAAAAATTCGACTAGATGCATGTATGTATATATATATATATATATATATATAAATATATGAAATTGTGGTAAATTCAAAGATTAATAATTATGTTTTACGATTAATATAAATTGAATGTGACTTCAGTTAGCCGGTGTAATTGAAAAATCTCTACTGGAATCATAGTTGGTGATGCATATTAAGTTGATAATTGAAGATATCTTGAAAAGCAAAGAATGATAAATTTGGAGATTTAATTATCTAAATTAAATAAGTAAAGTATATTTGTTATGAAAATTTCTCATTTGCCCTTAGTAAAGCCAGATAGGAATTGGAGAAATTGGATAGATTGGCATGCCAATTAGGGAAATTGTAATGTGGTGCCTTGATATGTAACATCGGATTGGATGGCTCCGAGAGCTGAATTCGGTATATGTAATTTAATTGAGTTGTGAATTGGATGGCTCCGCGAGCTGAATCCATAACTACATGTATACATATATGTGTGTGTGTATAGAAATGTATATCATCAATAGAAAAATTGCATATGTGGAATAAGAAAAATTGTTAAAGGGGATTGGATGGTTCCGAGAACTGAATCCCCTGATTATATCCCGTTTATCCAGCTCGGTGCGATTCTGCTGGATTTACTTGGGGCAAATACAAATCGCAAAGTTTAGTCTGACATTTGATTTAATTAATAAATAGTAACCATATGTATATATTTGTTTAAATTGCTTTCATAGGTTCTTTTACCATATGTAAATGCTTGATTTGGTTAAAATGTGCATTGTTTAAGAAATTTAAGTATGTATATGTATATGATTTACTTAATTTATCTGTATATATATATAATGTGGAAAAATAGAATTGCTTGAACACCACTAAGCAATATGCTTAGCGTGTGGTTTTCTTTCCGCGCGTAGGTTAAAGGAATTTTTGGAAGGAAAGACGTGGGTGAATCTGCATCAAAATTTGGATCGCAATACAGAAAAATTTTGAGGTGGATACGCTATAGGTTCTTTTACTGTTTTTCTTGGTACTTTTTGGGTTGTACTTAACTTATGGACATGTAATATGATCTATATAGTTTTGGACAACTTGGTATTGTATTTAAAGTAGGAATATTGTAAATTAAGAAATATGAATGGTTTATTAGTTGCTGATTTATGAGTTATTGGAGGAAGGGCATTGATTGTGTTTTGGAGTTTGAAGGGAGAATGGATGGTAGGATAAGAATAAATAGGAGTGTTTTGGATAATTTTGTTTCAGGGAGCAACTTGAATTTTAGGGGATACTCTGTCAAAATTTTTATAAAATAAGTAGTACTTTTACTAAAGGATTATTTTATGCGTCAAATTGCCTAAACCCGATTGTGACATCCGGTATCCGAGTCTTCTCTTTGACCGCCTATAGGGTGTTACATGACCCAAGCTCACAAATACATATATATGAACAAAGCTAGGTGACTAAAGTACAGAGGAAAAAAGATAACGAGAACTCTCGAGGAACTGGTCAGGATAGGGGAAGTTCTAGAAGGGGTAATTCCTGAGTTAGGAGCGGATCGAACAAAACATATATGGTTTCAAAACCATACTCTAAAAGCCAAAGTGAAGAGAGTAGTTCACAAAATTAAATGCCTCCCCCGTATAAATCCTATCTTGGATGAAGAAGAATCACCCGATAACTTGGCCAAAACCATTGAGGAAAGATTTAAATATGGACCAGAGCCTGTACTGTGCCTTTCACAAAGACAAAGGGCATGAAAATAATGATTGTAGATAACTTAAAAGGGAGATAGAATATTAGATTAAGAAGGGTGGGCTAAAATAATTTGTTAAAGAGAACAAAAGTGATGATCGTCGAACCCTACCTCAATAGTTAGACAATAGGGAAGGGAGCAGTAGCAAGAAGGCCCAAGCAGGATTAATTCATATGATTGCAGGAGGAAAGCATTATGATGTGTTCGAAGATTTAAAAAAGCAAAAGGAAAATGAAGTTTTCTTGCTCGGACCAAGTGCGCCTACTCAATAGATATAATTCAGTTCTCGTTTAAGGATGAAAAACATATTCGGTAACCCCATAATGATGCACTAGTAGTGAAGGCAATGATTGGAGATTTCTTGGTGTAGCAGATTTTGGTAGACACAGGTAGTACGATTAATTTAATTACTCTATAGGCCTACAAAGATTTGGAAATATAGAGCCCATTAGAGGAAGTAACAGTTCCATTGATCGATATTTTTGGATAACCCATCGAAGGGGATGGTTCGATCAATTTATCCTTACAGCTCAGAGATAACTTAGTTGTCAAGTCATGTATGACATACTTTATAGTAGTAAATATGCCATTGTCTTATAATGTAATTTTTGGCTAGCCTCTTTTTGCCACAGTAGATGCTTACATTTTTATGCAGAAGTTGATTATAAAGGTCCCTATGCCACAAGGAATGGTTATACTTTGAGTAAATTAGACGGTGGTATGGGAGACATATGTCACTATGTTAAAGAAGGCAAACCAGACATTGCCAGTAGATACATTGGACGTCCCAACTGACTCAGCTCGAAAGGTGGAGCCTGTGGATTCATTGCAGGAAGTGGAGTGATTGCTAGGAAAAATGGTAAAAATTACCTCGGGAAAGACCAGCTCGGATATGAAGTCCTTACTAGCAGTCCTATCATCTTACGTAAATGTGTTCACATGGACACCTTCTGACATCATCAGCATTTTGTTCGAGATTATGTCTCACTATCTAATCATTCAACTTGACAGCAAGCTAGTTAAGCAAAAAAAGTGCAATCATGCACCCAAGAGGCAACTGGTAATAAACAAAGAGACAAACGCTTTGTTGGGAAATGGGTTCATACGAGTGGTACTCTATCTAGATTGGTTATCTAATGTAGTCCTTGTCAAGAAGTTTAATGGAAAGTGGAGTATATGCATTGACTTCATTAACCTTAACAAAGCTTGCCCCAAAGATAGTTATCCACTGCTAAATATTAACATGTTAGTGGACTCAACAACCGAGTTCAGAGAGTATACTTTCTTGGATACCTCTACTGAATATCATTAGATCCCCATGAATTTGGAAGATGAGGAGAAAATAGCATTCATCATGCATAGAGCAACTTACTACTATAGAGTAATGTTACTCGATCTTAAGAATGCCGATGCAACTTATCAAAGATTGATAAACAAGTTATTTGTCAACCAAATAGGTCGAAACATAAAGGTTTATGTCGATGATATGATTTTCAAGAGCAAAACCTTGGTAGATCTACCAAAAGAACTAGAGAAAACATTTTTATGCTCAAAAAGTTTAACCTAAAGTTAAATTCAGAAAAGTGCACTTTTGGAGTTCAGTCTGGTAAATTTTTGGATTTTGTGATTTCCAAAAGGGGAATAGTGGCTAATCTAACAAAGATTAAGGCTATATTGAGGATGGAACAACCCAAGTCAATTAAAGAGGTTTAGATATTGAATAGGAAGATCACAGCTCTTAGAAGGTTCATTTCTTGTTCGGCAAAATGATGTCTCCCATAAGCTTGTTGCCATAAGAGATGCATTGCTTAGCTGTTATATCCAATCAATGCATTTCTTCTCTAGCTCAGCATAGGTCTTTTTCCAGCTTGCCCTTCTAAGTGCAAATTCTGTGTAGTTCAGCTTTAGAAGCTTGAAGCTCCTCCCTCTCTTTTACGAGCAAAGCTTAAGCCTCTATAGACTTTCAAGCAACCTTCTCAATGGCCTTCTTAGCCTCCTCAGTGGCTTTTTCAGCCTCGGCAGCTTTATGATTAAATTTCTTTACTTCCTTAACTTTAGTTTTAGTTTTTTAGGCCTTCTTCAAATTGTTTGCCAATTGTTCGACTTCTTTAATCTTTTTCTCTAACTTAATCGAAGTCCTCTTCTCCTCCCTCCGTAAATTTAGAAGTCTGCTCATTGTTTCGATTACCGCATTAGTCATGATAAAACCCTGCATATAAAACATGTCAATGTTCTAACTAACAGAAGTAATAGGAAAAGAGTTCAAAAAGATTACCTTGACTTGCTACCTATGCATGGCCATAGATAAGATATTGATATTTAGGTTTAGAAAAGGTGTTACTTCGCCTGAAATGCAAGTTAATAATGAACAAAAATTATTGAATTTGGGTTGGATGAGCAATAAGATCAGCCATCTTGTTGGAAAAACCCTTAAACTTTGTCAACCAATTTGTTGAGCCTTTCATTTCATCTTGGAGAGGCAGAGGACTCTTTCTCCATATTTCAAAAAGAGGAAGGACTGGGCAACAGTACTAAAGGCCTATTGGTAGGGGCAGGAGGAGACAACTTCGCCAGCTGAGATGTTGGAGAAGCATCAGATATTGTAATGGCATCAAATGGATTATTGTTAGATGATCTAATAGTCGAAGGGATGGGTGTCAGATTTGCAAGAATAGAAGGGATTGGAATCTATTCGGCTTCGGTAAAAGCTTGTGTAACATTTGCTTGCTTGGAGTTCTCTCCAGCATTGCCTCTTTCAACCTTCATTCGCTCACCCAAGGATTGCTTAGTTGCTCTCTTCATAACTACAGCACAAGAACACAATGAGAAAGAATATTAGATCATATTTTAGAATAAAAAATAAGTTCCCTCATCTCTTATTTTGTTTATTGTGTGTAGAGCTAGGGTTTAAAAATTCATAAATATTAAATTTATCCCTGGTAAGCTCTCTTCAATGATCTAAAATTCTTTCTTCATCCTTAGATAGCACTAAGTAGTTATCATTCCTATTGACAAATAGTCCCCAGGATGTTCAAATGGAAAAATCATTTTGACTCTCTAAGACAAAGGAATAGTCTTCCAGTTCTTTAGGGAGTCCAGTTTCCCTTAGAACAGACCGTATCCGGCCCAAACTTGAATATAGTAGTGGTATTCTATTATCCATCAGAATCCAACTATAGGTTGCTTTGAATGGCCAGACTTTTAAGTTGATGCCTTTCTCGAAAGTCCAAATCTGCAAGGCTATTAGAGTAAGCCAGGCATTAAGGTGCAGTTGGTGTATGGTGAGATCATAATATTTTAACAAGGAAACCTTGAACTGGGTTTGAGGAATAGTAACCCCAGATTGCATATCAGCTTTATAGAGCACCAACTTCTTCTTATTATTGAAATTGGTCTCTGTAATAACATGAGAGCTTGAGCCTAATAGGTTGTATTTCTTTAGTATTCTTAGTATTATCTTCATAGGTAGAAGATCATTAACTCGAATAGTTGAGCTTATCTTAAGAACTCGAGGATTGGCTCTTAGTTGTCTTATTGGCCTAGGTCTATTCGAGATAAAAAGCTTGGGGCACTGGTGTTTCTACTTGGACATTCTCTGGTGAGGCATTATTAGGTCTATTTTGAGTAGGGGATTTGGAACATTAGAAGCTTAATTAGCACACTCTTTGTAGATGAGCTATGAGCAGAAATGCTCGATGACCTATCATTCAAGAGAACCTTTGGAATCCTAATGTCACTAGATCCTACTGGCCCACTCATTCTAAACATAAATAAATGGAAAATAAAAGTGAAAATATGAAGAGAAATTCACAATCACTAACCTGTAGAGGTTAAGGAATAAAACCGAGAGAAGTGAAAAAATGCAAATACAAAAAAGGGGCAAAAATTGAGAAACGTAGATACATAAGTGAAAATGAGTAGAGCTAGGTAGAAGAAAGAAGTGAAATTACGAAATGAAAAAGGTAAAGATGAGGAAATGGAAAATGTATTTATAGGAAGACAAAACCATTGCATCAAGGGAGCATGTGCAGTTTAGATGCCTTTAAAAGTTATAAATTAATTGCATTTATACCAGTTATAAGGGACTTGAGGAAAAGTTATTATTGCAATTATTGTCATTACACAGATTGAAGGGACATTTTCTCAGTTATTATTGGCACAGGGATCGAAAGGATACCTCATTTCGTTTAAATGTCATACTTATCTACATCCTAACAAATGCTCGGTTTTCTCGACATAAATGTCTCTTACTTTAGAAGGGACTTATGATAACTAAACTATGTATATGGGCTCCCTTAAGTAGCTTGGCTCACAAGTCATTTAGATAGTCAGGATCCAAACTGATACCCCAGCAGTATCATTTTATGAAGTCCTACCCAGACAAGGACTTATAAGCTACGTAATGAGGATGTAACACTTGGTTCAGAAGTTTAACATGGTTTTCTGATCAGGTTGTACCTTTTTCTCAACGAGAATCCTATAAACACTGGGAATCCTAATTGAAATAGGACTCTTACCTTTATAAATAGGAAGGGTATCAAGTACTTAATTCTCTCTTAGCAAAATTTATTTCATACACTTTCTTAAGATCTTTTCTGACTTGACTATCAAAGATTTTCCTCATCGGAACCACTACCAGATTTTCTTTATTTCAAGCATTCTTAGAGCTGTAAAGAATATCACGATTTAAGCCTGACTTTGGTGATAACCAGGTAAATCCAAACCGTTATCAAAAATTAAATAAGAGACAAAGCAGAACATTTCAAAATGAACTAAGTGTAGCCTAGCACTCTTAAGATGAACCACAATATACTGTTGAACCATTGTACTTTCCTAAAGAATCCATATTAAATAGCTTTAATGCCTCAGCATATTCAAACAAGCATAGATCATGAATGCAACATTTTACCAAATAATAATCCAAAAAAAAAATATTTTCAAGAGTCTTAATAATAAGTCACACACAATAGGGGCCACGAATGCGGGAAGTAAAAAAATTGATTTTATATGGCATTTCATACTACTTATTACTAAAAATATAAGCAAAAATCTAAGTCAGAAGAGCAAGAGATGGCCAAAACAATAGAAAACTATCACCTATCCATTATTGATGAAAATCATCTAAAATGAATTTGAACCAATCTAAGTGGGTTTAGCTCTTTTTAACACAGAAGTTGTAAAATAATAATAATAAATATCTAAACTCATATGGATTAATATGTCTACGAATAATCTAAATATCTAAACTCATTGCTAAAAAAGTAAATTTATGATAAACTCAACAAAGAATTCAATTCAACTAAAATTATTTTAGATAATTTTTACTTTATTGAAGAACAAAAACTGAGTTTACGTCATGTGACTAGCATTTCAATCTCATAAAGAAAAATTATTTGTGTACTAAAACACACAACTCAACCATATGCAAAACATTATAACAAGAACAAGGAAAAGAGACTTCTTAAATTGCTATTGATTTTAAATGGTTTGGATATTCCAATTAAACTGAGGTGGTTAAGCCCTTTGACGTATAACTTTTGAAGTCCATAGACTTAATCTGATAGGAAATATAAAAGAATGATGCAAGAATATCACATGTTCCAATGCTTGCAATAATAAAATAAGAAAACATAAAAATCAATGTAAAAAACTGTAACTATTTTTAAATATTTTCAACTATTTTCATATCATTGAACATAGTAGAAATAAATGCACAAATAATTCTACCTCATAATCAGCCACCTGACTTTTAAGTATGTTCATTTCTAACTAAGACTCACTCAATTTTTCTTGAGTATCAGAACGTTTATTTTGAAGCTTTTGTGTAGTAAAGTAGTCCGATGATAAGTGTCTGGAAAGAGGTTTGAGACCATATCCAAGGCCTTTTATATAACTAGAACCATGACCAAAGACTTAAACAATTTCATCTTCAGTCTTTTGAATATCTTACTCATTACGATGGTTTTGCTTTTTTTATCATCCAATTCTATCACAAGAAGGAATTAAAAGAAAACAGAGCTTATGTAAGTCTAAAAAAACACAATAATTACATTACACAACTTCTAAACTAAATACTTATCCAATATTCTTTTACTTGTTGAGATGGCCAGCTTTTTGAATTGAATAATGGATTTGCTTGTAAAGGTCAATACTATCACATGGTTCTCCATTCCATTCATTTTTTGACTCGACTTATTTATGGACCACCCTATTTATAACCCATTTCATTTTTTATCTAACTCGTTTCAATCCAACCCATTTACCAGGTCTAATTAGGAACCTTATAAATTTGTTATATTTATAAAAGTAACCTCTGGACAAAATACTTATAGGGCAAATTTTTTTTTTTTCAATCTGGATGGATATAATGTTCCAATCAACTACTACTAGTTAAATGTAAGCAAAATAGCTGAATTTTTAGGGTCAATTCGGTAACAATTTTGTTTAAGTGTTTTGGCTTTTTCCTAAAAAAAAACTATTTGGCAAAGTCCTTTACATTTTGACTTCTGCAAAAATTTGAAGAAGTGATTTTCACACCTAAACTAGAAAATAAAATCTTCAAAATGTGATTTTTAGGATTTTGCTACTAATTTATCTATAATTTAATTATTTTATCCTTATTATTACTCTTTCAATAATATTGCAAAGACCATCGACTTCTTCATCAAGTTGCCACCAGTGTTGCCACTCACTTTCGAGTTCATCATCAATCACCATTGACTAACAAAGGTTGGTATTTTGAAGCATTCTAATATTTAACACAGAAGTGTTATCACGTCTGATGTATTTGCAGTAGTACATAGGCTGGGTGTTGCCTGTTGGGTTATTTGAGTTGGGTTCTCACATTTGATGCACTTACTTTCCTAGGCTCTATGATTATTTTCTTCTTTCGTTAGGCCAAAATTTATACAAAAAAATAAAAGAGCAATCTGAATTTGACCTCCTGCGGATTAAAAAAATGAGGAGGTAAAAAATGTGTTAATTGATATTAATCAAAGGTTCAACTAATCACCCCATCTATATTGTAAATATGCAGTAATGAATAATCCAACCAAAGTAATAGGAATTAGACCTGAGACAATTACATATAGAAAAACTTAAATCATTTCAATTTATTTGAAAAAGGGAAAAAAAGAGATAATATATATCTTTAAATATTAATCCATATTGCTCATAACGCTGAATAACGAGAATTGTAAATGAACATGGTAAACTTTTGCCCCATGTAACTCCCTTTTTTTCAATATAATTCCTTGGCTTATCAAAAGAAAAAGTACTATGTTCTCGCACAAGAAAAATTGCATGAGTTTATAGAGCTTAATTTTTTTTTCTATTCTTGAATTCATAGCAAATATATTGAACAAGAATAGAAATAAAGAGTACTTGTTTCTGGGGCCAATAAGTAGTTTTTTCTGATTGGTTTATATAAAAAAAAAGAATCGAAATATTAATTGGCTTATATTTTTATTAGGTCTTGGATGCCGTATTTTTTCTTCTTTTTCACTCTTTCTTTGTGGCTATATGTCTTATGTTTTCTGTATTTAGTTTTGTTGGTTTGTAAGTGTGTTGTGTATGTGCTAGTTTTGCTCTTGTTGGAATTTGTCCTCCTTGCATGGTTGTAATCACGTTTCATAATGATTAATAATATTTTGATTTATAAAAAAAGGTCTTGCTTTTTAATTATTTTATTATGACTTTAAGGTTTTGCTCATAGTTATTAGTATTTCCAATATTTATTTTTTCCTATTAAATTATTTTGAGTAATTGTCAATTTTGCTTTTTAATATTTTTTTGATATAGTAGTAACTGTATCTTATTTAGATGGAAAATTTAAATCGAGGGTTGAATACAAATGATAACAATGTTATTGAGGTTGAAAATGATGTAGCAATTTGGCCTCTACAAGTTTAAAATTATTTTATAACGTTAATGGTCAAGGAAGTTGAAAACGAAAATCTAAAAACAACCACTCACAACCAGAAAAATACCATTTAATGATGAAAATTTCCGAAGAAAAATGTTCATCTTCCATTGGAAAACTAATTTACCGACAATAATTACCAATGGAAAGTGTCATAGGAAAATAGATCGTAGGCAAAATTTTCCCATAGAAATACAAGTCTGTAGGTAAATTTACCGATGGAAACATGCATCCGTCATAAATTTTGCTAGCTCATAAATGTCATTTAATTGTTGTATTTTCCAACGAAACTACATATTTTTTCAATAAATTTACCGACGCTGTGACCATTTTCGTCGGAAATTTCACCGATAGAAAAACAATATCCATCGATAAATTTATCGACGAATTATAGCAATCCATTGGTAAAATTAGTGATGAAAATTGTAATTCCATTGGTAAATTTACCTGTGGTAATATTTTTTTTTCGTCAGTAAATTTTACCTATGGATCAAGTTTTTATTTGGGTAATTTTAGCTAGGCAAAAATTTTTCTCTCACAAAGTTTGTCTGTTTCAATCAGAATTTATGGTGATAATCTATTAATTTTTTTTCTACATTTAATTTCTCTATATAATAGAATCCTAATTTGTAATATAATATAAAAAAATATTCTGATTGCAGAGATGTGCAAAACTCAATCCGACCCGACACATTCGGGTAGGGTTTTTAGGGTCAGTTCAAGTTAGGGGTTTGGATAAATTTTGGGTTCGGGTTAACACCTGACCCAACCGACAATATATATATATATGTGTGTGTGTGTGTTTTTTTCCCTCAGTCTCTTTCTCTCTCATTTTTTATCTCTCTTTAACTCTCTTGATCTCTCTAGATTTCTCTTTCCCTCACCCTTTGTTGATCTCTTTATCGATTTTTCCCTCTCCTTTTGTCGATCTTTCACTGAAGCCTCTCCCTCTGTCGATCTCTCTTTGCCTCTTCTTCTCCCTTACCTTTCTCCTTTTATCTGTGTCTCTCTCTCTGCTCTGGTTCTATGTCTCTTCTTCTTCTCGTTGCCGGCATTGTGATAAGGATGGGGCGGTTTGGATTTACTATTTTATTAGATGTTTGTTTTGGGGTTTGCTAAGCGGTAGTAGCAAGTATAGATTTGAGATTGTCAAATCCATTGAACAAGATGTTTTGATTTTCCATGTCTGTTGTTATTTTCTTGTGATCTATTATTTTTTTGGCTTTACAATCATAAAATAAAAGTTTTGATGTAGTGAGAATTTAATGAAAGATGGATGAATAGAAGTAGTTGTTGTTGATTACCGATTCAAGTTTCTTATTCCTTTTTCTTCTCTTTCTCGCTTTGTAAAGGATTTGGCATCTACGCTTTCGTTTTGGTGAGGATTCTGAATAAAGGAATTTGCTTTTAGTTCTTTCGAGAGGTTGGTCATTAGAGAGAAAGTGAAAGCGGGTTTATCGAGTTAAAGGGGTCGGGGCCTGAAAAAGTTAGGTTAATCGGATAGGGGCCCGACAATTAGATAGGATAGGATCAGGTGTGGAGATATGTAAAAAATTAGATTTTGGGTTAATCAAGTTCTGTTCGGGTTGACCCGAACCCGATTGATGTACACCCCTATCTGATTGTTAGTTTAATGTAAAAATTTTAAAGTATAATAATAAGATACTTGAAAATATATGCTATTACTATAAATTAAGAATCCATTAAAAAGCATAAGAGTATGAAAACATCAAAATAAACTCATTTCAGTACCTAAATATTATAAATCTAAACTATACAGTGGGTGAAGGCAGATGATCTAAATACTGAGATGAAGTGTTGTCCCTAGCCTTCAACTCATCCATCTCATTATGGAGCTAGGTTATGTATATATTCCATCCAATATCGTAATTGAGTTATTGACATGTTAATTGTGTTCTCTAGCTAAACGACTCTCTTAGTGGATCTGGCTCGCCTATTAGAAGTAGTGTAGAAGATATGGAGGATTGCGAATGGCATGTGTTTGCAATAGAATCTAAGCCAAAAATCCTTTCACTGTTGTCCCTACCACCAACTGCTTCAAGATATATCTGACTCTCATCAACATTTTCAGAGTTCTCCTGCTGTCATATGAGTGTCTTTTGTATTTGCTTCGATCATTATAATTATTTATATTAATTAGTGATAATTTCTAAATAGTATTTTTTATTAAATTAATATTAATGTATAACTTTTACATACATTGAGAATCTGGTGTTGACGAATGTCTGACCATCATACTTTTTTATGTGGGTGTGCAAAAAAGACCTGAGGGTATGTAGGCTTCTTAGCCATAGACTTTTCCTACATCAACATAAAGAGTTATAAGTGAACTCAAGTTTACAAAAATTTTAGTAAAGTTTCCTTTTTTTATGATATTTACCCTCATGTTAAATAAAAGTTTTTTTCTCAACAAAGCCATTCATGGCAACAGACATTTATAAAATTATCATAATCCATAATAACCATATATTTTCCTTCTAAATTCATACATCAGATTACATTGAAGTCTAATTGGGTTTAATTAATACATAAATAAAAATATAAGAATAAAATTTAGATACTTACCAATGTCTCTGCATGCTCTTGATCCTCTAGTGTGTATGGGTATACTCTCTCCATCCGGGCCTCGCTATCCGTTTGCAGAATTGAACTATAAAATGAAGATTGCCTCAGGTGTTGCCTGGTACTGCTGCCAACAATCCTATGTTTCTTCAGATAAATAAGGAGGTCGTACACCATTCTTGCGCGTCAGACCAACAAAGTCTCTATAATGTGCATGAGCACGCCTCTCCCAAACATCATAAATGATAGCACAAATTTTGAATCCCAAAAAAATTCTTTATGGAAAAAAAAATTACATAATATAAGTACTTGTAAACTATAATTATATCTTATTAATGTATGAAATTAGATAAAATAAAATAATTAATATAATTTATTTTTTGTACCTGAAACTCCAGATAATAAAAATCCTTTGTTTCCTGAGAGATATTCTTTCATACATAACCCTCAATTTCTATGCACTTTTTGAACTTGGATGAGATTTTTTTTTTGTGCAGGTTCCAGATGGAATCAACCTATTAATATCAGTAAATTTAGATCATTTTCAAATTAAATATCTATGCCATCAGCATAAACTTATTTAGTTACCATATATTACAAAATTTTTATAATTTAACTCACATATCATTGACAATTGCAATGTAAATCCTTCCATCAACTCCCTTAGCTTCAGGCTGGAGGCCACCTCCTTCATCCACAACATTTACCTTTGATATATCTATTGGTATAGATTCAGGGCCTATTAGGGGATTAGATGTTGTATCTACAAGTTGTGATGGTCATGATATATTAAGGTTGGTGGATGCCATAGTACTAGGTGGAAAATGAGACCCAATCGAGACTGTAGGTGGGGAAAGTGATGCCTCATCTGGATGCTGAGTAGATGGACATAAGGCACCTGAATTTGTAGCTCCTGTAGAATGTGATGCTTCCCCTAGACATGCACAATCTCCTTAAAATGGTGCTAACCTAAGCCTTAGCAGCAACATTCCCTTCTTTCTCTTAGGTGGCATATTTCTAACCTGAAATTCAAAAAAATGGATTATTCTACTAATAGAACAATATAAATTAAATATATAACAATATATTGTTAATGTAATAATAAGTTCATGTTATATAGTATAATATTACATACACAAATTAATCACTACCATCACTTAACTGTAAATCAAAATCAAAATCATAATTATCTTCTATTTTTGAAGAGTTAGAATCAAAGTCAGGCTCATATTCAGATCTCTAGCCCACTGTGAATTCCTCATCATTTCTAGATGAAATTTAAACATATTCATTATTTGGATTGTTCAAAGGTTCATTCTCATTATATGTTACACATACATTTATTTCATGAACATCCGGTTCTTTTCCTGGAATGTTGCACTTTCATTTATTTTATTTTCTCCTTTTGCATTTAATTCAAAAACACCAATAAGTTTTACTTTGCAAACGGCCAACCAATCTTACTTATCTCATCTTAAGCTGGGAAAATGGATATAATGCACCTGGGTCACTTGCATTGCCAGCACGAAAGGTGTTGGGAATTATCGGTTACATGCATCTCATACATAAGCAGAATTTAAAATTTTTAAGCAATATATTTGATCTTGTCATGAATTTAGAATATACATAATAATGACAATAAGAAAAATCACCTTTGATTTTTTTTGAACAGTTGATTTTACTTCTCATCGGGTTGTCGCAAACCACAATGTCCAAAATCGAACACCTCCAATGAGTAATCCACACTAGAGAAGGATTGAAAGAACCAATAATTGGGAGGAACAAGGGCTGGTTAAAATCCCTAGATGCTAGCTAGTGAAGGTGGTGACTAGGGTTGAGAGAAAAGAGAGAGAGTGTTTTCTTAATTGTTCTCACTTAACCCTAATTCCACATCTCTTGGATTTTTATAGTTAGGTTAAAAAATCCAACTTCATAATGGGATTAGGCTCTTTAAAATTACTGGAGAATTATTAATTGTGCTTTTGAAATTATTTATAATTATTTGGGCTCAATTAAATCCAATTTAAGCCCTTTTCATAAAAGACTATGCACAAAACCCTCAAACTAGGCCCTTTGTACATATACTTGGATTTAATTATCCAAATGAATTCCAAATCCAACCAAATTAAATATGTAGGCTCCACAACACTTATGTAACATATTTAATTTATTTTGGTCCAAGAAGTAGGCCTCTAAGGCCTTCTATTTTGCAGTTGGCGTGTGGCCTTTCTTCTGGAGGGCTTCTGTGCCAACTTCACTTATTTAGGCCTTTATAATTCCTCCAATGGACCTATTAATTATTATATAATCCCTATAATACTTATAGTTCAATAATAATCAATTATAAAATATATTATTTTAATTAGGTCCAATTTTACAGAATAGTTCAAAAAAGTTATGCGAATAATTTTACTTGATCATAATTAATTAAACTCTTTAATTAATTATTATCTTATTCACTTCTCTATCCCCAAATAATATCAAATAGTATTATCCTTGTCATTTGACCATTTTATCCTTTTTCTCTATATGTGTGTGACCTATTGGGTTCATGTCCATACTGACAGTATAATATGTAATTGTGAGTTCTATTCAAAACGCATATAATTTAAACTTCTTTAAAACATTTTATCAATTCCTATTGATATTCTTGATACACTATTATACAATTCATGATTGGCCTCTATCTAGGCATCATGACTACCCAAATGTTAGGAAAGTCAAGTGGTTTGACTATACCCTTCCATAGAAACAGTTACCGTGCAATTACTCCTTCCATCACTCTTATCTCAATTAGATTCTGAGTATGAATTTCTGTCAACTCATATAAATCTAATTATGTATGTTCTATTAATTTAACCATTGTTCCCAAAATGCCCTCCATGGATCTTTATCCATCTTGGCATATTACTCTGGCTAGAGATTCTCTGAACAAGACAATTATAGAATCATGTGAGATAACTTCCCTTATTAAATCTGGGATGGTGAATCCTTTGTTAATCACTCAAGTCTAAAGATACTTGCACAACCACTATGAAGAGATTCCTCACTGACATAGATTTTATATCCATGTGAGGATTCTCTTTACAGGTCTCCAATGAACTCGTTCTTCTAACAAGCATCCATATGTTAGCTTTGATTATCTTCCATAATCACAGTTATGAGAACCACTGCTTGAACCATTCAAGAAGCATAACATGTGCTAGTCTGTCCGAATTAACAATGTCCTATTTTGTTAATTCTATGACTAGGGATATTTAGATATTAACACATTTACATGCAATAGACATTTCATATCATGAACACTTTCATGATTGCCTTTGAACTGTGTTTATAATATCTAGGACTTCATTTATTAATTTAAGATTTACAAACTCATGTATTTAAACATAGCATTAATCAATGAATGATGCCTCTCATTAAGAATAAGAATTCATACATATGAAATACATCCCTATTACATAGGCTCTAGGGTATACTCTCTAACAATCTCCCACTTGCACTAGAGCCAATCACTCATATGTCTTAGACCCATGCTATTTATATGGTGATCATGCTTAATCTGGGAAAGTGCTTCAGTGAGGGGATCCGCCACATTATCATCTGTGGGAACCCTTTCTATTTTCACATCATTTCTAGCTATTATTTCCCTTATGAGATGGTAGCGTCTGAGAACATGCTTGGATCGTTGATGAGACCGTGGTTCATTTGCTTGTACAATGGCTCCATTATTGTCACAATATAAAGGAATCAGATCAATAATGCTAGGCACCACTCCTAGTTTAGATATGAACTTTTTGATCCAGACTACTTCTTTGGCTGCTTCCGAAGCAACAATGTACTCAGCTTCTGTCGTGAAATCGATAGTTGTTTCTTGTTTGGAACTTTTCCAACTAACTGCTTCTCCTCCCATTATGAACACATAACTAGACTATGATTTACAATCATCTTTGTCAGATTGGAAGTTGGCATCTGTATACCCATTTACTTCCAAACTACCCTCTCTATATACCAAGAATATATCCTTAGTCCTTCTAAAGTACTTAAGGATATTTTTGACGGCTGCCCAGTGTTCCTCTCCAAAATTGAATTGGAATCTGCTTGTGACACTCAAAGCAAATGCTACATTCGGATGTGTACATAACATAGCATACATGATAAAACCAATTGCAGACGCATATGGTATTCTATTCATGTTCTTTTTATCCTCTAGTGTATATGGATACATATACTTAAAAAGGTGTTTCCCATGTACCATGGGTATTAACCCTTTCTTAGAGAGATTCATATTGAACCTCTTCAATACTTTATCTATATATGTACTTTGAGAAAGACCTAGCAACCTATTGGATTTATCTCAATAAATCCTTATTCCCAGAATATAGGATACTTCTCCAAGGTCTTTCATGGAGAATTTCTTGGATAACCATATTTTAATAGATTGGAGAAGAGAAATGTCGTTTCCCATATCAATATGTCATCTACATATAGAACTAGGAAGACAATTACACTCCCACTGACCCTTTTATACACACAAGGTTCATCTTCATTTTGTGAGAAACCAAACTCTTTGATTGTCTCATTGAATCATATGTTCTAGCTCCTAAAGGCTTGCTTCAATCTATAAATGCATCTTTGAAGCTTGCATACCTTTTTGTCATTTCCAGATGTGAACCCTTTTGGTTGTGTCATATACAAATACTCAGTTAGATTTTCATTTAGGAAAGCTATCTTCACATCCATTTGCCAAATCTCATAATCATAATGAGCTGTAATGGCTAAAAGTATTCTTATAGACTTAAGCATCGCTATAGGAGAAAAAGTTTCGTCATAGTCAATACCTTCTTTTTTATGATAGCCCTTTGCTACTAAGTGAGCTTTATAGGTAACTATATTACCTTCCATGTCAGTCTTCTTTTTGAAGACCCATTTGCACCCTATGGGTTTTATCCCTTCAGGTGGTTGAGTTAAAGTCCATACTTTATTCTCATACATGGAGTCCATTTTAGTATGCATAGCCTTAAGCCATAAATCATGTTCTGAACTGTTCAAAACTTCTTGATAGCTTGCAGGCTCATTGTCCTCTACTACAGTTATGCCTCTATCCGAATCAACATGAAATCCATATCTCACAGGGATAGAACGCATCCTAGTAGATCTTCTAGGATTTTGTGTATAATCAGGTTCAACTTTAATCTCATTATTATGAAACTCAGTCTCGGGTATAATCAATTGATTCACTTCTATTTGTGGATCTTGAACTTCACCAAGTTCAATTTTACTCCCACTATCCTCTTGTAGGAGAAATTCTCTTTCCAAGAAGACAACATGCCTTGAAAGAAATACCTTTTGTTCTAAGGGATGATAGAAATAATATCCAAACGTTTCTTTTGGATATCCCATAAATAAACATTTGTTAGACTTAATATGTAGTTTGTCTGACATTGTCCTCTTCACATAAACAGGACAACCCCGTACTTTCATATGAGAAAGCGTGGGTTTCTTGTTATTCCACATCTCATATGGAGTAACATCAACCGATTTACTAGGAACTCTATTTAACATATAAATAGCAGTTTCTAATGCATATCCCCAAAAAGACTTAGGCAAGTCTGCTCGACTCATCATTGATCGAACCATATCTAATAGTGTTCGATTTCTCCTTTCAGATACACCATTGTATTGTGGTATATATGGTGGAGTCCATTGAGATAAAATCCCATTATCTCTAAGATAATCTTAAAATTCTTGGCTTAATTATTCTCCACCTTGATATGATCTAAGTGTTTTAATACTCTTGCCAAGTTGTTTCTCTACTTCATTTTTTAATTCTTTAAACTTTTCAAATGCTTCTGATTTATATTTCATTAGATAGATGTACCCAAACCTGAAATAATCATCTATGAAAGTAATAAAGTAGGAGTAACCTCCTCTGGCATGTGTAGTCATTGGACCACATACATCTGAATGCATTAAGTTTAAAACCATTTTAGCTCGTTCTCCTTTACCAATAAAGGGAGCTTTTGTCATTTTTCCTAATAAACAATATTCTCATGTATCAAATGATTCATAATCAAATGATCCTAAATCACCTGACTTGTGTAATTTGGTCATGTGTTTCTCATTTATATGGCCTAAACGACAATGCCATAAGTATGAGGTATTTAGATTATCATGTTTTATTCTCTTGGTATCCACATTATGCACTTCTTTAATTAAATCAAGAACAAATATACCATTCTCAATGATAGCTTTTGCATAAAACATATTTTTCTTAAAAATATAACAACATTTATCCTTTAAAGAAATGTCATAATCGTTTAATAAACAACTGAAAGAAATAATACTCTTGCATAAAGCTGGAACATAATAACAATTATTTAATTCCAGTACTAATCCACTTGGAAGAGGCAAATGGTAAGTCCCCAAACCGTTGTAGAGATATTCTGTCCAATAGCTGACTACAAACATATCTCTGCCTTTCCAACTCTTCTAAAGCTTCTAAGCCCCTGTAGATCATTACACAAGTGAGATCCACATCCGGTATCTAATACTCAAGATTGTTTTGAAGCAATAGAATAAGTATTAATTTCAATCATATGAATACCTGAAGTAGAAGCATCAACTTGCTTCTTTTCCTTGAGAGAATCTAGATAGGCTTTGCAGTTACGCTTCTAGTGACCATCCTTTCCACAATGGAAGCAAGTTCCTTTGGGATTCTCTTTCTTGGCAACCTTCTTCTTGGAGATCCCACCATTCTTTGGCTATGTCTTGGTTATCTTCTTCTTCTTCTGCTTCTTGCCTTTAGCAGAAGTGACAACCATGACACTTTTTGGATCTTTCTTAAAGGATCCATCGGCTGTTTTGAGCATGTTGATTAACTCAGGAATGGTAACTTGGATCTTGTTCTTGTTAAAGTTAAACATGAAAGGTGCATAACTTGGAGCCAACGAGTACAAGATTAAATCTATGTATAAATCATTATCCATTACATAGCCAAGTCTACTCAAATGCTCAATATACCCATACATCTTCAATGCATGAGTAGCAGCTGAATTGCCTTCCACTATTTTGCTGCTAAATAGAGCTCGAGCAATCACATATTGCTCAGTTCTAGCCTGAAAAGAATAAAGCTCCTCAAGATACAAAATGATGGTTCTTGCATCCATCATCTCATGCTGCTTCTGAAGCTTCGAGGACATAGCACCCAGCATTAGACATACTGCCGCTTCACTATCCTCCATGTATTTTTCGATAAGTGCCTTTGATCTCATCAATGGCATCATCTGATGGAAGTGGTGGTGGATCTTTATCCAAGACATAATGGATCTTTTTAGCTCTGAGAACAATTCTCACTGGCCTGATCCAGTCAGAATAGTTGCTGCCAACCAGCTTGTTATCCAACATTGATCGTATATTAATGTTTGATGAGCTCATAATGATGACATAGATGTGAAAAAGAAAACATATGAGAGTATGTTCATATATATGTATGCATTAATAAGGTCTTTAATTAATCCATTTACTCCCACTATTTTATTACGAATTAATAGCCCTAACTATTTAATCCTAGAAAACCCGATGGTTTTCCTAATGGGCCAATATCTAATCCTTGATATGTAATTTGACCTTGACTGTGGTCAAAAAGCCAAACTCCATACCCTTGAAAGGTAGGTATCTCTATACCAATTGTGTCTCTACACAACTATTGGATCATTAGGTTATCAACTCTTGATACATGCATATCATATATGCATTCCCTAATCTTGCCTCTAAAACCATTAGCCTTGACTGTGGTCAACAAGCTAGTGGGCTAGCTAAGATGACCTATTTAATTAGATTTGAACATATTCAAAATAATGTGAGCTTGACTGTGGTCAACAACCCACACTATAAAGAACTCTGGTTCTCCTCAAATTAATGAAAGGCTTATATACCTTAGTATTTGTTTGAGGGTTTTAGTTAATTAAGTCTCATCATACATGGTTGGCATACATTGGTATGCATCTTATATCTATCACATAAATATAAGCATACAAATATGGTATAGTCATGGACTTTACTACATTGATTTCCCCGAGGCAAAGGGGAAATCAAAAGGTCACACCTAGGTAGTATGCATGATTCAAACAAGTAAAAAATAATTACATTATCTTTAAGCTTGTTGGATCTCCATCCGACCCATCTTGCTCCTTGATAGTGGTCTCCATCTCTATCTCTAATTCTAATCTAAGTAATCTAATTACATATTATAATTTGAAAAATAAATACAAATCAAAAACAAGTGGTCGGGACATGAAAGTCCTCATTGGGCCAAAACATGCATAATGCTCAATCACATTGGGCATTGTCCATAACTATCCATCATGCCAATCATACACCCTTATATGCATTTCTAATGCATAAAGTAAAACATATAATGGATTACTAACTTTTTTTCAACTCTTGAAACAAACTTTTGAGTTATTTTAATAATGTGATCAAATTAGGAAACTTTTTCCATTTTGAAAACTTTCATTTTAGGAAACCTTTTTTCATGTTTGTATTCTTGCCTTAACTATCAATCCAATTGATTATTAATTACTTATAAATTGATTATTTAATTAATTAATCATGTTAAATAATTAAAAAATCAATTTTGGGCTTGTAACAATGGTAGGCTGAAACCCACACAACAAAACCTTAAAGTGTGTTCACACACAAACTAGTTTTGTGTCTATTGGACCATTTGGGCCTTTTGAAATCAGCCAAGCCCACTCCAGCCCTTAAAATCCATTAATAAACTTAATTATATTTTATAATATTTAATTTAAATCAGCTCCATGGGCCCACCAAGTCATTCACTAATTTAAATAAAATCCGTAAACATAATTAAGCCCATTAAGTGGTTTTAATGAATTAAAATTAATTCAATTAATTTAAGGCCCATTTTAATTAATCCAATTAATTAAAAATACTTTAATATATCAGATTTAGAAGATTAAAAATAGTTCTAAATAAGAACACATCAAGAACACACCAAGATTTTCAATTTTAATTTCGTTTGATCCTATGGCTTAATATCACATATTAAACATATAAATTATTATCAAAATGATCTTAGAGTGGATCTATAAAAAATTAATTTAGAACAGCCCCTAAAATTAAAAGCCATTCACGCCAAAACCATGATCCCTTTCTCAAAAGAATTGTTTTTGTTTTTATTTTATTTACTTGATCACACATATATCAAGAAATCAACATTTCTCATTCATGAACAATCAAATCTGATATTTTAAAGTTCATTAAATAAATAACTCAAAAATAAAACTTATTTCACAGAAAAATATAGAATTGTATATTCATGACAAAACTTGGCTCTAATACCATGTTGGGAATTATCAGTTACATGCATCTCATATATAAACGAAATTTAAAATTTTTAACCAATATATCTGATCTTGCCATGAATTTACAATATACATATTAATGAGAATAAGAAAAATCACCTTTGATTTTTGTTGAACAGTTGATTTTACTTCTCACCGGGTTGTCGCAAACCACAGTGTCCAAAATCGAACACCTCCAATGACTAATCCACACTAGAGAAGGATTGAAAGAACCAATAATTGGGAGGAAAAAGGTTTGGCCAAAATCCCTAGATTCTAGCTAGGGAAGGTGGTGGCTAGGATTGAGAGAAAAAAGAGAGAGTGTTTTCTTAATTGTTCTCACTTAACCCTAATTCCACATCTCTTAGATGTTTATAGTTAGGTTAAAAAATCCAACTTCATAATGGGATTGGGATCTTTAAAATTGATGGAGAATTATTAATTTTGCTTCTGGAATTATTTATAATTATTTGGGCTCAATTAAATCCAATTTAAGCCCTTTTCACAAAAGACTATGCACAAAACCCTCAAACTAGGCCCTTTGTACATATACTTCGATTTAATTACCCAAATGAATTTCAAATCCAATCAAATTAAATATGTAGGTTTCACAACACTTATGTAACATATTTAATTTATTTTGGTCCAAAAATTAGGCCTCTAAAGCCTTCTGTTTTGGAGTTGGCGTGTGGCCTTTCTTCTAGAGGGCTTCTGTGCCAACTTCACTTCTTTAGGCCTTTATAATTCCTCCAATGGACCTATTAATTATTATATCAGCCCTATAATACTTATAGTTCAATAATAATCAATTATTAAATATATTATTTTAATTAAGTCCAATTTTACAGAACATTTCAAAAAAGTTATGCGAACAATTTTATTTGATCATAATTAATTAAACTCTTTAATTAATTATTATCTTATTCACTTCTCTATCCCCATAATAATATCAAATATTATTATCATTGTCATTTTACCATTTTATCCTTTTTCTCTATATGTGTGTGACCTATTGGGTTTCTATCCATATTGGCAGTATAATATGTAATTGTGAGTTCTATTCAAAACTCACATGATTTAAACTTCTTTAAATAATTTTATCAATCCCTATTGATATTCTTGATACACTATTATACAAGTCATGATTGGCCTCTAGCTAGGCATCATGACTACCCAAATGTCAGGAAAGTCAAGTGGTTTGACTATACCCTTCCATAGAAATAGTTACCATGCAATTACTCCTTCCACCACTCTTATCTCAATTAGATTTTGAGAATGAATTTTTGTCAACTCATATAAATCTAATTATGCATGTTCTATTATTTTAACCATTATTTCCAAAATGCCTTCCATGAATCTCTATCCATCTTGGCATATTACTCTGGCCAGAGATTCTCTGAACAAGGCAATTATAGAATCATGCGAGATAACTTCCCTTATTAAATCTGGGATGGTGAATCCTTTGTTAATCACTCAACTATCTTCAAGTAGGTCATGATATATCCAATCTCCTAACTATGTTCACTCCCAGTTGGAAGTAATCAGTTATGGAGTCAAAATATACCACTTGCTACTTAAGATAACTTTGGTGATCTAAAGTCTAAGGATACTTGCACAACCGCTATAAAGAGATTCCTCACTAACATAGATTTAATATCCATGTGAGGATTCTCTTTACAGGTCTCCAACGAACTTGTTCTTCTAACAAGTATCCATATGTTAGCTTTGATTATCTTTCATAATCATAGTTATGAGAACTATTGCTTGAACCATTCAAGAAGCATAACATGTGCTAGTCTATCCGAATTAACAATATCCTATCTTGTTAATTCTATGACTAGAGATATTTAGATATTAACACATTTGCATGCAATAGACATCTCATATCATGAACACTTTCATGATTGCCTTTGAACTGTGTTTATAATATCTAGGACTTTATTTATTAATTTAAGATTTACAAACTCATATATTTAAACATAGCATTAATAAATGAATGATGCCTCTTATTAAGAATAGGAATTCATACATATGAAATACATCCCTATTACATGGGCTATAGGGCATACTCTCTAAAAAAAAGGTTCAAATTGTCTAAATCTTCTTTACTGGTTGATTTTAACTAGATTGTATCGACTATAAACTTTTGTTCCAACATTAAGAGTTAGATCAAATCATTCACACTTAAATATAACACACCATTTTATTAGCAATATGGGGTATTCAATTTCAAGTATCTCAATAATTTTGCCATAATAATCCATCAAGTCCCCTTTTAGGCAAACCCCACTGTTTACTATTGCCATGCTATGCCTATAATTTTCTGTATGAAATTTGTATATGTGACTTGTGCCAAAGCCACTTGATATCCGGTTGGGTTCTCAGAGGCCAGCTTTTGGGGTCCAAGATTGGATAAGGCTCACTAAAACTCACATGTTTCCCACTTTGCAATAACAAAGGTTTTAGACCTATTCTATTGTTGATGGTCAACGTATGAAAGCATCTAGTGTGGGCTCAAAGAGGTAGTTGTCATAGAGTCGCCACCAAATAGAACGTTGGAAAATGAATCTAAAATTTTTGATGCCAAAATATAGAATGGTGTTCGAAACATCACTCTTACTTGGCACCTTAGTTAGTTGTTGTTTTATAATTAAGTTTTAAATATTAACCCATTATCTCTGTTCTTAAACGATACATTGCGATAAATAAACATTCTAATCACATAAAAAATGATGAATAAATAAAAGGTCCGACTTAAATTATTATATAAGCAAATCATCCCAATGTGAAGAATACAAAAATGAAATATCATACAGAAAACGGGATGTTAATTAAATTTTAGGAATATTGGTTCCGTCATGCATGATTTTACAAAAAGGATAAAGAGCCTTTCTTGATTTTGATGAAAATGCGAGATGAGTGATCCCATTTTGAAGAAAACGAGGCTTCCTTTTTATGGTGTGATTTTCAGTTAAAATTAGACATTAATCCATTTTTATTAGAAAACAAAGCTAATTAATTAGTAGAAAATGATTTAAGTGAAATCTTATCATTTAACATGCAAAAATTATTTTATTACTACCTATTACATCCCCCAAAAATAATAATACAATCAAAATTAACAAAATGCCAAAAATAAAATAAAGTAGATTAATTAAATAAAAATAATCACAACTACAAAATAATAAAAAAGAGAGAGGATGACGGAACCGATTGGGGCACGACCCCCGAAGCATGGTTACCCTCGAGAACTCCAAAAGCTCATAAAATACATTGCTCACACAAAAACACAAGAAGCCAATTAGTTAGTATTTTTAACCAAAATTAATTATTAAGACAAATCGAAATAATAAACAGAACATCCATAACAAAGCAAGATAAATATGCAGAGTAGAATGCATGCAAGCAAAAATATAAAAAATAAACTAACATGCAAAATACTAAAAAAAGATTTAAAATGCAAAATAAACCTTAAAACATAATAAAAAGACAATGAAGTCAAGCCACAGATGCCCACAATAAGAGGAAGGATGAGACAAGGAGAGAGCACTGTGATGTCCTGCCTGTTGCATTGATAGACGGGCATCTGTGGTGCTTTCTTCCCATCTGTCACTTAAAAGACAGAAAGACACAAAAAGCAAGCTCAACGCAGCAAAATTTTCAAAGATCTAAAAAACCTAAATACATAGTTTTATGGTCCTATGGCATGCTAGATCTAAATGCAATCCCTAAGCCATTCTTTAATTAAATAACAACAATAAACAACATGCAAAATAGAATTTTAATATAAGAAATAAGGCATAAACCTATGGAGGAAAATAAACCTTAATACATTATCCTGACATACTAGGCATCTCTAAAACATGAAGATTCAAGTAAATAACACAACAACATGTATTATAACATCATTAAATAGCATGCATATTCATACAGTTATGAGAATGAACTAGAGAAAGAGGGAGAAAACCTAGAATATTACCCTTAAAAGATATTTTAATTCTGTAACAATTAGAAATGTCCATCTCCACTTTGATCCTCGATATTTTGTGTTCAAGAAGCAAAGAGTTTTTTGTGTTTTTTTTTGGTTGAATGAAATCTGAACTTCCATTCTCGAGAGAAAAAATTGGTTTTTCTCTCTCAAGAATCCTATTTTTTTCTTAAAGTCTGAACCTCCTCTCAAAAAAACCCTAATTTTGGCTTTTATACCTGAAGAGTTGGAAACCCACTCTAACTCTAACTCTTCAGGTGTGGAAGGATAAAATCCCCTCCAAACCCGAAAAAAATCTTTAAATCATCCTTATTTTTTATTTTAAAATTAGAAAACATGAAAAATATGGAAATAACCCCACAGACGGGCGTCCATCATGGACAGATAGCTGTCCTTCACACGATTCCTTAGTAATTATAAAAATATCTCTGATCTAATCTGTATTAGAGGAAAGTGGCCACAGATGATCATCCTTCCTATGGCTGACGTCCGTCTATCATGGCTAAAGGAAAAATTTTAAGGTTTTTTATGCTCTTTTGTTAAAAACCTCCAAAAAATACTTAGAAAACCACAAAGTTTTTATGAAAATATGAAAAATCAAGGTCGAAGCTCCGAGATTTGTGTTCTATATCAAAAATATACTATTTTTCATCATTGTGTAACCCTAATCTAGGCTGTCTCGGGTCACGGTATCTATAGTATCTCCAGTATCCATTAACGAAATACATTGGATATGATTGAACAGTTTGTAAAAATCATTTTGCAAGATCACATATAAGCTTGTTTCTTATTGGAGTTCTGAAGCCTACATAATGAAAAAAATTTTATCATTTAAACATTAATAGTAATTTATTCAACCATTCAAGCTATTGCAAGTAAAAAACTTACATAGTCCTCGAACCATTAAGGAAAGTTTTTTTTCCACTTCTTTATTGATATCATGTTGTGTTTTTCTTGGCATTATCTCAAGTAATCAATCCTTGTATAAACTAAAAACCTTGTAAAGTATTTTAGCTGTAAAATTCAATAATAGAGAAGAACTAAAATATTAAATTTCAAATAACTTAAACTTACTACAAAAAAGGTTGAACCTCTTAGCAATTCAATAAAATGCAACAATGGGTAGCCTCTATTTCTTTCTTTGTAAACATTCTTCTTTTTTAACGTCCATATGTTTGGCCAGGATATTTGAATATAGATAAGTTACTATCATAAATCCGCTTACCTCCATCATCATTACAAGGAACTTTTCTTTCTTGAGTGATCATATGCAGCTCAAAATAATATGAAAAAAATGTACTTGCTTCCTTTACTAAATATATATTACATATCGAACCTTTAACTCTGGCCTTGTTTTTAACATTTTTCTTCAAGTGATGCAAATTTCTACACTACAATTGGGGTGATTATATTTACTGATCAGAACATGCTTTAAGTTTTACTTAAATATAAACTATAATTACCTCTCAAATGAATACATCTATCGATATTGAACTGAACTAGCAAGTTTAGCCTTGTGTGCTAAATGTACAGGTAGATGCCCTATACAGTCAAAGAAGCATGGAGGAAAAATGCCCTCTAATTTGCACAAGATAACTAGAATTTCCCTTTCTAGTCTTTCCATGTCTACCAACTGTATTTCAAATGATTTCAAGCTTTTGAAAAACAAACTTAATTCTGTTATAGCTTCCCAAATATTATTCAATAACAACTCCTTAAATGTTATTGGAATTAGCTTTTGCATGAAAACATGACAATTATGACTTTTCATTCCAAATAATTTGTACTTCCTTATGTCCACACACATTGCCAAATTCGAAACATAACCATCCAAAAACTTTAAATTTTTCAATCATTCACAAAAAATTTCCTTCTATTTTTTATCCAAAGTATGACACGTTTTTGGATATTTCCCTATGTTAGGATTTTTATCTAACTCAATCCTTCTACAAAAAAATTTTATAGTGTTGAATAGATTGTCAAAAATATTTTTTTCAACATGCATCACATCTAGATTATAAGGAATCAAATTAGATTTCCAATACGAAAAATCCCAAGAGATACTTCATTTTCTCTAACCAAAGTTTTTACTAATGCATTTATTAACTTCTTCAACTTCAAGTTCTATAAATTTCATAAACCCTAATTTACTAATCTCTTGTATTATCTCTTCACCAGCTTTAATAGGGGGAAGAGGTGTGAATACCATCCTATTTTTAATAAACTTTTTATTTATTGTGTCTAAATGGGTGATCTGGAGGAAGAAATTTTATGTAATTGTCAAACAAAGATGTTTTACACCTATTAGTAAGATAAAATGCATCAAATTCATTGTCACAGTAAGGGCATGCCTATTTCCCATATGTGCTCCAGCTAAACAACATAGCATATGTAGGAAAATCACTAAGAGTCCACATCAAAGCCACTATCATCAAAAAATTTTGTTTAAAGGACACATTATATATCCTAACACCAAATTCCCAAAGTTGATGTAATTTAGATATCAATAGTTGTAAGAATACATTAATTTTATGCTTTGGATTCGTGGGCCCCGACTCAATCACCGTCAATAACATGTATGCCTTATTTATACACATTCATAGTGGCAAATTATAAGGAGTAATTATGATTGGCCATGATGAATATTGTTGGGTAGATTAACCAAAGGATTGGAATCCATCTGTGGATAATCCCAACCTAATATTTCGACTTTCGGCTGCAAAATCGGTATGAATGTTATTGAAATGTTTCCATACGAGTGCATCAAATGGATGGCTCATTATCCCCTGTTCATGTTCATTATGCCATCTCATGTGAGATGCAGTAACATAATATGTATATAGTCTTTGAAGTCTTAGAGTTAGAGAAAAATAATACATTTGTTTCCACGATATTAATTTTTACCTCATAGTACGCTTTCTTGGTTTGAACCTAGGTTGATCATAAAATTTTTACTTGTGTAAATCCACATCATCTCCCTAAAATAACACATATCCCAATTTACAATAATCAATTTTCTCAACTGGCAAACCAAAACCCCAAATAAGTTTCTTCATATTGTAAAAATTATCAACCATCTTATGAACAAAGGACAATGATTCATTATACCAATCAAGAATTTTATCAAAACTTCTATCAGAAATAAGACCTTCAGACTTTATGTTCAATATTCATGCAATTGAAGATAATTGCCTCATGGTCTCACAATTTGGCCATAATTTTTGGTCAGTTGATTTTAGTAAATCAAAAAACTTTTTTGCATTTGGGTTTGATTCTTTTTCAAGATTTTGTATATTTTCCTAAATTGAATAATCGGCTGCATCATAAACCATTTAGGTGTAAGGATTTTTAATTACATCAATATTATTGGTCATAAATCGAGTCCTCTTTTCAAACCCATCAACATTTACTGATGAGTTTACTTCATTACCTCCAAAGGTACTACAAATTAATGGTTCTCTATGTCATGTCCACTTAAATAATTTGCAACAAATTCTTTTCTCAACAAATGGAGATTCACTTCTTCAACAGGAAGAAAATGAATATGTTTGTACTTTTTACAAGGAAATTTGATTTTTGGACCATCATAGATGTAGGTTGATAAACTTACAGAGTTAATAAAAGATTGAACTCCCTTAATTCAAACTCAATATTGATGAAACCATTTGGTGATAATCATCTATACATCCAAGATCTATCAACATTATACATTTTTGCAAAACTGTTATTTAAAAAAGGTAATTTCATAGTTAGATATAATAATCGTTATTATAGTATACGTATAACATCAAAGAACATTTAATCTTTAGTTTAAACATTAACAAGAACACAAAACTAAACTACTAATAAAATTAAGTGTTAGCGTCAATTTTGTGTTTTGATCATTACAATGTTGGTACCTTAACATTATGAAAACAATAAAGAATGATTGGTGGAAAGATGATAAGATTTTATCTAATCATATACATGATCGAGACGTTTACTGTACAATAAAATAAATCATGCTTTGGAATAAAAAAATGAAAATCAATTTCAATGATTAACATGAATAAACATAGCAAAGTGAGTACCTTTATACTACAGGAATAGAGAAGCTAAAATCCCAGCAAAGAGAGATACCAGTACAGAATAAAGAAATGCAAATTTCCTTTTTCCCTGCTACTGGTGTCTGCAATCAAGCAAAAAAAAAAGGTAACATAAATCTTATAATTCTCTATAATTTAATTTAGCAAATATTTGTATGTAGAGTTTTTTTATTTGTAATAAACCAAGAAATATATTAAGTAAACGGAGAGATAGGGATGGCAAGGACAGGAAAAGCAACATTGCATAGCAGAAAATATCTCAATTTGATTAACTATAAATTAATTTGACTTGCCAATCATCATTGCCTTATGATTGTTAATTATACATTTTATGTGTTTTAGCATAAAAAGAATATGATTTTCAAAAAAATATATAAAAAAAATAAATACACAGAATATTTCACTTTTCAATGATTAGTAATTACATGAACCCATTGTGGGTTGCCTAATTAATTTGTCAATTATGCTAACTTTACACCTAATTATGATTTAACATTTTATTTTAGGAGTGTTAGACAACAAAGGAATTTTAAATTCAAAATACTACCAAAATTAGGAATTAAGTAGTATATATTGTGAAAAATGAAGCAAGCATAATCTCTAATGTATATAACCATCAAAGGACAAAAAGCAGCAAGCTAGAAGCATTAATAACCAACAAAGTTGCGGCAGATGACAATAATAATATGCCAAAATCTGAAAGAAAAAAAACTTCACCAACAGGTCTCCTTAAAATAATAACACCCAAAACTTGAAGACTAATGACTCACCAATAAATCTCTTCAAAATCAGATTCTTGGTACAAATAAGGAAATAGAATTAGAAGCCATCCATCCGAACACAGCAAAATGGATCAAAACACACAAATAAACCAGCCAACGGGTTACATCTAAGCAGTAAATGGTGAAGCAATGCCACCTTATAAAATATAACATGGCAAATCAATCTTGAACCACCAAAAGGCAAGACACAGCTTGAACATAATGTATAATCCACCAACAGTATACTTTAGAGATATTAATGTACAGTAAGTTTCCCAGCAACTTCTAGGAGCATGTAAACTTTCCAAAATAAAAGATAGGAGTATGATACAAACAGTGCCAAGAGACTTATTATCTGCATCAAAAATTATTGAGACAGGCACTTTAATCTGCCCAATAAATTCACCATTAAAGTACTTTTCTTCGTCTAACACAGAGATTTAGTTTCATTTTTGAGTGACATCCATGTGTTCATATAATCAAGCCAGTGTCTGGCGGTGAGGAAAATGGATTCCCTTTTTATCGCTTTCTAGCCAATGAAGAATATTTGTTTATAGTTGTTGTCTTCAACAACTCAAATCTTTAACTTTTCATAATCGGAATTGATTTACATGAAAAATATTCTTTGCCCTTATTTATATGAATGTACTAAAATGATACCTAACTGAGCTAACTAACTTCAACAGTTGGAATTTAACTCTGTTAACATCATCTGCTGCTAGAATAACTAGCCATTGCATTTGAATTATGGTTTAATTGTACTGGTAAATTTTTTGCCTCTATTACACGGACCAGAAGCCTTATGTTAAACCACTAATTTTTTTTTGGAATCCAGAAACACAAAAATAATATTAAAGTGAAACCTTATCCTATTATATTCTAATTAGGAGAATCAATCAAACAATGGAAACAGAGAAACCCCATTTGTTACAACAACGCAGCATGGCAATTTATAAGAAAGACGAGGACAAAAGAGAATAATATGTCATTTTTCCCATCAACCAAACAATTATAGCTCTCAAATTAAATAATTTAAAATAAAATTTTCAAATAACCACAAACACTTGAAACAAAAAAAAATCAGCTAAAATTCCCAAATCAAACTGCAAATTTTACATATTACCATCTCAAATAAAGGCACACAAATTGACACTTAATCAATATACAAGAAAAAAAAATTGAGAACAAAATATACTAAGAAAGAAGAGCAAATGTCAAAGAGGAAAAAAGAAACTGACCTCGATTGTAGCCTCGTAGGTTTCGAGAATCGAATGCGATAGAAATGGAAATTTGAAATTGGAACAGAGTGTGACGTGCACCAAAACTCGCTTATGTCTGGATCAGTTTTTCGAAGCCCACTTTTAGGGTCAAGATCGGATGAGACTCACTAAAACTCACAAATTGTCCACTTTACAATTAATATAAAGGGGTTTAGGCCTAATTTATTGTCGATGATCAACCCATAAATGCATCCAATGTGGGCTCAAAGAGGTAGGTTTCAATGAATCACCATCCAATAGAACGTTGGAGAATGTGTCACAACCTAATACCGACTTCCACCCAAAACATCTATCATGCCTTCAGCAACCATAACTCAAACCAATCATTCATCAACATAGCATCATATACATATAATGTGCATGCATACCTCAATAATTAAACTGGAAAGTCATGCAAAATAATCATAACATGGCCTTCATACATTAGCCATCACAACCTGGAAGGACAAGCAAGCAAAGTAATTTATGTTAAATTTTACAGTCCTCCATATTATATTTCCCCCCATTGAATCATGGCAAAATATAAAGTCAGGCCAAAAGGACTATCCACAAAAATGTCCTACATCTAAAGGTCTGAACAGACTTTTGTGGCCAACTGATGCAGAATTAAGTCCCTGAACGATCACCAGCCAAACCTACACGGATGTAAAACAACCGTGCTAAGCTATAAAGCTTAGCGGGGAGATAACATACAAATAATAATAATATCGACCAATAGCTTCAATTGAATATAAATATCTTCACATAATATTTTAATAAGAGCACCAAAATACTTGTGTCATGAGTTCATCTTAAACTGACAATATAGCCAAAAGAAATGACGATAAAACATGATAATCAATCATTCACATGCTTACATTATACCGATGAAGAAATTGATACCTGCATTTCTTATTTTCATATTTCTCTTAAACTTAATAGCCTGCCTAAGTACTAGTTCAAAAGGGGTGGATAACGGGAGCAATAGATACCCGAAGGTACCAAATACTGGATATCTCGAAGATATCAAACAATGGACCCAAGGGGTCGAACTATGGTTCCATCAAAGGAACAAACAATGGACCCAAATGGGGTCAACTATGACAGCTGCAACTATATCGCTTTAGGCATGCCTATCTAATCCACAACAGAACTAAGACCCGTAGGCTAACCACTTAATTGAAAGAATATTTGATTTATCATATTCCTTCTTATATTGCAATATTTCTCAAGCCACAATTCACATTCAAATTTACATTACATACACATGTGATGGTACCAATAATTTTCATCTCAAGTTATAGCTATTATACTGCATAGTCAATTTCGTTAAAGGACAATTTTCATCATACCTCGCATAAACATACATATTCTCATAGTAATTTCATGCAATCATAACATTACTATAATTACAGTCACATATCGAAGTAAGATGTAATTAACATTACTTGATAAACTTACCATGATCACTTTACCTTAATTATTATGGCTTGACAATAAGAGCATAGCGTAAAACAATCACATATTACCTTTAGTGAACATACCCACTAAATATGTCCATTGGTTGTCTTAAAAGGGTTAATTATCTTTATAAAGAGTGTTGGCTTAGTTAATCTTTCATGTGGAAATGTTTTGTTAGATGATTGAATTAAATATGCCAAACAAGTAAGTGAAGAGTAATTAAATGAGCTAAATAGTATTTTCCTTCATTAAGGTTTGACTGAAAATGGGATGCAAGAAATGCTTTAGCTCATGAGGATATGTGGGACTCATGAAGATAGGATGTCACGACTTGTGAAGAGGTTCATGAGTTGGTAGCCAAGGGAGAACTTCACGAGTCGTGAAGGATTTCACGAGTGGTACCGAGGCGACAGATGCACGACTTGTGAAGATCCTCATGACTCGGTAACATGACCTTCACGAGTTGTGAAGGATTTCACGAGTGATGCAGAGGCAACCGGTGCACGACTCGTGAAGATCCTCATGACTCGGAAGACAAGGGAGAGCATTCACGAGTCATGAAGAGGTTCATGAGTGATGCACAACTAGAAGGTGCATGACTCGTGAAGATCTTCATGACTCGGTAATGACAAATACCTCTTGACCGAATCAGAAAACACAAATGATCTAATAAACCAACAATCTTTCAAAACACATCCTAAAGAAAGCAATCATTCACGACTCAACTCAAACTCTTGATAAATGAGTCCCATATAACCTAACCCTAACCCTAGTTTTTAAGGATTCACAAACCAATAGTATCCCGTACCTAAACACTGTGATTTTCCTCACTCCTTCACGATCTCCTTGCCCTTACCCTTGCTTGACTCTGCTATAACAAATCACAACCAAAATAATAAATTTCCTTCTTGCTTCACAATATCTTTCATGAAATAAAAGAGATAAGAGGAGAAATTCCTCTTACCAAAACCCTAGTTTCTACCTAGAGAAAAAAAACGAGAGAAAGAGGAAGATAAAGAGAGAGATGGTTTTCTTTTGACACTAACAGTAACATTTATCACTGGGGTCACGTGGGAAGACCACAACTTTACTCTTTTAACCTCCATTTTCCATTTCCTTTTCCAAAATAACCCCTATATCCTTTTTATTATCCAAAAACCCCTTTTTATTCATAAATTCCCTTGGAGTTACCGTATTGCCCTTCAATAAGCTTTATTCCAATATGACTATAACCATAAAAATCTTAATTGTACATATAACATCATACAATTAAACATATTCCCTGCTAGGGTCAAGATTAGGCCCTCACAATTCTTCCCTTCTTAAAAGAATTTCGTCCTCGAAATTCATACCTGAGTTAAACAAGTGGGGATATTGGACCCTCATCATGGCTTCTGGTTCCCAAGTTACTTCTTGAATGTTATGATGTTGCCAAAGTACCTTGACAAGAGGAACCTGTTTATTCTGCAACTGCCTAATTTCCCTAGCCAGAATCTCTTTAGGCTCTTCATCGTAGGTAAAATCCGTCTGAACTTGAATGTCTTGCACTTGCAATACATGGGATTCATCTGAATGGTATCTTCGAAGCATAAAAACATGAAATACGTCATGCAGCTTTCATAATTCCATAGGAAGTGCTAATTTATATGCGATTGGTCCAACCCTTTGCAGAACTTCATAGGGACCAATGAATCTCGGAGTCAATTTTCCTTTCTTTCCAAACCTCAAAACCTTTCTCCAGGGTAAAACTTTTAGAAATACCTTATCCCCAACTTGATACTCAACATCCTTTCTTTTCAAATCTGTATAAGATCTTTGCCTGTCACTTGCTTCTTTTAATCTCTGCTTAATAACTTGAACTTTTTCTTCAGTATCTTTAACTAGATCTGGCCCAATTACCTTGGGTTCAGCTAACTCAGTCCAACATACTGGAGTCCTGCAACTTTGACCATACAAGGCTTCATAAGGAGCCATGCCCAGACTAGTCTAATAAATATTATTATAGGCAAACTCTATTAAGGCTAGGTATTTTTCCCAACTACTGGAGAAATTCAAAACACAACCCCTTAGCATATCTTCCAAGACTTGTATCTTCCTTTTTGATTGCCCATCTGTCCGGGGATAAAAATTTGTACTAAATTTCAATCGTATTCCCATAGACTTTTGTAAACTCTGTCAGAATCTAAAGGTGAATCTGGGATCTCGATCCGATATTATCGATATCGGGATACCATAAAGTCGAACTATCTCATTTATATACAATTCTGCCAACTTATCCATGGAATAATCCATTCTAACCGGAAAGAAATAAGCTGACTTGGTTAACTTATCCACAATTACCCACACCGCGTTATGCTTTCTCTATGTAGAAGGTAATTCGGTGACAAAATCCATAGTGATATCTTCCCACTTCCACTGAGGAATTGGAATGGGATGTACCAATCTAGAAGGAAGTTGATGCTCCACTTTCACTTGCTGACAAGTTAAGCACTTAGAGACATAATCAACTACATCCTTCTTCATACCCGACCACCAATAGCATCGTTTAAGATCCTGATACATCTTATTACCCTCGGGATGCATAGTGAATACACTGTCGTGAGCTTTATGCAATAAAGTTCTTTTTAATTCTCTGTCATCTAGAACACATAATATATCCTTGAAGTACAAATCTCTATTTTCTTTGATTGAATAGTCGGATTTTTTCCCATCATGCATAGACCGTATAACTCGCTGTACTTTCTCATTATTTTTCTGTGCATCGATCACTCCCTGTCTCACACATGGCTTAGCTCTTAAGTGGGCAATTAGAGCACTATCTGAAGTAAACCTCCATCTACCCCCTGTTACACCATCGATGCCATCACTCTTCTGCTTAAATCATCTACTACGACATTAGCCTTACCCGGATGGTAGTCTACTATACAATCATAGTCTTTAAACAATTCAAGCCATCTCCGCTATCTCAAGTTGAGTTCCTTTTGAGTAAGTAGATACTTAAGGCTTTTATGGTCTGTGTATATCCTACATCTTTCACCATATAAGTAGTGGCACCAAATCTTTAAGGTGAAAAATACTGCTGCCAACTCTAAATCATATGTTGGATAATTTTGTTCATACAGTTTAAGTTGACGAGATGCATAAGCCACCACTCTACCCTCTTGCATTAAAACACAATCCAACCCAACTCTAGAAGCATCACTGTACATAGCATACTCCTTTCCAGATACCAGTTGTGTCAAGATCGGAGCTTTGGTTAGCATGCTCTTTATCTGATCAAAACTTGTCTCACATGGGGCAGTCCATTCAAATTTAACATTCTTCCTTAACAACTTAGTAAGTGGAGATGCCATCACCAAAAACCCCTTCACAAAGTGACGATAGTAACCGGCCAATCCCAAGAAACTCCTTACCTCAAGAACACTTCGAGGCAGTCTCCAATTGATAATAGCCTCAATTTTTGCTGGGTCAACTCTAATACCTTCCGAAGATACCACATGGCCAAGAAAGGAAATTATTGTCAACCAAAATTCACACTTGCTTAATTTTGCAAACAATCGATTCTCCCGTAAGGTCTGTAGCACAATTCTCAAATGCTCAGCATGTTCTTCTTCATTTTTAGAATATACCAAAATATCATCAATAAAAACCACTACAAATTGGTCCAAATATGGTCTAAACACCCTGTTCATTAAATCCATAAATGTGGCTGGTGCGTTCGTTAACCCAAATGGCATTACTAGAAACTCATAATGTCCATATCTAGTTCTAAATGTCGTCTTTGAAACATCCACATCCCTAACTCGGAGTTGGTAGTACCCCGATCTTAGGTCAATCCTTGAAAACACTCCTGCTCCTTTCAACTGATCAAATAAATTCTCAATTCGGGGTAATGGATACTTATTTTTCACTATCACTTTATTTAACTACCGATAGTCAATGCACATCCTCATAGAACCATCCTTCTTCTTAACAAATAGGACCGATGAACCCCATGGAGACACACTAGGCCTGATAAAACCCTTGTTAAGTAGTTCTTGAAATTGCATCTTCAACTCTTTCAATTCCTTTGGAGCCATTCTATAGAGGGCTCTTGAACTAGGTGTTGTGCCAGGTAAAACCTCAATAAATAATTCAACCTCCCTGTCAGTGGGAAGACCAGGTAAGTCTTCAGGAAACACATCTGAAAATTCATTCACTACTGGAATGTTCTGGAGCTTAACCATGTCCCTTTTTGAATTAAGAACTAGGGCTAGAAATGCTTCACATCCCTTCCTCAGAAATCGTCTAGCTTGAATGGCAGATATTACATTGGTCAAAGGTTGTGTCGGAATACCTGCCACTATAACCTCATTACAATTTTTATCACTAAGGGTCACGGAGTTAGCCATACAGTTCAGCAATGCACGATGCTTAGAAAACCAGTCCATGCCTAAAATAACATCAAATTCTCAAAAAGGCAGTTCGATAAGATCAGCTAAAAATTATCTTCCTTGTATCAAAATGGGACAGTCAGGGAACATTTTATTCACACATACATTGTGCCCTAATGGGCTAGTTACATAGATATCATAATCCAATTGGTACACCTTAGACACGCCCCAACTCATACTCTTGAGGGAAACATATGAATGAGTAGATCCAGGATTAATAAGTGTATGAATATCAGAATCAAAAAGTGAAAAAATACCAGCTATGACTTCTGGAGCATCTTGATCCTCTCGCGCCTTCATGGCATAAACCCGCCCTGGGAAAGCTGGTGCAGCCGATCTATCCACTGACTCAGATACATTATGAGACTGGGATCCATGGCGACCAAAACTACCTCGCCCTCTGCCTCTGCTTCCTGTTCTTACAGTCGAATACATATTTTAAGCTCCTCTGCTACCTTGCTATATTGAGTTTTATACCTGCTTGGAGGGGCAATTAGCTATATAGTGGTCAGTAGCACCATAATTATAACATGCTTCTGATTTTTTCTTGCATGGAGCCCAATGTTGCTTGAAACAATGAGGACACTCAAGTGGCTAACCCCCTTTCTGTTCTGATGGGGCATGCTGACTTGGCTTGGATACTGCTGTAGATCCTTGTCCTTTCGTCTTGTTAGCAGGGCGATAAATTCCCCCTGCTTGTTGGGAATTATGTGCTCCTTTAAACCTTTTCTCAGTGGACCATCCACCCTTAGCCCCGCTCCCTTTCTGCTTTCTCTCTCTCTCTCTTAGCTGACTCATGCTTCTCCACCTTTATAGCAACCATCACTAGCTGATGAAAGTTCACATTTTGAAGAGATGTAGCCCCTATCAATTTCTCCCTAATCTGATGATTCAGCCCATCCTCAAGTTGTCTACTCTTGAAGGCATTAGTTAACATCTCTTTGGGAACATATTTGCACAACCGAATGAATTCCTTCTCAAACTCTGCTACTGACATAACCCTCTACTTCAAGGTCAAAAACTATCTTAGCTTCTCCTCTTTATAAGCCTCAGTAACATATTTCTTTTTGAATTCAGTTTTGAAGAATTCCTAAGTAAGAGGAGCCGCTAATTGATGTTGTCTGAGTACTAACTTCCACCAATTGTATGCTGGTCCTTGAAGTAACAATACAGCACACGATACCTTATAATGAGCAGGGCATTAGATATCATCTAGAATCCTTTCCAACTTTTCTAACTAGAATTCAGCTTTCTCTGATTGCTTTAAGGTGGTACCCAAAATTCTTCCCCACCATACTTTCTAACCTCAGAAATTGGGGCCTAAGAGCTGTCATTCTTTGCAAAATTTGTGCCATTTCCTAAGAAATTTTTATTAATGCCTCTCCAGGCATAGCAGCAGGGATCTTATTCTGATTTTTCGATAGAGATCTCGTGTTAGAGGGACCAGTTACAGCTGGTATATTACTTTTCGCTGATTCCTTGATAGCATCTCATGAATCATCCATCTTCGATCTATATGAAAACAAGGACTTATTGCATTAGGCCAACAAGAGACAACACTATACCTAAGATTTCTAGACTTTTATTGCCTAGAAAAGGCTAAACCTGAGCTCTGATACCACTAATAGTCACAACCTAATACCGACTTCCACCCAAAACATATATCATGACTTCAGCAACCATAACTCATACCAATCATTCATCAACATAGCAACATATACATATACATATAATGTGCATGCATACCTCAATAATTAAACTGGAAAGTCATGCAAAATAATCATAATATGGAATTCATACATTAGCCATCACAACCCAGAAGGACAAGCAAGCAAAGTAATTTAAGTTAAATTTTATAGTCCTCCATATTATATTTCCCCCCACTGAATCATGGTAAAATATAAAGTCAGGCCAAAAGGACTATCCACAAAAATGTCCTACATATAAAGGTCTGAACAAACTCTTGTTAGCCAACAGATGTAGAATTAAGTCCCTGAACGACCACCAGCCAAACCTACACGAATGTAAAATAACTGTGCTAAGCTATAAAGCTTAGCGGGAAGATAACATACAAATAATAATAATATCGACCAATAGCTTCAATTGAATATAAATATCTTCACATAATATTTTAATAAGAGCATCAAAATACTTGTGTCATGAGTTCGTCTTAAACTGACAATATAGCCAAAAGAAATGATGATAAAATATGGTAATCAATCATTCACATGGTAATCAATCATTCACATGCTTACATTATACCGATGAAGAAATTGATACCTGTATTTCTTATTTTAAAATTTCTCTTAAACTTAATAGCCTGTCTAAGTACTAGTTCAAAAGGAGTGGATAACAGGAGCAATGGATACCCGAAGGTACCAAGTACTAGATATCTCGAGGATATCAAACAATGGACCCAAGGGGTCGAACTATGGTTCAATCAAAGGAATAAATAATGGACCCAAACGGGGTCAACTATGGCAGCTGCAACTATATCTCTTTAGGCATACCTATCTAATCCATAACCGAACTAAGACCCACAGGCTAACCACTTAATTGAAAGAATATTTGATTTATCATATTCCTTCTTATATTACAATATTTCTCAAGCCACAATTCACATTCATATTTACATTCCATACACATGTGATAGTACCAATAATTTTCATCTCAACTTATAGCTATTATACCGCATAGTCAATTTCATTAAAGGACAATTTTCATCATACCTCGCATAAACATACATATTCTCATAGTAATTTCATGCAATCACAACATTACTATCATTACGGTCACATATTGAAGTAAGATGTAATTAACATTACTTGATAAACTTACCATGATCACTTTACCTTAATTATTATGGCTTGACAATAAGAGCATAGCATAAAACAATCACATATTACCTTTAGTGAACATACCCACTAAATATGCCCATTGGTTGTCTTAAAAGGGTTAATTATCTTTATAAAGAGTGTTGGCTTAATTAATCTTTCATGTGGAAATGTTTTGTTAGATGATTCAATTAAATATGCCAAACAAGTAAGTGAAGAGTAATTAAATGAGCTAAATAGTATTTTTCTTCATTAAGGTTTGACTAAAAATGGGATGCAAGAAATGTTTTGGCTCATGAGGATATGTGGGACTCGTGAAGATAGGATGTCACGACTCGTGAATAGGTTCAAGAGTCGGTAGCCAAGGAAGAACTTCACGAGTCGTGAAGGATTTCACGAGTGGTACCGAGGCGACAAATGCACGACTCGTGAAGATCCTCACAACTCAACAGCACGACCTTCATGAGTCGTGAAGGATTTCACGAGTGATGTAGAGGCAATCGGTGCACGAATCGTGAAGATCCTCACTACTCGGAAGCCAAGGAAGAGCATTCACGATTCGAGAAGAGGTTCACAAGTGATGCACAGCTAGAAAGTGCACGACTCGTGAAGATTTTCATGACTTGGCAATGACGAATACCTCTTGGCCGAATCAGAAAACACAAAATACAAATGATCTAATAAGCCAACAATCTTTCAAAACACATCTTAAAGAAAGCAATCATTAATGACTCAACTCAAACTCCTGATAAACGAGTCCTATATAACCTAACCCTAACCCTAGTTTCTAAGGATTCACAAACCAACAGTATCTCGTACCTGAACACCGTGATTTTCCTCACTCCTTCACGATCTCCTTGCCCTTGCCCTTGCTTGACTCTGCTATAACAAATCACAACCAAAATAATAAATTTCCTTCTTGCTTCACAATATCTTTCATGAAATAAAAGAGATAAGAGGGAGAAATTCCTCTTACCAAAACCCTAGTTTCTATCAAGAGAAAAAGAAACGAGAGAAAGAGGAAGATAAAGAGAGAGATGATTTTCTTTTGACACTAACAGTGACATTTATCACTTGGATCACGTGGGAAGACCACCACTTTACTCTTTTAACCTCCATTTTCCATTTCCTTTTCCAAAATAACCCCTCTATCCTTTTTATTATCCAAAAACCCCTTTTTATTCATAAATTCCCTTGGAATTACCGTATTGCCCTTCAATAAGCTTTATTCCAATATGGCTATAACCATAAAAATCTTAATTGTTCATATAGCATCATACAATTAAACATATTCCCTGCTAGGGTCAAGATTAGGCCCTCATAGAATAAATCTCAACCTTTTTATGCTCAAACAAATATCGTTGTTTGAAATAGCACTCTTACTTGGCATCTCGATTAGGTGTATCTTATAATTAGGTTTTTATCATTAGTCTACTATCTCTCTTCTCACACGATGTATTGCGATAAATGTAAATAAACATTTCAATCAATCAAAGAAAGTGATAAATAAAACAATAAATAAAGCGGTAAACCTACTTAAATTATTACAGAGGCAAATTATCCAACTGAAATGAAAATAACATACATAAATCAGGCTATTTATTGGATTCAGAAACATTGATTTCCTCATGCTTATTTACAAAATGTTCTTTAATGTGATTTTTTTGGGATAAAAGAGGACATTGGTCCATTTTATTTGAAAAAACTCAATTCATTAAGTATAAAATGTTTTAAGTGACTTTGAGATTAATGTGTAAAAAATTCTTTTTTTTACTAAACTATTACATCACCAAAAGATAAAATACATCAAAAATAAATAATAAAAAAGTATAAAAAATTGAATAAATGAATAAAATAAACCCACTACAAAGTATAATTAAATAACTCAAAAAATAAGTGCATTAAAATAAAATAATGAGAAAGGGAGGAAGAACCGTTTAAAGGATAGCCGTTGAAATGTGTTAATCTTCCGAAATAAACTCCAAGATACGAGAAACAAAATTGCTCAAAAGGACACAAAAAGAACAAAACAATTAGCATGTAAAACCAAAATAAATCAAATAATTAAAGAAAATATATAAAAATATGCATGCTAGGACAATGTATATAACTACATAGAATATTAAAAATGCTAAAACAGAAGTAGGAAAATAAAATTAAAATACATTTAAACATACAAGACAAATTAAACTAACAAAATAACACCAAAATGCACTTAAAAAAGGCCTAAAAAGGTCATAAACACCTCAAAAACATGACAGACGGCCTAAAAGAGGGAGAGGGATGAGACAAGGAAAAGATACCGAGATGTCTCATCGATCGCATCGACCAATGGCCATCTGTCAGGCCTTATTCCCATCTGCCATTCGAAAACACAAGCATAAGATGAAAAAAACACGCAAGAGAGAGAAACTAAGCCATCTAACCCTAATCATGCATTTTTATCCTTAAAACATGCCAAACTAAAGGATAACAACCAAAATATAATCTAAATCATGCTAAAAACAGAAAACATATAGCTACAAAAATTAAATCAAGAATTCAACATGCATCAATGGAAGGCATAAAAGACTAGCATGTTATTCTATCATGTTCAATAGGTTAAATCATCATGGTAATGCAGAGATTACAAACAAAAATAAATAAATATCATAAAAACATAAATCATGGCATTATAAACAAAGAATAATTCTAATTGACCACGTGATCATGGCATGAAGTCTAAGAGAAAAAAGGACTAAAGCCTAGGATATTAGCCTTAGGAATCGAGATTTTGTAACTCTGAAAAGCAACAGTCCAAGCCTCGATCTTTGATCTCACGTTTTTTATGAAAGTGTATATATTTCACTGTTAAGAACTGTTTAAGGTCATCTTATTTCAGGAAGCAGGGAATTGATTTTCTCTATCTCAAAACTTGCCTCTTTTTCACAAGTCAATCCCTCCTTTTGAAAACCCTAGCTTTTTGCTTAAATACCTAAGGAAGAGTTAGAGTTTGATTCCAACTCTAATTCCTTCTCATTTGGGAGATGAAATCCTGGAATCTGCACAAGATTATATTTGCTAAAGATTTTATCCTAACTGCCAAATTTGAAAACTGGAAAATGTGAGAAAACTGAAAAAAAAGCAACAAATAGGTGTTTATCTTTGACAAATGCTCGTCCCTTACATGATTTTTCAAAATTTACAAAAATACCCCTTGAATCTAATATGGACCTGTTTGGTTGTAACTCACTGATAGATGATTGTCTGTCATTGATTCACGAAACAGTCCTAAATGGCCTAATCGAGGGCAGTTGCCAGGAGACTCCCTAAAGAAAATAGCCATAGACGATTGTCTCTCCATGACAGATGACCGTCTGTCCTTGGCAAAGACCAAAATTCAAGATTTTTAAAATCTTTTCAAAACTCTAAGACCAAAACTTGAGATTCATGCTTTCTATCAAAAATATAAATGGTTTGCTCATCATCGGTAACCCTAATCTAGGCTGTTTTGGGTCACGATGTCTACACATGGATTCAAAGAAGTGAAGAAGAAGTGAGGAACAAAAATGAAAAGCAAGTGGCTTTGCGATTTCAGGTGAGCATTCAGGTAAAGAAGAAATGAGTAAGTGAAAGCGTGCCTTAATCCCAATTCAATTTTTAATTTTGCCCACAAAAAATTTCCCTACAAAAATATATATTACTGTCGGTAATAAAAAGAGCTCATTATAGAAAATACAACATCGTTAGAAAATATACCATTTAACAATGAAAAATTACCCCTCTATAGGTAATTTTCAACTTAAAATATTCCCTATGAAAAAGCAATACCATCGGGAATTTTTATAATTACCAATGAAAAAAATATACCGTCGGGAAAATATTTACCCCGAAAATTCCCTACCAAATTGTGCATTACCTTCAACAATTCTATATTTAATGACAGATAAATGAATTTCATTGGTAAAAATTAACTAATTCCCAACAGAACTAAGTACCTCCATCGAGAATACATTTTCTACAAAAAATACCGATGAATTTTTATTATTTCGTCATTAATTTTCCTACGAAAATTAAATGCCATCGGCAAATTTCGATGTGCATTTTCTCACCATGAGTTAGCACCATTTTTAATGCCGTAAAAATACAATCCATCACTAAATTTCGTCAGCATTATTTGGCGATTTTTAAAGACGGAAGACAACGAATAATTTTTTTCATCACAAAATATAATATTTCCCTACGGTTTTACCTACATAAATTAAATTTTATTGGTGATTAGCAATGAAAACTTATTCCATTGGGAACTAGTCGTCGCAATTTTTACATTTTCTTGTAGTGACTCTCACTAAAAGTGCATGAGCATGAATTAGAAATCTTATAAAAAGGAAGACTAATTGAGATTATAGTCAAATTTAATTGAAGAATAAGTTTAATAATTTTAGAAACCAATGAAAATATTTCAATAAGCTATTGAAGGAGACAGGAATAGGATACAATTCAATGACTCGTCAAATTATTACAAGTGATGATGTATGGAAAAAATTGTATAAGGTATATTTATATACTAATGAATTTACTTATCAATTATCAAAAGTAATGTATAATTAATATTATGATCCAATTTTTAGAATTACGTGCGTACATATGAATATTTGTTTTTTCTGCATTTCTCGCCTGCAATAGTTAGTAGAGTATTAATTGCTAGTAAAAGCTAAAGGATTTAAAAAATTTAAGAAGTAGTCTTAAAAGAAAATTAAAATGTTAAGTGTAAATCTAAGAGAAACTTGTGATATAATGTTTAAAACTTGTTCAGAATTCATAGGAAAAATAAAATATTATAGAGATAGAATGAGCAATATGAAAAATAAATGTATGTTTATAGAACTAAATAATTTGGAAGAAGATATAGGGAACCTAGATTACAATAAATAATAATGGAATTAATGATAATAAAAGATAATTTAGAAAAAGATCTAGAAGAAATTACAAAAATAAATAAATAAAGCTAGTAAAAAATTAGATGAATTAGGAACAAGAAACAGTTAAAGAAAAAATAAATAGAGAAATAGGACAGCAAGAGTGGTATATAGAACACTTAAAAAATAAAATTCACTATTTAATATTTGTAAATGTAAATAAAAACACCAGAAAATTACCAAAAAACGATCTTAAAAAATAACGAGGAAGAACTACAAAAGTTGTTATATATTATATACAATTTATTTTAATTTAGTTTAAAATAAGTATTATAGAAAAATTTGAAGAATATTTAATTTTGATAGATTTAAGTAGTAAAGAAAGTGTTAATGAAATAATAACAGAAATGGATAGACGATTAAGGGCTTTATTGAAAATAAATTAATAAACGGAAGCCAAGAAATCTTAGAAGAAATGCAGAGAGAATGTCACTTATTTTTTGTAACAAGATAAATGTAATTCTTTTTATAGCTGTGGTTTTGGATTTTAAATTTAAAATGAAATTTTTTATTTCAAAGTATATAATTTTTTGTGGTGAGCTTGAATCGAAAAAAATTAATTTTTAAAGTGTCAGCTATTTTAAATGGATTTGATAGAACATTAAAAAAATGGAAGAGTTAATGCTGATAAAATTATAGACCCACCACTAAAATGAGAATAAGGAGCAAGTTATATCTCAAGAAGATTTGAATACTTATTTGACTGATAAATTAGTAAAAAATTCTCCTGATTTTGATATTATAAGTTTGTGAAAGATAAATGAGTCAAATTATCTAATTTTGGCTAAGGTTACTAGAGATGTCTTGGTTATTCAGTGCTCGACTGCAGTTTCTGAATCAACTTTTAGCACTGAATAAAGGACTCTAGATAAATTTAAAAATTTTTTAACTTCGATTACAGCTAAGATTTTTATTTGTTATCAAAACTGGTTAACATCGGCTAAACTTTTAGCTTTAGAGACATCAATCGAAGAATTTAAAAAGTTTGAATCAAGTAATTATTATATTTACTTGAATTTTTAATTTTTTATTTAATATTTATAGTTTTTCGTGATCTAATTATTTAAAATCTGTGTTTCTTTTTAGATATTACTCAAGATTTTAAAATTAAAGTTAGCATAATACAGAGGAATACTGTTGAATGTTAATTTTTAATTAATATAATTTGACTTAAACTTTAATTATATTTATTGAGATATTTTAATTGTATTTATATTTATTATTTGTGAATTTATTTTGTAAAATTTTAAAAATATTGAATTATTCGAAATATCAGATTGTATTGTACTGTATTATTTTGTACCAAAGAACCGTATCAAACTTTTCTAAAACTGTATTTAATTATCCCGAATTTTCAAAACAGTTATAATACTTAATTTTTAAAATATTCAAAATTTTAAAACAATATAGAGATTTGTAAATTTTTGAATTATAACGTACCATGCATACCTCTATTAAATACATATGAATATTTATTATTTATTATCCTAATATCACAAAACTTCATCTTCTTCCTCCCCATCTGTAGTTGCCTCCTCTGTTTGGCATATATATATATATATATATATATATATATATATATATATATATATATATATATATATATATATATATTGGTGTCTACGTGCTCCATCTCTTAAAAAAAAAAAAAACACTTTGATGCCATTGACGCGCACTAACTCATCGCCGTTCATCCATTGCGACCGTTTTTTCTTCTGCCCTATCATTATTTCATTTATTATTATTTTAATTTAAACCATTTTAAAGGATAGAGAGACTTATAGTGACACTTACCTGCTAATTCTAGAACTTCATTTTCAATGCAATTTCAAAGTGCATTTGATAAAATTATTTGAAATTTTGATGTATTTTGAAAAATAATTGAAAATTTTGGATGTTTTAACCTATTTTCGTAACCTATAACTATGGAATCTGCAAGGGGCACACATATCAAGGCAGAGTCAAACGGAGTAGGAGGAGATTGACGCCAAAAACAAGGGTTGTTCTCTGAGCAGTCCATCTCTGCAGCTGAGTATTACGAAAGTGGTTATTGTATTTTATAACTTGAATATGTCTTACATAGGATATTGTGGTTTAACGGGAAAAATGTGCACATCATTCCTTAGGATGTTGTAGGTTTGATTCTGGTAAATCACTTTTATAAAAAAACATTTCAAATGTACAATTGTTTAATTTGGTTTAATGGTAAAACTGCACTATACTACCCATATGCACTTGGGTTCAAACCCTAATAACAATCACTTTTTTATATTAATTTTCATGCTTTAATTAATTAAAATATATAATTAATTTTTCTAAATTAAATAATTTTATAATTAACTATTATTTTTCATGCTTCAATTAATTAAAATATATAATTAATATTTTCAAATTAAATAATTTTATAATTAATTAAAATCTTTTAATATTATCGTTATTTATCTTTTTCAATTTTTGAAAAAATTAATTATAAATTTTAATTAATAAAAATTTTTTGTATCCAATTACTTCTATTTTCTGGAATTTTTTTTTTTAAGATCAAATGTATGTCTTATTATTTATGTATTTAACCTCATCTTCTTCCTCCCCATATGTAGTTGCCTCTCCTGTTTGGCGGCATCAGATTTTTTGCTAGGATATCCAACCCATATACGTGCTCCATCTCTTACAAAAAAAAAAAAAACACTTTGACGCCATTGACGCGCACCCATTCACCGCCGTTCATCCACTGCGACCGTTTTTTCTTCTGCTTTCTCATTATTCCGTTTATTATTATTTTAAGCCATTTGAAAGGATAGGGAAACTCCTAGTGACACACCCCTACCTGCTAACTAGAACTTCATTTTCAATGCAATTTCAATCTAATAGTTGAAAACATGGCGTATCTTATCAGTATATTCCTCCGGAGTATCTAAAGTCTGCCCAGTTTAAAGAGCTTTGTATTTCTAAGTGAGGTATGCATTCGTCTCGTTCCATTTCTTTTCTCACAACAAGTTAGTTTACACATACATTTATAATCTCTTTGCTCCAAATACGCAGACACATTTTCCTTTTATCATTTGTCCCAAATTGTAACTTATTTTCTTTTTTTTATATACTATAGTTAATTGCTCAATTCTTTATTTTACTTTATTTAATATTCATTGTTATAATGTTGTCAACAAATAATAAATATTATCTCATATTTCTCACATACTTCAATTTAATAAAATATAGGAATAACTTAGTAAAAGTACAAATAATTTATATTACTACAAGAACATTAATTAATTGCATATTCTTAAACCTTGTGACATAGTGTACGTATCTACATGTAATGGATGGAATATTTGTTTAAGAGCATTTAAAAATTATTCAAAAATATACTTGCCAAAATAGATCATTCACTACAAGAAAAATGCAATTTAGCAACGGAAAATGTCAATTTTCAATTTTCTGTTGCTAATCAAATATAGCAACGAAAGTTTAGTTGCTAATTCTGCAGTTGCTATTTTTAGCAACGGAAATTTATTTCGTTGCTATTTTTAGCAACGGAATTTTATACTGTTGCTACTTTTAGCAACGAAAATTGATTTCCGTTGCTAACTTCAACAACGCAAGATTCAGTTATTGGGCCAATTTTAGCAACGAAAAGTTATATTCCGTTGCTGGTTTCCGTTGCTAAATTTAGCCATAACTAAAAAAATTAACGACGGTTTTTTCCGTCGCTAATCCATCGCTAACAATTATTACAATTTTTTTAATTATTAATACCATTATTAGATTAAGCTTGGATAAACAAATTCAAAAGTTTTATCCAATTTCTGAATATTATAAGTCCAAAATTATGAATTCATAAACTGATCATGCAACTGCCCAAGTAGAAATATTTAAAAATACAAATCTATAGGCGTGTTAAAGCACCTCGCTCATTAACTACCCAAGTAGAAATATTTCAAAAATATTCTTATTATTTTACTTGCATAGAAAGCAGTAACAGATCCAGTAGAATCACTAAGGATAAGCTTAGAACTTTGAAATCCCCTCTCAAACCCAAGGAAATTGCCCGTTTAAGCTTAGAAACTATTTTTTTATGGATTAGGGATTTGTGTATACAAGAGCCTAACAAAATTACACTATTTTTGAAGGTAAATGATTGAAACACAAAGAAGAAAAGAATGGTAAATAAACATTGAATTTCCATTAAATCTCTAAAAGATCTAAGCAAGAATCATAATGCTTTTTTTTAGGAATTGAAGTCTCTTAAGAACACCATAACTGTGAAAAAGGTAGATATTACATGCATACAATTCTGATGTGCTTATATTGCAAGGTATGACGGTTAATTTGAGTAGGATGTGCAGTAAGAACAATTTCAAGCTCCTGCAATGACAATAAACTGACTAGTAAATTACACAGTCAAGAATTCACAACAAGGACACATTGAAACCATCAATTACATTAATATGCTTTATGTAAAAGTTGCAAAAAATTGGGAGGCCCAGGAATTTATAGGGCTTCATTTCCTTGAAATTACATGACACAAAATTTGCACCAAATGAAATCTAATAAAAAATTATTTCAGCTGAGATGAGGTACTCTGTGAAATTTTTGGAAATATGAACTTAAATATTATTTAGAAAAAGCATCTGTTGTATTGGTTTTCAGCAAAGTAGACAAAGAAAGGAGAAAAGAATGATCATATGCTGAGAATTCAAACATAGAAATACAAGTGAACAAACCTGCTTGCAAACAGTATCATATAGCTCCTCTACAGAGACTCCACCCTGCAACAACTGATTAAAAATGTCATCACAAGATTTTGATAGATGTGACAAATTCCGTGCCTTACGAACCCTGCAGAATATTTGTATTAGTTTACTGGATTGTAAATTTATATGTGTACGAGTTGGTCAAATGAATAACAGTCCGTCAAGCTTTTTAAGCAAATTTAAGGGAAAAAAGCATTTATCATGTACCATGTTTACTCGAGAAATCATGGAAAAAAATGCAAAGTCGGTAATTAAACTAATACACCAGAACTCCAGAATTAATATTAGGAATGGCAGCATAATTTACTCAACGTCAATAAATTTTTTATTATTTTTTGCTGTAACTGTAAATGAAAAGACAAAACCTGCTAAAACTCTAACAAAGTCATCCTCAGCTTCCCTTAATGAAGATTTCATCTTCGATATTTTCCCTGCAAAAATCCAAAGTCCTAAATTTCAAGCAAAATCAAACCAGACTTCAATAACAAAAATATTTCAGCCCGCCATTTGAATTCTCTCCTCCTTTTTCATTTTTTTTCTTCTAAATGGACAGGAGCACAGTGCTTTCCCCAAAAAAGAGAAAACAATAATTAAACCATCAAAAGAGAAAAGCCCAATAAATAAGACACAAGCTTACAGTTCAACAAGGTCTCTTAATGTTTTGAGGAAGAGACAAAGGTGGCGGGGTGGATGGAGGAGATGTTGGTCTCTTAACCGAATTAATTTATTAGTAAGGAGGAGATTAGTCTGTCGTCGACTTCTTTGCTAGAGAGAGAGACAGAGGGGCGGCGATGTGTAAGGGAGGAGATGTCTGCCGTCGACTGCTTCGTTAGAGAGACAGAGAGAGGGACGGCAGTGTGTGAGGGTGATAAATGTGAATTTATCTATGTTTTTAATGTATTTTTACTATATTTTTAGGATAGTTTTATGTTAATTTAGTTGTTTTAATAGTTAGTTTCTTTAATTGATATTTTAATTGTCTAATTAAGTATTTTGGTGTTTTTAGAATTTAATTGAAAGAATAAAGGAAAGTTTGAAGGATTTGAATTAAATTTGGCTTTGGGATAGCTTGGCAAAGAGAAGCATTTCACGTTTTGGGCAGAGGCTTAACACTCTGTGGAGTGTCAAGACACTAGGTAGAGACACTCTACCGAGTGTGTGAAGAGGAAGTTGGGTTGCTCCACCGAGTAGATGTGTGCTCCACCGAGTGAAAGAAGAAAATGTCCCTTGCTCTACCGAGTGATCCAATGCCTTTGGTGCTTGCTCTACCGAGTGACCCACTAATTCACCAATTAAAAGAAATTTGCTCCACCGTCCAAGGCACGTGCACGTTTTGTTTCGGAAGGAAATAAAGAGAAGGAAGGTTAGGGTAAAACTCTTATGGGAGGATATAAAAAGGGCAGTTTTATTCTAAAAAGACGGCGGCTTAGGGCTTTGATTTTTCTTGAGTTCTATTTTCTTTCTCTTTTACAACGTTGTTTTTGATGAAGAACATGAGCGGCTAAGTTTTTAATTCCGATTCAAGGGTGATTCGATTCCAATTGTAATCTTGTGAGGCTTCGAACTCAACAAGGATTTCTTCAATCTAAGTAATTCTTATTTTCTTGTTCTTATTTTCTATAAATTATTTGTATTGATTAACTTGACGCCTTAATTCAATATTGATTTTTCTATTGCTATCCATGAGTTTGTGATCCGTAATTGTCATGAATGATTGATTTTAGTAGCAAAGAATTGGCTTATGTGTGTGTGATTTCGGCTTTCCGAGTTACATAGCTTGCATAATAGATTCTAGGGAAATTAAGATGCAAAGTTAATTGATTTGTAGCTATCTCGATCAATTAATTTTTGCCTTAGTCATTCTCATTAACTCTTAATGCTATCATTGAAATGATATGGAACGCTATCGTGCCCAGTTAAATCAATGGTAAGATTTGATTTTAAATACTTTGTTTGAGTCAATTACATTAGGAGAATTATTGCTTTCTACGGCTTTTCCAATTAAGTAGACTAAGTTCTTGGATTGAGAAATTAATCTTTAAGCCTATGATCAAAGTTACAATTGGATGAGATTTACACCTTTGAATTGGAAGTTTGGTAAGATTGATTTTCATTTAATTCAATATTTTCGCTTTCTATTATTTTCTTGTTAATTTACTTTTAGTTTCAATCCAAAATATTCAAAACCCCCCATTTACTTTATACTTTTGTTTTAACATTGAGAAATTAATCATCATAGTTCTCTTGGGATTCGACCTGGTTCCACTATTTCTACAAGTTAGTTTAGGTGAATCAGTATTTATTTTTGGAGGGCGTCGACAACCCGACCAAAATTTGGCGCCGTTGCCGGGGAACTATATTTTTAGTTTCTCATTGTTTCATTTATTTGTTTTTGTTTATGACTCGTTCTTCTCAGATCTTTGATTTGCAGTATAATCCTGAAATTGAGAAGACAGCGCGTCGATTGAGAAAAGAAACTAGGTTAAGGAAGAGACGCCTTAAGGAAGAATTAGAGATAGAATCAACAATTGGTGGAATTTCGATATTTGAAGAATTGGAAGAAAAGATGGCTAACAGAACTCTCAAGGAGCTAGCTGCACCAGATTTGAATCAACAACCTTTATGCATTACTTTTCCTAACCTTGCAAATGATTTTGAATTAAAATCTGGTTTGATTCATTTACTTCCTTCTTTTCGTGGTTGTGCAGGTAAAGATCCCCATAAACATTTGAAGGAATTCCATATTGTTTGCTCTGGAATGAAACCGCAGGGCGTGACTGAGGAGCAAATCAATCTTAGAGCTTTTCCTTTCTCTTTGAAGGATCAAGCTAAAGACTGGCTCTATTATCTTTCGTCGGGTTCAATCACTACATGGAGTGAGATGAAAAGGTTATTCCTGGAGAAATTTTTTCCTGCATCACGAGCTGCCAACATTAGAAAGGAGATTTATGGCATCACACAGATTACAGGAGAAACATTATATGAATATTGGGAAAGGTTTAAGAGGCTGTGTGCTAGTTTTCCCCATCATCAGATTTCTGACCAACTCCTGATTCAATATTTTTATGAAGGATTACTACCAATGGATAGGAGTATGATAGATGCAACGAGTGGTGGAGCCTTAGTGAACAAGACACCTCAAGAAGCCAAATTATTGATTTCTAACATGGCTGAGAATTCCCAGCAATTCGGTACAAGAAGTGGAGGATCTACCAAGCAAGTCAATGAGGTAAGTGAACTTAAAAGTCAACTTTCTGATTTAACTGCTTTAGTTCGTCAAATGGCTGTAGGGCAATTGCAAACAGCGAAAGCATGTGAAATATGCTCAATTCAAGGGCATTCAACTGATATGTGCCCTACATTACAACAAGACTCCACACAAGAAGCTAATGCAGTAGGAGGATTTCCCGATCTACCTCAAAGGAAGTATGATCCCTATTCTAATCATTACAATCCTGGATGGAGGGATCATCCCAATTTTAGCTATGGAAATCAAGGAGGACAACAAAGGCCACCCCCTCAAAGTTTCACTAGACCACCTCCAGTCCCTACACAAACTCAGGGTCCACCCTCAGGTATGTCTTTGGAAGATATTGTTAAAAATCTTGCTAATAATACTCTTCAATTTCAACAGGAAACAAGAGCCAACATTCAGGAAGTAAGGACAAGCATTCAGAATTTAGGCAACCAAATTACTCAATTGGCCACTTCAGTTAGTAAATTGGAAGCTCAAAATTCTGGAAAGTTACCTTCACAACCAGAAGTGAATCCAAAGGAGAATTGCAGTGAGATCTCACTAAGAAGTGGAAAAGAAATTCCTTCAGGATCCACTCCATCAAAAGAAGCTGACATAGGCAAAGAATATGATGAAGAAGAAGCTCTCTCTAGAACAAAGCGTAAGGTAACATTCGATCCTCCTCTATCTCTTTCTTCTCACACTCCTATTCCTCCATTTCCTAGCAGGTTAGCTAAACCAAAGGAAGATGAGCAAGAAAAAGAGATCCTGGATACATTTAGGAGAGTGCAAATCAACATTCCTTTGTTGGATGCTATCAAGCAAATTCCAAAATATGCAAAGTTCTTGAAGGAACTATGTACCAACAAAAGAAAGATGAAAGAAAAAGGGAAGGTTGAGGTAAGTAAGAATGTGTCCGCAATTTTGCAAAGAAATATGCCAGAAAAATGCAAGGATCCAGGTATGTTTTCATTACCATGTGTGATTGGTGAAAAGAAAGTTGAGCATGCTATGTTAGACTTAGGGGCTTCGATTAATGTAATGCCACTTTCTGTTTACCAAAAATTGAAATTAAATAACTTGCAAAAGACTGGTGTAGTTATTCAATTGGCCAACCGTTCTTATATTCACCCCCTAGGGATTGTTGAAGATGTTTTGGTGCAAGTAAATGAGCTTATATTTCCTGTAGACTTTTACATTTTAGAGATGGAAGGTAATCCCTCTTCGAAATCAGCTTCAATTTTGTTAGGAAGACCTTTCATGAAAACGGCAAAGACAAAAATTGATGTAGATGAGGGTACTCTGTCTGTTGAATTTGATGAAGAGATTGTTAAGTTTAATATTTTTGATGCTATGAAATACCCTAATGATGTGCATTCTCTTTGTCAGATTGATGTAATTGATTCTATTGTGCAAGATGTTCTTGAACAAGAAAGTGTTATTAGGAAACAATTTGAGATTGGTAAAAAGGTGTTATACAATTCTCGTTTGAAGCTTATGCCTGGTAAGTTTCGTTCTCGCTGGATTGGCCCATTTGTTGTTTCTGATGTGTTTTCCTATGGTGTAGTGAAAATTAAAAGCTTGGACACCGGTCAAATTCTTAAAGTTAATGGCCATCACTTGAAGATTTTTCGCGAGGGAGAAATTGTTCAATGTGTCATTAGCACACATTTGAATGATCCCCGATACTCTGATACTTCTTAACAAGTAAGGCAGTTCTAAAAGTCGAGCTGAGGACTAACAAAAACTCAGAACTATATCTCTTTCTTTTGCTCGTAATAAATTTTTATTTTAGCAGTAGATTTAATTGTGTCATTTAAAATGTTTTTGTTATTTAGAGTTCGTCTTAAATTTTTAGGTGTCTAGAGTGTTTCATGATGTAAGAAAATGATCTTTAGTAAGGATTTTATTGAAGTATTAAAGTTTCATAAAAAAAAATTGCTTGGGTTCCCGAAGGGTCACGCTCGGTAGAGTGTGAGGACACTCCACCGAGTGTCCCACCTCCAACCGAGTACATCCTCTATTTAAAGCCCATCTCCTCACTTTTTCACACACACCCACTTTTATTTGCTTCGTTTTTACCGGTTGCTGTGTGTTTAATCGGGTTCTCTAAAATCCACTCCACCGTGTCAGTCTTTTGCTTGCTAGATCTTCATTCTACATTCACTCATCACTCAAGTAAGTTACTTTGTGCCTTTAATTTGTTTAATTTCATTGTTGGTTTCTTACTCTACTCTCTCGAATTTTGTGAATTTGTACCTATTTTGAAATGAGATCTTGCATTGTTCCTGACATGGTTTGAGATTAATATGATTGTAATCGAGTTGCTGTGGACAGCAACATTTTTGTGAGGGGGGTAGCGCTTCTCTGAGCTCTAGAGTGTTGCTAAAATCCAGGAAGTCTACTTTTCCTTTTTTTCTTTATATCATGAAAACACTTATGTTCTTATGTTTTATGTTGTTTTGTTTTTAATTTTTAGTTTACTTTTTGGTGTGTAATAGTAATCTTAGGAGCAACTTGGTGCTATAACTAACTCAGTGATGATATGAATAGTTGCTAGTTCTTGGTTACTTAGTTGTTTTTGTCCTTCGAATACATAGTTAATCAGCATGTATCACTTAGCTTACATAAAGCTTAGTTTGCCCCAGTTCTTCTCAGAATTTGAACAAATTGAACTTAAATTTAGATTGTGCAATAATCAAGATTATGATTTAGCAGTAAGGCAAGTAGGTTGTTCACTGAAATTTTGAGCTAATCTATTACTCAGCTTGGTTTATAATTATTAGTTTCCGCATATTTAAAGCATAAAAGACCAATTTTTGAACTTTAGAAAAACCAGTGCATTGAAATAATTGAGCAAGGAATTTTAGGACATTAGAACCTTCCTCATCACCCTTCGAAGCATAAAAGCAACTCAAGCAACTTAGAAAGTGATCTAGGCAGATTTTTCTTGTTAAGCTAATAAAAAGATTGTTTTCCTACCCTTTTGATATGATTAACCTTTGTTAGCCAATTTGAGCTTAATGAGGTATGCTTAAAGCGTACCGTGTTTATTATTCTTGTTACACTCATCATAAACCATATAGCCTAAAAGCTTTTATAAACCCTCTAGAATTGGTCACTCTAGATTTGGATAGGTTTACATTTATTGGGCATTTAAATTAAGTGTAATGAGAATGATTGAATCATTTGGGGCAAGAATTGTGTGATGAAGTCAAGTGCTTGTATAAATATCCTTGTTTTACCCCTATTTCTGTAGTTTGCCAGCAAAAGAAGCTAAATGAAAAAAAAAGAAAAAAAAATAAAGCTAGCATATGGCAAAATTTTAAGTGTGGGGTAGTTAAAAAGGAAAGAAATTGGGACTTCTCATAAAAAAAGGGATTTCAGTCTTATTACTTTTATTTTGGGATTGTTCAATGCTTAAGAATGTCAATAAGTAAGCTTTACAAGGGAATTGTGCTTAATATTTTAAAAATGTAGAATGTGATTTATTCAAGTAAAGAGTGGCTAATTCTCTTTGATTATTTTTTGACCATTCTTCAATAGCCAATACCTTAAACCTCATTACAACCCAATTAAGACCTAAGTGATTCTATGTTTTGCTTTGAGTTGTTTAGCGGAGATGACCTTCGGGTTCCGGTGCTAAAGGAGAGGCCTATAGTGTTTCTAGAGTTTCAAGTGCGAAACCTTAAGTGTACTTAGTATACTTCAATTCTAAAGCTTGACTATGAGATGCATTGGTGTTTTATTTTTGAAAATCGCTTAAATTCTTTTGGTCTTTCACATATGGAAACTGGTTCTTATCTCCTTGTTTGAGTTTGTTTTAGACATGATTTTATTGAGTGCTCTTGTTAATTGTTGGATTTAATCTTGAATTGTTTAAATCTAATTTTGAGTTTGATTATTCTGAGAAGTTGGTTTGTTCAAATTTGCTCGGGGACGAGCAAAAGCTAAGTGTGGGGTATTTGATAAATGTGAATTTATCTATGTTTTTAATGTATTTTTACTATATTTTTAGGATAGTTTTATGTTAATTTAGTTGTTTTAATAGTTAGTTTCTGTAATTGATATTTTAATTGTCTAATTAAGTATTTTGGTGTTTTTAGAATTTAATTGAAAGAATAAAGGAAAGTTTGAAGGATTTGAATTAAATTTGGCTTTGGGATAGCTTGGCAAAGAGAAGCATTTCACGTTTTGGGCAGAGGCTTAACACTCTGTGGAGTGTCAAGACACTAGGTAGAGACACTCTACCGAGTGTGTGAAGAGGAAGTTGGGTTGCTCCACCGAGTAGATGTGTGCTCCACCGAGTGAAAGAAGAAAATGTCCCTTGCTCTACCGAGTGATCCAATGCCTTTGGTGCTTGCTCTACCGAGTGACCCACTAATTCACCAATTAAAAGAAATTTGCTCCACCGTCCAAGGCACGTGCACGTTTTGTTTCGGAAGGAAATAAAGAGAAGGAAGGTTAGGGTAAAACTCTTATGGGAGGATATAAAAAGGGCAGTTTTATTCTAAAAAGACGGCGGCTTAGGGCTTTGATTTTTCTTGAGTTCTATTTTCTTTCTCTTTTACAACGTTGTTTTTGATGAAGAACATGAGCGGCTAAGTTTTTAATTCCGATTCAAGGGTGATTCGATTCCAATTGTAATCTTGTGAGGCTTCGAACTCAACAAGGATTTCTTCAATCTAAGTAATTCTTATTTTCTTGTTCTTATTTTCTATAAATTATTTGTATTGATTAACTTGATGCCTTAATTCAATATTGATTTTTCTATTGCTATCCATGAGTTTGTGATCCGTAATTGTCATGAATGATTGATTTTAGTAGCAAAGAATTGGCTTATGTGTGTGTGATTTCGGCTTTCCGAGTTACATAGCTTGCATAATAGATTCTAGGGAAATTAAGATGCAAAGTTAATTGATTTGTAGCTATCTCGATCAATTAATTTTTGCCTTAGTCATTCTCATTAACTCTTAATGCTATCATTGAAATGATATGGAACGCTATCGTGCCCAGTTAAATCAATGGTAAGATTTGATTTTAAATACTTTGTTTGAGTCAATTACATTAGGAGAATTATTGCTTTCTACGGCTTTTCCGATTAAGTAGACTAAGTTCTTGGATTGAGAAATTAATCTTTAAGCCTATGATCAAAGTTACAATTGGATGAGATTTACACCTTTGAATTGGAAGTTTGGTAAGATTGATTTTCATTTAATTCAATATTTTCGCTTTCTATTATTTTCTTGTTAATTTACTTTTAGTTTCAATCCAAAATATTCAAAACCCCCCATTTACTTTATACTTTTGTTTTAACATTGAGAAATTAATCATCATAGTTCTCTTGGGATTCGACCTGGTTCCACTATTTCTACAAGTTAGTTTAGGTGAATCAGTATTTATTTTTGGAGGGCGTCGACAACCCGACCAGAGGGAAGAGATGAAAATCTAGGGTTTTTCCAATTTATAGTTCTAACAAAGGTAAAAGTACTTAAATGCCCCTAATTTAGCAACGAAATCATTATTCCGTTGCTATTTTCGCAACCGAATTAAATTCGATTGCTATTTAGCAATGAAATTTAATTTCTGTTGCTATTTTAGCAACCGAAACAAATTTTCGTTGCTATTTTTCGTCGAAAGTGAAATTTAGCAACGGAATGTTTTTCCGTTGCTATTTTAGCAACGAAATTTAAATTCCTTTGCTAAAATAAATAGCAACGGAATCCAATTTCGGTTGCTAAATTAGCAACGGAATTTAAATTCCGTTGTTATTTTCCGTCCTAAATTTTATCCCTCATTTTTTGCCGCCTTAATTAGCAACGGAATTTGTAAATAATGGCGCCATAAATTTCCTGCACTTTTAGCAACGGAAGCTAACCAAATTTTTTTCGATTGTTAATTTTATAAAATTCAACCAATTTTAGCAACGAAAACTATACTCTGTTGCTAAATAGCAACGGAATTGTGTTTCCGTTGCTATTTCAAGATTTTCTTGCAGTGATTAAATTGAATTATAAATAAATTATTATTACAAGAAAATATAAGCATATTTCAATTAAAAAAAATAGTTGGTTTATTATTAAATTTATAAGAGTACATATATGTTTTCCCTTGAAATATTCGAAGTATGGCAATTTTACTTTTAAACTTTTTTGATCAATTTTTGTTTTTGAACTATTCAAAATATGGCAATTTTGTTATTATCTCAATGGAAATCGGTCGTATAATGTCACGTATTGTCTACTTTAACAATAAAATATATCTATTTTAAAAAAATATATGAACAAACTTACTCAGTTTTAAATAATTTATGGAAAAAAAATAGATAAAAAAAGATAAGAATAATAAAATCTTTATATTTGGAATACTAAAACGCTGAGCATGATGGTACTTATTGAGTTATTACAAATACAATTAGGTGGGCATCCTCTTAATTTTGGGTTAGCTCTCCAATCAGTCGATTAGAGTAAAGAAGCCTAAGCCCATGCCAAGGCCCATTTCCATCAAAATATGATTTAACAAGAATCAAAGCCTAAGCCCATGCCAAGGCCCATCTCCCAATCACACCGCCACATTTATGATGGTACGTGTGTATATTACAAACATGAAAAGTGCATTAAAAAAAAGTAATAATAAAGCGGATTAATGGTGAGCAGTTGATTAAAAATGTACAAAATTTGAAAAAAATTTGCATAGATCAGGTATATATAGATTAAATTAATCACAAATTGTCAAGTATTAAAATAGAACGGTATTTTAATACTTTACGGTAAAGATGATCACAAGGTGGGGCGGTCTGTGTTTTAATAATAGAGTAAGAAAGCCTTCATAATTTTAATTATTAGGTCCTATGCAGAATTATAATTTATTGGCAAAATTATTATTTCATTTTAGTGAAACCAATTCACCAGTTTCAAGTTTTATTTTTATTTTTTCATGTTACTGATAGAGTACATATTTTTCAATGAAAATTAAGGGTCTGTTTGAAATAAAAAAAATTGAAATTGTAGAATTTATTTACAAATGAATTTAATGTGGAATTTATTTGTAAATGAATTCTTATACTTGGAATAAAATAACTAAAATATAGAATTAAAATAAATTTCTCATTTTTATAATTGAAATAAATGAATAAAAAAATCCATTTGTATTTTATTTCTTAAAATACCCTCAATACCAATTTGATGCATTTTTTTATAATAACTCCCAATAATAATAATAAGCAAAAGAATTGGATAAAATTCATATGCCACCAAATTAATTTTATATTTATGGGATGAACTACACACATTTTTAGTATTGAATCATATATATAACATACAAGTGACCTACTATAATAAAATAATACCCTTCTTGACATTTGAGTTAATTTACCATCAAATTTTAATTAATTTAAAATGTAGTAATATTAGACTTCTAATATTTTAAGAGCATTTCAATTAAATAAATTTATTTATAATTCTTTTAGAACTAACTTAAATATTTATTTTTATTAAAAAATTAAGTTTTATATTTTTATATTAAAAAATTAATAATAAGTTGTTATTGTTGTTGTTATTATTCAGGATTACTTTCTTTAATTTTTATTACTTTGAATAATAATAGTAATAAAAATAATGATGATGATATTTATTATAACCATGTTAATAATAATTACTTAAAATAAATTAAATTAAAAAAATAATTATATCTTTAAAAATCAATAAAAATTGATTGCAAAAAATAAATACTGAATTGTTATTCACAAAAATTCATAAACAATATATATATATATATATATATATATATATATATATATATATATATATATATATATATATATAGACAATAAAAAAGCGTATTATATATATATATATAGACAATAAAAAAGCATATCTAAGCACTTAAAAATAGAGAAAATGAGAATGCAATAATTTGTTTTTGTTGATGGAAAATATAGCTTCATTAAAGGAGAGAGGAAAGAAGAGAAATTTTCAATTAAAATAGGTCTATCAACACAATATAAATACAGAAAATCAAAGTGAGAAAGTCCCATTTCTAATCTATTATTTGATAATTCAAACCGACAAAGCACAATATAAAAGCACTGTCTTGGAAGATACTCTGAATATTAAAATTCAATGCCGTTGAAATGGTTACATATGCATAGTAACATACATGCATTGCATGGTCAAGACAGATTACAAGATGATTGACTCCATGAATATATATATATATATATATATATATATATATATATTATAAGATTCCAAAAATACACCTGTCCACAAAAACCAAAGTATGTTTTTGAAAAATAAAAAAGAAATTGTCAGAAAAATGGTGGTGGGTAGTGATGGGTGATTTTGGGAGTAAGGTTCTTGGAAACAAGAAGAAGAAAAGAGAAGAAAATAGTCAAAAAATAATGAGAAAAGTGGAACCTTAATTGGAGATTTGGATTTTATTTATTGCTTTAAAGAAAAGCCAAGTGATGTTGTTTTCACTTTTATACGAGTCATCCACGTGCTCATTATTTTACATGATAATAACATTTTATAAATTATCTCAAATAACAAAACAATTTACAAATTAAAATATAGTCAAAGTTGCACAAGAAGCAACGTCTGCTAATTCCGGGTTTTTTTTTTTTTTTTTTTTTTTTTTGTGGAAGCGTTGAAAGAGAAAGCGGAATGAAATGGGAACGCAACACCTTCTAACACAAATTCTTCCCATGACTACCGCGTCCCTTGGAAATCTACTTACATACAACCATATAAATCAACCCATTATTTGTCTTTTTCTTGACAGAAATATAGTATTATAATAATACGCCTATCCATCTATAAATTTATCAATGTTATTTATCTATATTGTACTGCACCCGCTTAAATGATGCAATGTACCAATCCTCCTATCCATCTATAAATTTTATAATAAATTTTTAAATTTAACTTCCTTACTTTTAATTATAATAAAAATTATACTAATTTTATTAGTAGTATTATTTGATAGAGAATTCTACTCTAATTAGAATTCTCATGTGATTGTATTCTATTTAGATTGTATGTCTATATTGGTTGTATTTCTACCTTTTATAGTTCAGGGCTACTGTATATATTCCTTCATTTCGTATTTAATAGAATTATCGTTTCCTCTAAACTTTCATGGTATTAGAGCCAATTAGAGTTTAAAAATAAAAAATCACCATGAGCACTTCTTCCACTGAAATCTCTTCAACCAGTCCTGCAACTGTCTCCATGACAGCCTTCTCACAACCAACAACCCTGTCTTTTCTTCCATTCTCTGCGAGTCTCTCAAGTCAATTAACTTTAAAATTGACCAGCTTCAATTTTCTTTTATGGCAAACTCAACTTATGCTGTTAATCACCGCTTCTGGACTAGAAACGCATATTGATGGCAATAGTGCTCCTCCTCCCAGTTTGCTATCAAACGGTCAATCTAATCCCGAGTTTGTGAAATGAAGACTCCAGGATCAACAAGTTTTAAGTTGGATTGTGTCTTCGTTATCAGAGAATATTCTTTCACAAGTCATTGGTGCCAATACGGCTCGTGATGCTTGGAATAAGCTTGTAACAACGTATTCAAGAAGTTCAAGATCTCATATTTGCAATTTACGAAATCAACTACATTCTTTACGCCAAGAGAGTGATAATATCTCGATATCTATTCAGAAGAATAAAGCAATCACAAATCAACTTTCAGCCTTGCAATATTAGTTATCTTTAGATGACCTTATTGATGTTATTTTATCAGGTCTTGGACCCTCATACCGTCCCTATGTTAGGGCTTTAGAAGCACGTCTTGAAATAGTGCAATTTGATGATCTTGTTGGTTTTCTATTAAGTGAGAAGCGTCGGTTGGAAGCTGATACAACTAACCCTGTGGCTCCTTCTGTCAACTACACCCATGGTGGTGATCAGAAAGGGCGTGGCCATAATAACAACTTGTCAAACAAAGGACAAGGTAATAATTTTACCTTTCAGCAAAATGTTGGTACAGGCCAAGGTACTTATGGCCATGATTCTGGTAATTTCAATAAGAATTCTGGCAATTATAATTCATCTCAATTCAACAATGTGGATACCTCAACTATTATATGCCACAATTGCATTGTTATTGGACATATCGCACCTGTTTTCCCTTCTCCAAAATCCAACCAAGATAACACCTCTGTCAAACCAATTTTAAACTTTACATTTCAGTCATGGGTAGTTGATTCTGGAGCCACTCACCATCTCACTAGAGACATGGATAACCTCTCCATTCACTTTGAATATCAACTATCAAGTTCCAGAAAAAGTCACCTTAGGTAATGGTCTTTCTCTTCCTATCTCCAATGTTGGTCATTTTAATTTTCAGCTAAATAATTCTTCTCTCAATCTTCGTAATATACTACATGTGCCTTTTTCTCAAAATAATATTTTATTTGTTTTTGCTCTTACTACTGCTAATCCTATCTCTGTTGAATTTTTTGCTGGTTGTTTTCTTATTAAGGATTTGGAAACAAGGCAAGTTCTTCATCGAGGCCAGAGTGATCATAGTCTCTACTCACTATGTTTGCCATCCTCACTGATTGCTCGGATTAATTTTGTTTCTTTGTCTACATAGCATGCTAGATTAGGCCATATTTCCACTCCAATTGTTAGGAAACTCTTATCTTCTAATAATATTTCTTCTTCTTCTAATGCTGTCAATAATTTATGTAATGCTTATTCAATTAGCAAAATCCATAAATTGCTTTTTGTTTCTTTTAATTTTATTGCACAAGCACCATTAGAATTAATTTGTTCGAACATTTTGGGATCCCTCCCCTACACTTTGGTATGACGGTTCTCGCTACTATGTTATTTTTTTATGATCATTATAGCAAGTATACATGGATTTGTTTCTTGAAATCCAAGCGTGACATTCTTTCCACTTTCTAATCATTTAAATTAGTTGTGTAAAAATTTTTTGGTCACCCAATAAAATCATTCCAATCTGACTGGAGAGGTGAATTTAAAAGTCTCACTAAATTCTTGAATGTCAATGGCATTAATTGTTGTGTTTCTTGTCCTTATACACCTGGACAAAATGGGTGTGTTAAATGCAAATACCGTCACATTGTCGAAATAGGTCTTGCTCTTATGCATCATGTCAATATTCCATCTAAATTTTGGCCTACTGCATTTGACACTGTCGTGTACACCATTAATCATATTCCTATGGCACAATTGAATTTTGATAGTCCCTTTCATCGCCTGTTTGATATTGTACCTGATTATAATTTCCTCAAAGTTTATGATTGCTTGTGTCATCTTTGGTTGCGTCCTTATACTCACAATAAGCTTGAAGCTCATTCTAAACCCTGTGTTTTTCTTGGCTATTGTAAACAACACAAGGGTTATAAGTGTTTTGATATTTCTACTTCCAAATTTTTTATTTCACGTCATGTTTTGTTTGATGAGCAGGTTTATCCTTTCTTCAGTGAGAAATTTCAACACCACTCAGTTCCAACTACCCATGATACTGACCCGCCCTTGACTGGTCCCTCAATTATTTTTCAACTAAAAACCTTATGTTAATCTGATCCCATACATGACCCCATAACTGCTTCCTAGTCACCAAAATCTTTCATTCAACCTGTCCCTACATCACTTAGAACCACCTCACCAGTAGCATCACAACCTAAGCCTTCGACACCTCTAACTCATTCCACTCTTCTAAATTGTCTTACTCAATCCTCACTGGGAATTTCTTTCATTACTGAATTGGCACCCTCTAGTCCCTTGCTAGAAGTTCCTCATGATCATGGTCATTTTTTCAATGGAAACATCCTATGGTTACATGATCTCAGACTCACTCTTTGAAACCAAAAGTGTGTCTTCATGCTACCAATAAAAGTGTTGAGCCTGCATCCCTCACTCAGGCTAAAAAATTCCCCAAATGGCATCAGGCCATGGATAATGAATATAATGCTCTTGTTTCAAATGGCACTTGGGAACTTGTTCCTCCTCCTACATCTCAGAATGTTATCAGTTGTAAATGGGTTTTTTGCATCAAAAAGAAAGTTGATGGGTCTATTGACAAGTATAAGGCTTGTCTTATTGCTAAGGGATTTCATCAATGTTCTGGCTATGATTATTTTGAAACTTACAGTCCTATAGTGAAGTTGGCTACTATTTGTCTTGTCTTATCTTTAGCTGTAACTTTTAAATGCCACATCATTCAGCTTGAGGTATCTAATGCATTTCTCTACGATGTACTGGATGAAATAATTTTTATGCGACAGCCCCTTGGTTATGTTAACTCTCAGTTTCTAAATTTTATTTATCGATTGCAACAATCATTGTATGGTTGAAAAAAGCTCCACACATGTGGCATCAATGTCTCACTATGGCTCTACACAAATTGGGATTTTAGGGCTATAATCGAATGTCTCTTTGTACTTTTTGTGTACAGATGCGGTGAAGTTTTCTACCTTATATATGTTGATGATTTCATTGTCACTGGCAATAATACTTCAGTTATAAATAGTGTTATTACTTCCTTGCAGAAGCAATTCTCTATTCGAAATTTAGGCAAATTTCATTACTTTCTTGGGTTGGAGGCCATACCTATCACAATGGGGCTGTTACTTTCTCAAAAGAAATATATTTTAGATATTTTAGAGCATACTAATATGACCAGTTACAGTCCCATTTCGACTCACATTAATCCTAGTGAAAAGTTTCATTTGAAACTTGGTGAATCATTATTGGATCCCTCTTAATATCGATAGATTGTTGGGGTATTGCAATATCTGATAATCACTCGACCAAACATTTCCTTTTCTATTAACAAGTGTTGGCGTTCAACAGAATAACTAAAACAAAATCGCAGCGAAAAAATTAAAATCCACCAGGATCCATGCGATCCAATTGATTCAAGAAAGAGAAAGATGATGGTTACCAACCTCTTAAAGCGTAAACAAATAATTTTTTAGGTGTTGCCTCATGCGAAACGAATACCCTCTATCGGTATTCACACTCGATCTTAATGATCGAAATTGCCCGGGTGTTAGCTCCCTTCCTTGACGGCTAGAGTTTTTAATTTTTCTATTCACTTCTCAAAGTTACAGAAAATGAATTTTTATCTCTCCTCTTAAAGTGACAACTACCACTTTTAATTCAATGATTTAAGGTTTTAGAACACATATATCACTATATATATAATGTGACCTAACCCTAGTATTAGAGAGAGAGAGAGAGAAATTTGGGCCTCATATTTCTTATTAAATAAAAAATACTTTATTTCTTATTTAAAGTAAGAATTCAAATTTTAACTTTTAAAATTTTTATTTCGAATTTTAATTTGTCACAAAATAAAATTCGAAATGCCTGAACTAATCCTTAGTCTATTCATCATATTCTATATGTGCGATCCAATATTTTCATATTATGTTGGCAGTGGGCCCAAATTCTATCATAGGCTCATAAGTCATAAGCAACCTCTAGCAAGACATTATGACTATCAAAATAAAATTAATATCGACAATTCAACTTTAACCTAATAAATCATATTACAATCCTTTTGTCACATAATACCTTGTTCAAACATAAGTCATAGTCCATGTCAAATTTATATAATTCAAACATATAATTTCTCGATCACTAAGTGGACTGATAATATCAAATAATATTGATCGGTCTATCAATTCATTTGAGCACCGTCATGCATTTCTCAGTCCTACTTATTGAGAGGCCCAATAGATATCTATCTCATAAGAGAGGGATAAATTTTATCTTGATTATTCACTATCCTCTGCATGATTCTCATCATGTCCAATTATAACCTTTATGATTATCCGATTAAAGATGAGATCACTAATAACATTAACCCATATAGTATCTCATAACAAGTCTATTCAGTACCTTGATCTCTAACAAGTACCTATAAGTTTGATTTATATCACCATATATAATCATCTTATGATTATCAATTAAATCCATACTAGTCTTAATTTATCATTATTTCTTTAATGATAAATGACTAGGGATAGTTAGAATAACATTAAATTGTTATTTACAAACGTTATTATAATATAACATGACAACAATATATTAATATAAAAAAATCCAATTTTATAAAATAAAATATGACATTACATAAAAGTCAAAATATTTGGCTTAGGGCATAACTACTAACAACAAGGTAGCACAATTTATGAGTTGCCCTATTCATGTTCATTGGGCAGTGGTAAAATGAATACTTAGGTACCTTAAGGGGTAGATTGATCTTGGTCTCCATTTTTCTTCCAACTCTTCACTTCAGTTATATGGTTTTTCGAATGTAGATTGGGCTGGTTCACTTGATGATAGAAAATCTACTTCTGCTTTGCGGTTTATCTTGGCAATAATTTAATCTCTTGGTGCTATAAGAAATAGCAAGTTGTATCTTGGTCTTCTATAGAAGCTAAATACTAGGCTCTTGCGATTGTCTCCAATGAAATTCTTTGGCTGTAAATTCTTCTTCGTGAGTTGGGCATTATTAGTTCTTCTATGATGTCGATTTGGTGTGACAATTTAAGTGCTACTTATCTCACTATGAATCCAATTTTCCATTCATGTAGCAAGCACCTTGAATTTGATTTTCGTTTTGTTCGTAATCATGTTTCCAATCATGCAACAATCAAAATGTAGATGGTTTCACCAAGGCTCTTAACAAGACTCATGTTAAGGCTCGTTTTGCCTCATGCTTAACTTGCAGGAGAGTGATAGAGAATTCTACTCTAATTAGGATTCTCACGTGATTGTATTCTATTTAAGTTATATGTCTAGATTGGCTGTATTTCTATCTTTTACAGTAACAGGGCTGCTGTATATATACCTCTATTTTATATTTAATAGAATTACAGTAAAATGAATGCATCAAAAATGGAAATGGGTTCATGGGAATCGTTCCATTAGCTTAATGTATTATGGAGTTTCTCTCCATATGAATAAAATGATACCTTATTATAAAAAATTATTAAAAAAAGAGTAAAATGGTTCAATTTGAAAGGATGACTTTTAAAATGTTTCATTGGAAATTTTTGGCATTAACGATGCTTAATGAAATATGTTGAACCTTTTATCAATTAATCGTGTAATTTATGCATTCTAGACTTTAAGATTTGTTTTACTTGCTCCGTTCTAAATAGTAGCTTCACTTTCAGTAATTAACAAATATAAATTATTATTTCTTATTTTACTAATATACGGATGTACCCCTATTAAAAAATATTTTCATCTAATTATATATAAACTAACTGATAACTATGGCAAATATATTCCTAAAGGCCCAACCAAGGTGGCCCAACAACGTTTGATAGGGCCCAAGCCCAATAGCAAAAAAGGCAAAGTGTGATATGAAAGATAGCTCAGGGAATCGTGATGTCCGATCGGACTGATGGGACAGCACGTCCTGTCAGCCCACTGACACAAGTCAACGTCCATACTCTCCACCTACTTCCTATCATGTCTTCGCTCACCTACTTTGATTGTCGGTTATCACTCCCCAAGGTACTCAAGTACCCCTCTAAAGCACTCCTATAAAAAGCCTAAAACACAATAGCTCCAAGTATTGAACATCTGAGACTATCTCTCTCTAAGTATTTCCTCTTGAAAGCTACTAACTTAAGCTTCGAAGTGCTAATGCTCGGGTCCGATTGGGCACTCCTTTTGCAGGTCTAGCCATCCGACCGACCTTTTAACTGCCAACTCCTTCCTTTACAGATAAATCATTTTATGTCTTATCATTTGGTGTTCTCATTGAGAGCCATGATAGATCCAAGATCTGATAGGAATGTAGCTCCTGGAGACCACGATCTCACCAGTCAGGGCAGATTCGAGCCCTCAAGGAGAAGAGAGAGATCTCCTAAATCACTTTTTAGGGGTAACCTTCCCCCAGATTTCAATGCCACAGTCATGAGATAATCGGAAGGTACCCCTATCACCATCAGGGACATGCACACTATTCTTAGTGACATCACTAAAAGCATAGTCCAAACTTTAAAAAAAGGAAAGATGCCTAGAACTTATGAAAAAGGCGATGAAACGGATTACATGGCCGAAGATTTCGGAAAAAAAAAAGAAATAAGGGAATTTCTATCAATGAGCCAAGAGCTCATGATAGTAGGGGGATGAGTGCCAGAACCCCAGGCAGGTATGACAAGGGGAAGGGCACGATGTCCTCAAGTAGGGATTCTTCGTACACCCCCAGTAGATCCTTCACCTCATCCATTGAGGATGATTTATCTTTCATGTGCACACCAAATCACAGCCGCACCAAGGGATGGCAAGACGAATTTACCGCGGCTGCCTTGAGCAGGGAAGACAAATGGTTCAAGCAGAACTCAAGCAGTTTGGCTTGACAGGCTCCAAAAAATAGTGTTTGAGGACAACATTTGTGGTAACATGGCCTCACCATTTTGTAGGGAAATCACAGAGTTAGAGCTACCTCCCAGATGGTAAGACGTCATAATGGACAGATATACAAGTAAAACTGATCCTGCTACTCATCTTGCTAAATATCTAACAAAAGTTTAGGTATATACCTACGATGAAAGGATTGCCTGCAGGATATTTCTTATCATGCTGGGAGGAGATGCTCTCACATGGTTTCACGAGCTCCCACAGGGTTCAATCATCTCTTTTCGATAACTAAATGAGCTATTCACTACACGGTTCATCGTACAAACACAAGCGCTAAAGTCTATGAGTGATCTATGCAACCTCTACCAGAGGACCGATGAAAGTCTTCGAGACTACATAGACAGATTCCAAGCCATAATGTCAGAGGTAAGGAATGTAAGCATGGAAATGGCATCCACCGCCTTAGCCAATGGAACCATCGATAGGCCATTATTTGAATCAATCACAATAAGGCCGCCCGTTAGCTTTTTCGATTTAATGAAAAGAGCAAGGCAGCACATTTAGCTGGACGATGCCCTGAGGTCCAACCGAGGTCGAAGGAGCAGCATTATGGACAGGTTGCAACACCCAGACGGATGATCATTCGATCGAGCTCTACCATCCGAGTGGATTACAAAGAGCCCAGAGAGAGCTTCCACTCTAAGAAATGTGGGAAAAATAAAGGAGGCAGAACGATCAAGGTCCTATTGGAATGCTGGTCAGCAGGCTCGAACTTTCACCCCACTCAACACCAATCCCGCGCAAGTGTTGATGTGGATCAAAGAGAATAACCAAAAGGTTAACTGGTCGAGAAAGATGGATGAGAAAAGTAGAAGGACCAGGAACCACAATTAATACTGCAAATTCCACAGGGATGTCGGCCATACAACCGACGAATGTCACCAGCTGAAAGAAGAAATTGAACGATTCCTGCAAAGAGGGTATCTCAAAAGGTTCGTAGGTCTGACCCGAGGGGCGAGCCCCTACAGACAATCGGACCATAAGAAAGATAATGATGACGATGACGAGTAAAGAAGGCCAAAGAACATGGATCCATGTCGACCATATGCCGGTGTCATAAATATGATCACTGGCAAATCATCTTACGGAGAGGATCTCTCTAAAAAAAGAAAGGGCGAAGGTGTCTATATCGTCCAAACATCGGAGCGGCCAGCCCCAGTCACCATATCCAATAAAGATGCACGAGGTGTATTGTTCCCCCATGAGGATGCCTTTGTCGTCAGGGCGTGAATCAACAACTTTGATGTGAGAAGGATATTGGTGGATGATGGAAGTGCGGTAAATGTACTTACCTTCCAAGCTTATAAAGCCATGAGTCTCCCGATCGAAAAACTTAAACCAAACGCCACACTACTGATAGGACTTAGCAACGCTACCATTCCAGTAGCAGGATCGGTCAAGCTTTTAGTTAAACTTGGCCAGGAGGCTCCAGTCTACACCTATAAGGTAACTTTTATGGTTATTGATATGAATTTTGCCTATAATGCCATTTTCGGCAGGCCTATACTCTATCAAACTGGAGCTATCACCAGCATGGTGATAAAGATCCTGATTAAGGGAGGAGTCATTGTCCTAAGGGGTGATCAAAAGGCATCCAGGAAAGCATATATTGCCATAATAAAGCACCAAAAAAAGGCCATGATGGTAGGACAATCCGTACCAATGTAGGGGCAAAAAGAGGCCATGATAGTAGGACGGTCCGTACAGCATATCTGGCATGAGTAAGGGGGTCGAGAAGGCTTTCATTCAAGTTTTGGTGACTCACCAAGCATTCCTTGTCCGAATGAAGGAGGACACCACCATATTCGACCTTAATATAAGGATCCAGTTTATATGCTGATCAGGTAGAAGTCATGCTCCCGATCGGAGTATCTTGGCAGAATTTCCTCTGTATCACCGTGGACCACTTCTCCGAACAGATTAAGATAAAACCTCCAACAAAAATGAAGTATGAAGGAACATTATTTACAGGTACGGCTTCCCCTTTATTTCTATTGTAGATAATGACAAGCAACTCGACTTCAGCCTCAAGTTCTGCCTTTGCCACCCATTCGCAGAGCGGTGGGATAAGCCAGGCCTCCAATCAAATACTCTTGGAAGGCTTAGAGAAATGAATGAGTAAGACACAAGGACAACCAGACTCAATAACTGGCAAAGCATCTTATGATCTTATAGGACCTCTCTAAGAACCGGCATTCACGAAGTGCAATTATCTCTTGTCCATGACTCTGAGGAAATAATACCTGAAGAGCTTGGTATCTTGTCATTTCAGTCTGCCTCCTATTCCAAACAGGTAAGCATCCGAGATAGATACCAACATTAAGATCTAATAGAAGAAAAAGGAAAAGATGCCTATGTCACGATCGCTGTCTACAAGCAAAAAGTCGCTAAAAGATGCAACTCAAAAAGACAAAAGCCCTTAATACGATTACTCATGTGCTCGAAAAAATAGATATAGGCACGGGAGATGCCAAAAATGGGAAGTTCACGCCAAACTAGGAAGGCCCTTTATGAAGTATCGAATGTCTTTAGCTCCAATACCTATAGACCCAGGACCCTTGAAGGCTCGGACATCTCCGAAAGCCAGGATATCACATTTCTGAAGAAGTATTGAGTATAATCATGCATAACTTAACATTCAATAAAGAAAGTATTCTCCATTTCCTCTTCATCTTTGGAAAAATGTATGTTCTCATGTATTTGTTTTTAGGATTCGATATTTGTTTGCAGGTTGTACGTCTTATTCCAATCAATGAAAATCCCGATTAATTTTCTAAATCCGATTGTCATAACCCGATCGTGATATCATAAGTACAGCTCCCTTGCCAAGCTTGATGTCCTTCCCAACGCCAAAATGCGAGAAGCTTTACTCCATTTCGAATTCCTCTATTAGGTTCGATATTGCTCCAAACCAAAAAAGCAAGACGTTTTTCATTGGATCTCCACCAATATTCTTGCTAGGTTATGTCTATCCCAAACCAAAAATGCGAAACTCTACAAGTAAATGCAAAAAGCCACTGATTGGCTAAAATATCCTTTAGTGGTAATCTTCATCAAGCCACTGATTGGCCAAAATATCCTTTAGTGGATAATCTTCATAAAGTCATTGATTGGCCAAACTATCTTTTAGTGGATAATATTCATCAAGCCACTGATTGGCCAAAATATCCTTTAATGGATAATCTTCATCAAACCACTGATTGGCCAAAATATCCTTTAGTGGATAATCTTCATCAAGCCACTGATTGGCCAAAATATCCTTTAGTGGATAATCTTTATAAAGCCACTAATTGGCCAAAATATCCTTTAGTGGATAATCTTTATAAAGCCACTAATTAGCCAAAATATCCTTTAGTGGATAATCTTCATCAAGCTACTAATTGGCCAAAATATCCTTTAGTGGATAATCTTCATAAAGCCACTGATTGGTCAAATTATCATGTAGTGGATAATCTCCACAAAGTGATGAATTTTCACAAAGTCCGAACGGATCTCTCACCGTTGAGTATGAGAGACAAGGGCCCCAACGCCCAAATACTTCCAACTCGATCGATGAGTGAGAGATCTGTCATAAAACTAAAGACTTAAATTTCGATCAATGATGCATCCCGATTGATGAATCAATATGGTGCAACTTATCTGTTAGGCTTAACAAGGCCATAAATGGTAAAGTTAAAGTCCATTCATTCAGAAAAAGTCCCCTTGATAGGCTCGATGTTCATGTCGATCCCCAAGACAATGAGAAATTCATTCGTCATGCATGATTTACTGACTAATACCCGATCGAATAAAACTTTAATTAAGTTAAAGACTAAAAAAGTTGCCTATTATGCTTAAGGCGATAAATCTGAATTCGGTCGGACTAATCGAACGTCGATCCCAAAATGGTCGTGCTTTGCAATGCTTGAAAAGCATTTTAAAATTCAGAAAGTATTCTCGTTAGTCAATTTTACGCATTTTCCATGTTTAAATCCCTGAAATCTCCATGGTCGATAAATGTTTTATTCTCCCTTTGATAATTTCATGATAGATTTCGCCTAAATTAAAATTGCATTATGAAGACGATTGAAAGAAAAATGCTTTGACACATCGAATTTTTCAGATATGATGAATTTTTTACAAGTCAAAAGGCAAAAAACAAAAACAAAACAAAACAAAAAACACCATCATTACAAGAAAGAAAATCTAAACCTCTATATCTATAATCTCTACAACTGTAGGAGGCACATTTGCATCAGCTAAAGGTTGTGAAGGCTCTAGGGCATTTACAGGAGCAGGATTTGTTGGTACTTAAATAGTCGCACTTGGCCCGATTGGTTTCGCAGGGGTGATCAGAGATGACTGGGGATTATGGAGAGCCTCCTCTTCATCGTCGCTAGAAGGAGGGTTGGGCAAGATCCCTGGGTCCTCCATCCAGCTAAGGTCAGTCTCAAGAAAGCGTTGCTCGGTTGCATAAATCAATCGAGTCCATAACCGCCCTTGGGCCTCCCCTACCTGGTCCATTAGCTTTTCTCTTTGGGCAGCAAGTTCATCCTCAAGCTTCTTACCCCACGCCATTTTTTTTTCGGTCAAAGAGGTTTTCAATGATTCCCGCTCGCCTTGCAGAAGGTCACACTCCTTCTTCGCTTTTGAGCAATCGGCAGAAAGACGTCTACACTCCTCCTTCAGCTTGATTGCCTCTTCTTTAAATTTTTACACTAAGGCATTCTCGACAGTCAGACGGGCCATGTCCCCTTTAAGATGATCAACCTCTCTCTGCTGAGCTCTCAGGTCTTGAGAAACAAGAGCGGCCTCCTTCTTTAATTTTTCAATCTCTGACTGGGCACGAAGGGATTCTCTCCTAGCAGCTTCACACTTATCTTCTGCTTCTCTTCTCGCCCGATCGAAATTTTTTCATTTCTTTCTGCAAAGATTAGCCATGTCGTTCAAGCACAAAACCCTCTTTATTAACTAAAAAACAAAGGGGGAGGCAAAAGGGTCAGTTAGTTGAAGAAATAATGTTCAGACGAAGCAAAATTGTCAGGAATTTTGTAGAATAAAAATTTGGTGGTAGTACCTCTAGACTTTGCTGCTGAAAAAGGCTGCATTCTCGGGATAGTATATTGGGATCCCCCATTGCCTTAAAATCGTTGTCCTGAAGCATATCTCGGCACAAATAATTTAATATGGCCTTATTGTCAATAGACCAGCCGTCACCAAATTGATTTTTCAAAACCTCTCCTATCGATGAGGCCCGTCTTTCGACAATTCTTGTGGTTACATTTTGAACCAGCTCCTTATTTATAGCAGCAATCCTTACGTCTACCATGGCTACCAGGTCGGTAACTTTCTTCCTGGCCTCCTCCTCGGTCCTCCTTTGGGTACCTTCATTCGTTACGGGCGTGTTTGTCTGGACTGATCTCCTATAATGTTGAGTTGTTCACTCCTCCTCAGAATTAGTTTTATCCCTCGAAAGCAAATGCCTATGGGAACGCTGACCCTCAGACAATGGTCGGTCGGGAGAGGACCCCGAAGGGGTCTGAGAAGGGCAGGCAACAGGAGCTACAATATCACTGGAGGCAGTAGCGGGAGTGGTTGTAGAGGGATTGGAAGTCTGAGCATCTGAAGAAGGCACGGGCTTTCTCTTTTTAGATCTCCTCTCCTTCTTAGCAGCACGATCTGCCTCAATTCTTGCCTTAGCACGATAGGCTAATTATTTGGCGACATCATCCCCTTTAGCCATCACGTCCGCATCTGCATAGCAAAAATAAAAGATAAGTATTTTTCCAGCTGATATACTTTTCATAAACATGCAATGCATAATTATCTATATGTATGCTTCCCCCACACTCCAATTACAATGCCCACGCTCCACGTCAGTGGCAGCGTTGGGGTTTAGGTCCCCGACAGGATTGCCAAAAAGACCGACCGGCTATTCAATTTATCAAACCCTTCAGAGATAACGGTGCATTGAACAGCTTCCTCTATTGTCGACAAAAAAAATTCAGGGTTGGTGTCAGCCTCTCCATCTCACAGAGGATCCTGAAGCAGGACATCATTCTCCAATCGTTCGGATGAAGCTAATTAGGGGCAACTCCGTAACCTTTGAGAATTGCAATCTCATAAGCACCAAAGGAAAGCCTCAACCCAACATCCAAGCTCCATAAATGGCAAATGAGCCACTCTTTATTCTCATGATCAAAAGGCCCCCTTGTCATCGACATGGGGCTTGAGCAAGCCATCACAAAGGCTTCTGGGAAGATTGTATCGAGAAGAAATCTCAGCCACTTCTTCCTATGTGAGTTCTAAAGGACGGGCCATGATCTCACAATCTGTGCAAGCTTCAAGAAAACTCCTATCTATAGACTGGCTACTACTCAAAGCCATCTTTGGTGGAGGGGGAGAAGTAAAAAATGACAATATGAATAAATAAGAGAAATCAAAAGCAAGGATTATTTACTTACTTAGGTATTCTTGTAGAAAGTCTGAAGTCACTAAAATGGCAAAGTCCACGCAGAAAATTTGGCAGAATCTCGCTAAGAATCACTAAAAATTAAGCAAAAATCGTCACAAAAGTGCCTATTTATAAGCAAAATATTTCTAGAATACTCCAAACGCTTATCCATTGGATGATCGCCACATGTCTCCAACTCACTAATGGCGGTTACGGAGAATGAAGCGTCGCCCTTGACACGCGTACTGGTAATAAATGCATAGCGGCTGCCCAAAATAGACAGACACAACTTATCGAATTCGAATCAATTCAAAAATTTCCACCAAAATGATAAAATAATACATCGCCATCGCCTGATTAGACCCATTGGAGGGGGGACAAGTGATAACTATGGCAAATACATTCCTAAAGGCCCAACCAAGGTGGCCTAACAACGTTCGGTAGGGACCAAGCCCAATAGTAAAAAAGGCAAAGCATGATCTGGAAGACAGCTCAGGAAACCGTGATGTCCGATCGAACTGATGGGACAACACGTCATGTCAGCCCACTAACACAAGCCAACGCCCATACTCGCCACCTACTTCCTGTCACGTCGCCGCTCACCTACTCTGACTGTCGGTTATCACTCCCCAAAGTACTCAAGTACCCCTCCAAAAAACTCATATAAATAGCCTAAAATACAATAGCTCCAGGTATTGAACATCTGAAATTCTTTCTCTCTAAGTATTTTCTCTCGAAAGCTACTAACTTAAGTTTCGGAGTGCTAACGCTCGGGTCCTACCGGACACTCCTTTTGCAAGTCCAGCCATCCGATCGGTCCTTCAACCGCTAGCTCTCTCCTTTATAGATAAACCATTTTATGTCTTATCACTAACTTTTCTTAATTTATTAAAAAAAATCCAAAAAGAATGAGCTAATTAATAAACTATTTCTTTTTATTTTTATACTACATTTTTTAAACGAAAAGAGGGTACTAATAAAAAAAAAGTAGTATTAATATAATTAAGAAAGAATCTTACACAACTGAGCTAAACATTAATTATGACTTCTCATTGCACCAAGGGCGTAATTGGAATTGGCTTTTCAGGTAATTTTATTTTATGAACTTTCATCGTTTGTAATTATTAATTGAGCTCTTAATTTATATTGTTTTCTAATTTTGGCCGACTGAACTTGTTTTTGGTATAATAATATAATTAATGATGTAGCAGGAATTTGCTAATGCATATTGTTTGGGTTGCCCGTTACCGCACCTAGTGTTTCCCATAGATTTCTTCCCGAAATATGTATTTTTTATATGCCAATTCAGTGAAATCGTAAACCTATTGCCGGCATGCCTTGGTTCAATAAAAAAATTATAAAGATTTAAAATTTTTGGATTTTGAAAAGGTTACGTGCATATTAATATTTATAATATTTGGATTGTGGAAAAAAAGAAAGAGAAGAATGACAGCTTGAATAGGATGACTTTGAAAGTATGATTTCAAGAAGAGCACCTAAATTATATTGGAGAGTGAAAGATTTGTTTTTTAATATATTTTGTTAAGTTCGTGTTAATTATAGTCGATTATACATTATTAATTTTGTTTAGAATGTTGAAAGATGTGTAATTAATAAAAATAATGATGAAAAGTGATTGTGATGATGATGATGATGTTTTACCATGAAAATGATTTCAATCCTCAAGATGTCATTTTGAGCAAATGTTTTTAAATATTTTAAATTTATGTTTTAGATGTTAATTTGATTCATTTGTCATAATTTATCTTTTATGACCAATGACTTTTCTTTTCATACTGTTGTTCTTGTGCATACCATATTTTAAAATATTTATAAATAATTGTGGACAAAAAATTCCGGTCAAATACGATTGGATCGATGAAATCATAATTCAATTTGTAATTGGATTCAATATCCAGTTCAATTTTAAAAATATTGATATTTAGTCTCCTTGTTTAGATTAACCTGCACGTTAAATGAAAATTATTTTATTTTTTATGTTCAATGTGTAAATTTATCCATTTGCTTTGCTCAAAAAAATAATGTTGTTTCTATAATTTTAAGGTCAAGGGTGTATTTTTATTTCTAATATTTTTTGAAACAGAAAAGATAAGTGGCTCGAATTGAGTCACTCAAATAGAGATAAATAAGTAATTGTACATTTTGATAAATTTAAAGTGATATAAATAACCTTCATTTATTGAAAGCCAACCCAAGCCGACCATATTTGGTTCATAAAAGGGGATGTTATTTCAAACATCCCAACTTACATAGACCTACTCTATTTTCAGCAGTAGGAAGCGAAGCAAAAGTTATCTTCGAGATAAAGCAAAGGACGTTCACCTTCTCTCTAATATTTTGAATACATCCTTTTGGTATATGCTGAAAATATTTTATCTAGGATGAACAAAACGAGAATGAACAAAGCAAGGAAGATGGAAAAGAAACCGAGATTTACATGTCATGGGAAGAATGCTCGCGCCAAGTCTTAGGTGTCTCTGGTAGTCTGTACAGATCTTTCGAATCTTACAAGGAAGCTAAAGATGCTATGATGAGGTATAAAAATTTAGAATGCCAAAATTTTAAGAACCAAGAAAATATTTGTAATACAAAAGTCACTGTAGGTACTTCGTCAAGTGTTAGTTGCTATGAGTCAATTGCATGCAGAGACAGTGGTAGAGGATTTCATAAGTCTCGTAGTATAGAGACGGTGGAGTCCTTTGTCGCCGGTATGTTTGTTGGAATGCAAATCGCTTTAATGAAAAAGCAAGAGAGTGATTAATTGACTCAAAATGTAATGGTTGGATTTTTGTGATCCCCATGGATAATTGAATCAAGTTTGTTGTAATATATTTTTTGTGTCAATTTTATCTTCTGTTTGCATATTATGCAGTAAGGATCTACTTTATCTTTACAAAGAGATCGATCATCCTTGTAAGTCAACGGAAAAAGAAGAGCCCTGTCTCTGTAGGTGAATACACTAGGCTCACCATTTAGGAATAGAGTGTATACCATTGTCCAGAGTGAATACGGTATACTCCCTCCTTTCGCGATTAGGATAGAGTATTATATTTAAAAGTAAATATACTGTATTAAACAAAGAAAGCGAATACAACATATTCAAAAGTGAAATCACCGTATTTACTCCCTGTATCTATTGCACTCAAAGTTTTAACGCAATAGCGAAATCTAGTTCATACGTTACGTTGAATCAGCGTTTGACAAAATTCATTTCAATGTATTTGATTTGCATTTAATGGTACATTATATGATCGTTTTGAAAGCTTTAGAAAATGTTAAGAAAATTAGAAGATTGTTAAAAATTTTAACTTTTGACTCAAATGGATACAATTTTGTTTTACTTTGGCAAACTGAATTCACAGTACTTACATTTTGTTTGGATTGCATATAGTGCATTTGTCCATTGTAATAGTGAATATAATTTATTGTTTATGTTATAACATAATACATTGTATTAAACAAATTGAATACTGATACGTTGGATTATCGTAGAAAAAATTTTTATTAAATGCCTTCGAATTATATAAAATAATGCATTATTTTCTAATTTTCCTAATATATTAATATAAATAGTTAGAAAATAATAAAAAAAATTAAAGATTATAGGAAAATTAAAATTTCCCTAATATACTAATAAAATAAGTTAGCAAATAAAAATTTTTTTAAAGATTATTGGAACATTAACTTCATTACGAAATAGTTATTTTTAGGTTCGATTATTACGTTAGCGAATGATCCACCAAATTAAAGGTACAAATCTTTTCAGTTTGTTTTGGACTGATTGGGCGAACGAAAATACAGAGTATTTTCATATTGTTGTAATTGCATACAATGCAATCGATAATTGCATTATCGAATATAACCAATTTATTATGTGTTAATAGAATACAATGTAATAAAGAAAATAAATAAGGATAACGTTGAATTAAATAATACATTATAATAACTATTTTGCAGAAAATAGTAATAAATAACGTTGGAAAGTATTTAAAATAAATTTGACATTAATAAAGAAATTAACTTTCGAACAAAATGGATCAATCCAATGATTTTATTTTGATAAAAGTTTATACATTCTATTAAATTAATCGAACTTAAGAATACAATACATTGTGTCAATTGGAATCGAACTTCGAATAACTGTCATTGCCTAGTATCCCGAACCTTTAATGCGGCGATGCGGCATCTTGTAAATAAAATTGGAAAAAACGCATTAGTGTGTTGTAAATATTGGGGAAAAAAACTCATTATATATGAAATTACTTTGAATTACTTGCCATAGGTTAAAAGAAAGTAAAGAGTAATTAACATATAAAAAAATATAAGCAGTATTGTAATAAATGAATTAAAGTAAACAATTACACTAATATAGGAATAAAATAAATAAAGAAATGGCAATCATAAATTAATTAAGCTAATTAACAATTTGATAGAAAATAATAAGAAATACATTAATATTTTTTAAATATTATAATATTGATCAATTCAAAATAGTACTATATAGAAATATAATATCAATGACTATATAAAAACAACTATATAAATTAATAATAAAATAAAGAATGCTTAAAAAATATAATATTACTGTATAAACAAACGATATTTGAAAAAAGTTGGTAAGAAGATTTGAAATGAAATAAACAAATAAGGTAAACTAATTAATGAACGAAAATTAAAATATATTATACTAATTGAAATAATAAAGCAAACTTAAATTTTAATATCGGTTTTCGTCATTCGCATAATCAACGTTTGAAGTCCGTTTTTATATTTTGGGTAAAGTTTATACATTACAGTCAATTAATGAAGCATGTGAATACAATTTATTCACTTTGTTATGTCAATGTATATGCATTGTTTCCACTTTAAGAACAACTGAATATCTTATATTCTAATTGCAAGATTTGTCCCAACATGTACTACATTGAGGCAAATGATAATGGGCTTACAGTTCAAAATAGTTTGGGCCTTTACATTATTGATTTGAATTTACATTACTCAAGGTCCAAGACAAGTTTTATCGTCGAGTGCAACATTGATATTGGTATTGATAAATTGCAGGCTTTTGCTAGGCCGAATTGAGGAGTAGACTGGTCAAGTTACTGAAAATTCTCAAGTTACTAGAAATTGAATTTGCTTTTCTGAATCTTCTTATAGAATTTAAGAATGGGGTTGGTTTGATGTGGAATGCAGGACATACTATTAGTGAAGTTGTTGTGGTCCGGTAGGAAGTGAACAGGGGAGTTAATGGAAACAATGCAAGCTAAATCTTCTTCTACAAGAGCAATACATAATACTGATGTGGGGATTTTTGAAATCAGTTTACATTAAATACGTTATTTTTTATTTGTTCATGTCTTAACCGTGGTGATTAGTTAGTTTGTTTAAATGGATTATGTTGCTTAGATTAGGCAAATATTGGCATAACTTGATATTAGCAAATAAGAAAACCATGAAATAAAACCTGATTGTTTGGAAAAAGTTGGTGTCAAATAAGTTCTACATAAACCATGACATTGACTTTTGAAATTAACAATCTAAACTTCGGCATCTGGAAAGGCATCAGCATGTCCATCATTGTTCTTCTTTGTGCACGATGAAGATGAGTCATCGGATATTAAGATGATAGGGTCTACTAGTTTGTTGGAACGGCAGTTAGTAACCCTATCGAACAAGCCAACGAATATGTCATACGTCTCAAGCAACAGTGCATCATCTAATATTTTCTCATAGACATAATTTGATCCAATATCCACAGCAAGCCTTTTGATTAGCTCAACAACTTTATTCCTGATGGAACTAATCTTTTCCCTTGCTGCATTGTACATCACCTCTAAGCTTGCAGACAGAGAGGTGTTCCTTTTGATCATCTTTTCTGGAGTCTTGTCCATGGCCATGATTATTGTGAATAACTGAATACGGTGGATGGAAGATGGAAGATATGTGATATCGGTTGATGTATGTATATATAATGGCCAAGAGCTTCTCTGTGAATGGGGCGCTATGGGATAGGCTGTGATTATACATGCCACGTGTTTGTGTATTATTGTAATGAAGTATAAGTTACAGTATAACTTTTCAATGTGCATACAGCTGTATTGAAATGAGCAAATAAGAGGATGATGACGTAAGCATAAATATGAGGTTGAGTCAAATGTTGTGAAGTTGTACATAATTGGGTGCCAATTCACCAACCGTGTGCTGCTTGTATATGGGTTGATCAACGGCAATGATTTGATCATTGGGTTTTTATCTTTTTCGTTTTATCAAATCAAAAAATATGACTCGTCGGAAAGCTCATTTCATTTGATAAAAAACAATCAGATACGGTTTACGTTTGGGGAAAATTTGTTATGTAGTGAACAATATGATTTTAATTTAAAGTCTATGTAATACGTTAATAAATAAAATTAAAAACACCTGTGTAAAATTCATAATACCATTGCATTTGGAATCAGGCTTGAGTAAAAAAAATTAAAATGTGAATAACTGCAAAACAGATACGAAACAAAACCGATTTTTAACGATTAAGGAATCCAATGGACTCAGTTACGGTCTGTAATTATTATATTTTTTGTTAATAGTTTCGGTTTAGGTTTTTAACAACTGATTAACCGTTCATATACGGTTTTTATGGTTAGACAGTTCATATATATATATATATATCTTAAAATTTTTCTATTTCTCTAAACAATTTACGTAAAATAATACTTTAAAATATATTTAAATAATAATTTTATTTTGATACCTTAATTTTTTATTTTTTCCTGTAAAAGTTATATAATAGTTAAAATTGAATTTATATTATGTCATTCTCTTTAATTTTATAGTAATATTGATATATTGTATCCAATTAACATTTATATATGTTGTATACTTATCATTTGATATAATTAAATAAATTTATGTTCATCCATAAATCATATTTAAACTCCTAATTTTGTAACTAATGTATTTACTTTTTAACTCATGCATTTACTTTATAATTCATGTGCTTATGTCTTCTTATGTAACCTAGATTTCGATCCCAATAAATGGAGGCTTCTTCCATGAAATACATATAAGAAATAGATAATAAGAGAATACTTATTTTCTCTCCAATAATCTATAAACTCATTATATTGTCTTTATTCTTACATTCTATTCTTATCATATAGTTTTCATATTTTATAATTGTGTTTATATTTTACTTAATAGCATTTAATTACTTTTCTTATGATTTAGAGTTTATGTTATAACGTTTATTATTATCCAAAATTTTATTTGACTAATAATCAAACATAGTAATTTTCAATAAATATAAAATTTACTTACATAACATTAGATACTAATTTATAGCACATGAATGTTGGCTAGTAATGTAATATGCCACATCAATTGGAGAGGAGAACAAAATAGTCCTTATAAGGCTATGGATACCTCTCCCTTATAGATGCATTTTAAAATCGTGATAACCTCGACCCAAAGCGAACAATATCTGCAAGCGACCATCTGGGGACGTTACAAGTAAATTATATTTTATTTCGTAATTGATTGTATTAGATTATTTTACACATTTGAAAATAAATTGAACTCTGTGTAATTCTTGATAAAGCCTGAAATGTCTTTATCTGTAAGGAGGAGAGCTGGCAGTTGAGGGTGTCTGGTCGAATGGCTGGACTTGCAAGAAGTAGTGTCCGGTCGGATCAGGCTTTAGCACTTAGAAGCATAAGTTAGTATCTTTTAGAGAAAGAGTGCTTAGAGAGAGAGTCTCAAAAATTCAATACCTGGAGCCCTTATATTTTTTACTATTTATAGGAGATAAAGGAGGGCTACTAGAGTACCTCGGGGAGTGATAATCGCCAGTTGAAGCAGGTGAGCGGTGATGTGACAGGGAGCAGGTAGAGCATATGGGTGTTAGCTTGTGTTAGTGGATTGACACAAAATGTAATACCCTTACTGTAACAGTCTTATCGAATTAAGCAATTGGTCGGAAATATTTGTTTTTTTACCAAGTTTGTGGCCATTATGTTTTGGCCAAAACCAATTGTACCGACTTTCATTTCTTTTTCTTTTTCTTTTTTTATTTTTTATTTATTTTTTATATATATTTATCCATAATTTTACCATATTAGCCTAAAAAGCTTTTTCTCTCACTTTTGAAGCTCCTATTCATTTTAAAATCGATTTCATAATTTTTATCACCGCAAAAATAGGTGGAATATAAATTTTTGGCTCAATTAGAGTCTGTTATGAGCCTAATTTAAATTTATCAGTCCGATTCGATAACTACCGGTGTCATAGAAAAATTTAGTTCTCATTACCAAAATATTCTACAAAAAAATTCATGAAGACCTGCAAAATTTGGCAATATGCAGAGTTCATTTACTTTTTTTTAAAAAAATTATACAAATAAAGTCACATTCCCTATCAGGAAAATTGACTCGCTATCTTTTTCATATTTTTGACTTTCGGATATACTTTTAGGCCCTGAAAATACTATTTATTATCGAAAAATAATGTTCACGGCTAAATTGATATTGAGGCTATTACAAGGACATGCTGTCCCATCAGTCCGATTGGACATCGCCTTCTTGTCTTGTCTTTCCAGCTCACTCTTTTGCCTTTTTGTTAATAGGCTTGGGCCATGCGAAGTGAACATGGGTCGACTTGATTGGGCATTTGGAGATATTTTTTTTCATAGTTATCAATTCCAATTGTATAATTTTATGTTATAAATTATAACGTTTAACCAAAAAATTTGATTGAAAAATCGAAATCAATAGACATGGTAAATCGAATGTAATGGATCAGACAGGTTAATGGTTAGTTATTTGAAGAAACCACTCTTATTGTTATGATTAATTTTATTGCACCTGCATATGTTAATCGGTCCATGCTCAACACTAAATGCATAGGATAAAAGTTAAAATACAAAACTATGGTTTGAGAACATTTTCTATTTCAACGTGATTACATTGTATGTCTTTAGGTTAGGAAGTCAAATTTTGGGGACTATTGGGCGGCTAGGATTTGGCAGAAAATAGGAGATCAAATTTTGGGGACTATTGGGCGGCTTGGATTTGGCAAAAAATAAGAGATCAAATTTTGGGGACTATTGGGCGGCTAGGATTTTAGAGTAATGCTGGGAGTGATGATTGGGATAACCACAGCATGGGAGGCGGAGTTGAGGTCGTTGGACTAAGGAAGGAACTGTTGCGTTCCAGATGGGGTGGGGGTTATTTGCTTGGTTTTCTTATTAGGAAGAGATTGGATTGATCTATGAGAAAAGTCCATGTTCCACGCTCACCGCACCAAATGATTACAGGTTTAACGAGAATACCGCTTTGAGGGTCAGTTGTAAAAGAAATGAAGGTCCGATGGATTTTCGATAAGGGAGTATCTGATCGCTGACCGATCGGGTAGGATGTTTTTAGGCGCTGGGGCCCTCGTCTCACGTTCCCGATGGTAGGAGGATCGATGGGGGAGGAGGATCCGATTTGGCATTATGGATATTGTCCGCTTTGGGTCGGAGCCCTCATGGCTTTATTTATAAAGTGCTACCCAAAAATACATCCATAAGGAGAAGGTGTCCATGGCCTTATAAGGTCCACTTTCAGCTCATCTCCAGCCGATGTGGGATATAAGTTAATGTGCGTTATCAGGCGTTAAAGTTATAATTCTTGTTATCAAATAAGCATGTTTTTCTCTAATAATAAAAATCTAGGCATCTTTTCATACCTATTTTTCCTCCTTTTATAGGTGTAATTGACGTGTTTTTAGGAGGCAATGGGAGGAGGTTCCCATTTCTCTCGGGCACTAACTCCTCTTGTTCGGTTCTCGAGGAAAATATGGAGATAGGATAACTGTTTTTCTATCATTGTGACTGTGCCTTTTGTTTCCAACAGAACTGTGAGTAATACAAACAATCCGGTTGACTTGTGTCATTAGCCAGTGTGGGGAAATATGAGCTAAGCGAATTACCTAGCTCTATTGGAGATATCAGTTTTGAACTATAACTTCACTTATATTATCATACTGTATTCACCAAAATACAGTATGCGTACAATCTTTTACCCGAAATCATCAATTTTGACCTTGAAGAAAGTAATTTTTGTCTAATTTCGCTGATTGTAACACGCTTAAATGTGATGTAACAAACTTAGTTTAGGTGTCTTGGTACTGGTTTATACCATATTTTTTTAGTGTCTATGGTATTGTTTTGTAATTCAACGATGTGTACTTATTAAATTTGTCTTAACCTTCTATTCAAAGTGATTAATCAATCCTTGTTTTGTTATAACTGAAAATATTTTTTTTATTTCTCAAATGTAAATTTAACCGTTCATACCCTTGATAGATCGCTTGCATACCGATCGGGTAAGAGGTATTCAGGTACTGGAGTCCTCATCTTGCATTCTCGATGGTGGGAGGATCTGATCGGGGAAGAGGTTCGATCGGGTTCTGTGGATTTGATAATTGTATATCTAATTTACATCTCGCATATTACCAATCATTTTTTTAAATATTAACAGTGAATTCAAAACAATACATTTAATGTAAATTTGATAATTGTATATTAACAATAATTTTTGTATAGGAAATTCTTTATCGAATATAAAATTTCTCAACACGTACAATTTTGAATAGTTTATTATCCATTTTAGCAAACATTGTTATACATTCATGTTATACACTATAATCACGTTCATAAATTATATGGTCAATTTATTGAATTTTATAACTTTGTACTATAATTTTTTTAAAAATAATCTGATGATCTTTTAGATAATGTCCTATGCTCCATCTAGTAGGCTCGGTCATGAACTTTGATGACTAGTGTTATGATCAACAAAAGCAGATAAGCTGTTTCATTAAATTAATTAAGAGTGGCCTCACGGTTCCCAAAGTGAAAAGGCTACTTTCCCAAGCCAAAAAGCTAGACTAAAAAGGCTACAGGCTACTTTGAGATTATTAATCTCTCCTTATCTAAATAATTTCCACTTTCCCATCCCATCAACTATCTCATTTATCAAATTCGGGAGTTTCATTCGTACTAAATGCTTCCGGCTTCCATAAAAGGTGCTTGCAAACTTCATTCTCATCTTGCATTTGTATATCAAAATGAATTGAGAGAAAATCTAACCGTGCCAGCACATTTTAAATTCTATATAATCGATAAAATTTTGCAGTTTGGAGCCATGGTATGATAATATATGTTAAATTGTTTAACATTGCCATATATCCGATATTAAGATTATATTATTACTAATGTAGACGTAAATCTTAAATTTGGTTTTGTTAATATTTTTTTCTATTTATTATATGTTTCAGGTGCTACTCGAAGGAACTCTGAGTGAGTTTTATAGTCTCAATATGATGATCGTCGAGCTAAGAAGCCTATCATGCGAATCATTCAATGTTAGGGTCCATTTCGCAAATGGACGAGCTTTAATGTACGATGGCTTGGAACTATTCTTCAAAAGATACAAAATAAAGTCAAATTATAAGTGTATTTTTGTTCATCATGCCCCATTTTGCTTTCATGTAATAGTTTAGGACATAAACGGAGGCAATGTGGAGTATTCAGATAAATGTAGCGTTCGTACGGAATGGACAACGAAATTTTTACCAACTTTCCATCCAGGCCTAGGTAAAGTGAATTATTTAATTTTTTTTCCTTTATTTAAATTTCGTTGCCACAATTTATGCTTTTAAACTATTATATATATATATATATATAATAACTAAAATTTTGTTTGTTCTTCTAATGAACCATTGAAACTGCATTTCTTACATATATTGCATCGCCATGGTCATTCTCTATTATCTGCAAAAAAAAGCTTGGTACTATCATGTGGTAAGGGAATCTGTGTTATTACAGTTTCTTTTCATTAATGTACATGAACTTGTATCTTATACCGTAACGTTGGCTATGGTTAGACTGTTCCACCCTGTGAAGCTACCAAATATCTGGGTATATATTGCCTCGAAGTAAAACTGTGCAAGCTATATCATAAGACTTGTACAATTTCTCCCCATCCGTTCTTCGCGTCTTATTGATGCAAGTCAATAATGCTAAAGAATGGGCAGAAGTTATCCTTTCAAACAAGCTTCGAGGGTGGATGGGTACGGTTTGTCTGTTTTTACGGCCTTGATAAAGGAGACTTTTGTTCTTTTATTCAGTCCCCCGAAGATAAGAAGACATTCATTGTGAGGGTTTTCAGAAGCGGTATTGAAATATGATTTAATTTTATGTTCTTTCATAATGCACAATGCATGATGTATGAACAATGTTTGTGTCCATTTTTTATGGTTATATATTTGTGTCTGTCTTTTATGTGTCGAGTAATAAATTCTAATTAAAATTTTAAAAATTACTCTCCTTTGGTAACTGACATAATTTATTTTCAACGTTATTTACTGATTCTTGTATGTCAAAAAAATGCAAACTTGATATGTTATGGTTTATGAAAATCATATTTAATTTCTAGCTTTATAAACTTTGCTGTGTGTTTGCAATATATCTCAAATGTGAATATACCTAATATGTCAGTTGACATAATGAATTAAATGACATAAGCTTGAAAAATGCACTCTTTTCGGTATGTGAACATTGGCATCACTTTATTTGATATTAAAAAATGCATCGTTGTACATGAAGGTAACTAGAAATGCCGATTATACATATTTAATAAGCGGCATGATTATAGTGTGAAAAGTAACGATTCTTGTATGTAAAAAAAATTCAAATTTATATGTTATGATTTAAAAAAATCATATTTAACCTCTAACGTTATAGACTTCGCTCTGTGAAACTCAAATGTAGCTTTACATAATATTTCATTTGACATAACGAATTAAACGACATAAGCTTGAAAAATACACTATTTTCTGTATGCGAACATTGGCATCACTTTATCTGTACATGAAGGTAGCTGGAAACATTGATTATACATTTTTAATAAGCGGAATGATTATAGTGTCAGTAGTAACCCTTAAGAAGATGGTCTTCATGTAGCAATTGCATAATAATTGACTTTAATATGTAAATTACGTTAATATGTAAATTACGTTAGTGTATATCATAAATGTATGGCTTTAAAAATTAATACCCTTGCTCATGAAGAATAAAAATATTTGGAAACATAGACGTAGTTTCTTCAATCAAAATAAATTAAATTACATTATATAGAGATCCATGATTCCATATTATAGAAATCTGTGTTATTAATTTTGAATTTTTTTTATAATTAAGTATAAGAAAATGAACTTTAATTCCTTGCATACTATAAACTTTTCACCGAGTCTTTAATAAGTCGAAAGGTGAATACCCTTTAATATCAAAGCTGAATAAGTGAATACGTTGAAGTCAGTTTGGGGATACATAATCCATTTGTTTTTTCAACATGGTTCTTGTATCTGATGTCTAGTATGAAAAAAGCAATCGAGTTTTTTCAATTAAATGCTTATTACTATTGATTAATTTCATTCCGCCACGCGAGGGTTTTAAATCATCCTAAAGGTTACGCTCTCCCTTGTATAAAATTGTACCCAAAGTATTCAGTGTTGTCCGATTTACATCCAATGTATTTGGTTACTCAGGAATAGAAAAATATATCCATTTCCATCAAAAAGTTTCAACACTGGATATATTCCAAACGGAATACAATGTAATAAAATTAAATCACTTCCCGTATTATGTTGTTAGACCAAATACAATGTAGCCTAAATTACATTAATGTGGAAGGGATACGACGTGTGAGAAACTGTATTGGGATTTTTCCTAGGTTAAAATGTCAATTATGATTGACTATACCATAAATATATTCGTTTAAAAATTAATACTCTGGCTTAGGAATAATAGAAATATTTTCATAACATCGACTCAGTTTCTTCAATCAAAATAAATTAATTTACATTATAAAGAGATCCATATGATCGAAATCTGGATAAAAATATGCAATTTTTTTATCCATTGATGTATAAGAAAATTAAATTTAATTCCTTGCATACTATCTACTGTATCCAGAGTCTTTAATTAGTCGGAAGTGAATACCCTTTAATATCCTAGTTGAAAAACTGAATATGTTGAAGTCAGTTTATGGATACAAATTGGATTCGTATTTCCTAAGAATCCTAACAACGTTGCGTCTGATGTATGCTTGGAAAAAAAAAGTCAATAGAGTCTTTTCAAATAAATACACTTACTGTTGATTTACTTTTTTTGAGCCATGTGAGGGTTTTAAATCATCCCAAAGATCATTCGTTCCCCTTTTTTGTAAGCGAACCCAAAATATACACTTTTGTCCGGTTACTTCCAATGTATTCGGTTACGAACAAATAGGAAAAATATTTCCCTTTATGTCAAAATATTTTCAATAAATTATTTTGCATCCAAACTAAATACAATGTATTAAATTTTAATTACTTGGTTTATTATATTTTTTGGACTAAATACAATGTTATATTAAATTGTATATGAGAAAGGAATTTCGTATTTTTAAGTGCTAATATGACGATTACGTAAGATACACACAGTAGCTTAATGAAGTAAATGATTTTAGTTCCCATATCTGGTTGAACTGCCACCCTCGGCTAATAAAGCAACTGCCCAATCTTTGGGAAGAGATATGATAAAAGAATTTTCCCCCAAAATAAACGTCGCCATCCTTATTAATGCTTATGTACGTTTCTACATACCCTAATGCTCTATACTGTCAGAGTCATTTGTGAGTAATCATGATGGGTGTAAGGTTTAGTACTAACACTGTAACAACTCTAAAAAAGGTAACCCCATTATATGTGGAACCTGTAAATAACTTGTTCATTTACTTTCATTCTTTTTGCCAGGCATTTTCCATTTTCTTCCCTTAATCCATTCCAATGGTTAATCCATTTTGCATTGTTGTGACGTGGATTGAGCTTCACTTTAGAGGGTTTGTAAGTCTGTTATACTACGATTCTCTACGTTTATTGTTGTCATTATTAAAGCATACACACTTGTTATGGTCAATGATTTTCATAAATGAAAATTTATTTATTGAGATCTTTTTTATTCGCTTGAAATAAGATGATGCTTAACACAGTGTATTAAACATATTTATTTTTTTACGTAGCTTATACTGCAAGAATTCATCCAGGACTGAGAGAATGTATTCAGTGCTAAATGTTGGATTATGACGCCAAACAATCAGATTTGGCCAATGACACTTGAACAAGGATACGATTATGATATATTAAAGGACAACAAATCCAACTTCATTTATGCTAATAACCTAAAAGAGAATGATCTTATTTTGTTCACATATAGAGGAAACCTTTTATTACATGTGATTATTGTCATTGCCGAGGGTTATGAGGTTCATTATAGGTATAAAGGTGAAGAGAAATTCTTGGCTGACTTCGAAATTTGGACTTTAAAGCCCCTCGAGTATTGGAAGTTTAGCATTGAGTGCATCAACTTGGATTGGAATTTGAGATTGGTAAGTGTCTCTACTTTCAGTATTTAGATATGCTTTTCTCCACCTTAAATTATTTCCATATATCCATGTAGCCTCTTCCCGGTTATTTGGCTGGTGAACGCATTGGTATAGAAGCATGCAAAGTTAAATTATGAAAGTTGAGAATGCTCGGTGACAACAGTAAGCCAGAAAAAATTCAATTTGTTGGTTATTTTTACAAGAGTCATCCGAGACAGAATTCAAAGAAAGGATTTTATGCGCAGGCAGGATTTTGAGCTGGATGGATCAACATAACAAATGATCACAAAATGGTTCCAGGGGATGTAATAACCTTAATCTAGTCAGCTTTCCATCCCTTTTTTACTTCTATATTACTAGAGATGGGATGATCATGCACTAATAATTAACATGTTATTTTTTTGTGTATCGTTATTCGGTAACTGATAATTATATCAAATTTAGGCCAAATCAGTTTGTTTTAAGAAATATTTTGTTTTTTTTTGTTTAATATAAATATTATCAACAAATCGGTTGCAATTGTTTGACATGTTTGCCATTGGGCAAACATGATAATGTATTACTTTGTATACACTAAGTTAAGAACTGATTATGATGAATTGACGATGAAAATATTTTATCAGCTGTATTCGATTTGAATTCAAGAATATATTTTATTCCCTGACAACAAAATTAAATACACTTGTATATGTAAACACATTTATATTCCGAATGGGATATCTTTCGTCATTCTATTCAACTAATGGAACATAATAATACAATATATTCACATTGAAGGTAACCACATTATATTAATTTTTTCCCAAACATATTAATAAAAAAAGTTAGCAAAATTTAAATTAAAAAATAAAGATAATGAAAAATATAATATTTGACCCAAACTGATACAGTTATGTGTTATTTGGCAGACTTAATATACAATATTTTTATTTTGCCCAAAGAAATTAAACACGCTGTATTCGATAGATACATGTCAAGAGGATTATAGATCAGAATAGGGTTGGGGAGGTACGCAATGCGAAAACCGCCGTATAATCTTCCTCATCATGAAATAATATGAACTCCATCGTGTCAAAAAGACACACTGCCAATGCATTTGTAAGCTCAATAAAGCCGACATCGAAGTACCCTCCCGCAACTTCATCGTTCGAAGTCAGCAATGGTGTATACTCCACATGCCAGTACCAACTTCTCACCTTGCACCACATCTGCACAACCTTTTTCCTCTTGCCTAAGTATTTTGCAAAATGTGTTGGGATAAACTGCGTTTAAATTATAGTCTTTAAATGGTTGATGACAAATATTTATATGCACTCAATATAAAACAGAAGCAAAAAATGCAATAAATATTTTACTTTTAACCCTAAAAAAATTTACCATTTTGGATAGCAAGTCATTATTAGATATTAGCAGAATAAAAGTTTTTATGTTGCCTCCCAAAGAAGAACTTCTCAGCCACGTCGCATTGTCTCGAAATATTGCAACGTGTGGTGCCCTACCATACTCGATTTGATTGCCGAACTTATAAAACAATCGCATATTAAATCCGATTGGAGTGAATCTATACATCATAACCCTTATAGGGTAACCAATAGAGTAATGGTTTTGTATATGCTCAATACCTTCAAAAAGGTAGTGTAGACCATCTTTTTCATTGTATAGTATCTTGATTCTGAATAAATAGAAGGGCTTCTCACCAACTCGAACAGTAATGCACACATTCAATTGAAGCCTCAATTCCATAATCGATCCTTTCGACAGTCTCTACATATAATGGATAATTAGATTATAATTGAAAAAATATATAATATGCTAAAAGGAATAGTGAGGTTTATCGGAATAAGGAAAATATTTTGGTGAGCAGACTTAAATGCAATGGCAATGTTCAATGCAATGCTTAAGGGAATTACCCAGTGGTCGGCCTGATGTTGTATTGTTACAATGAATGTGTCTCTAAACCTCTTCCTGTAGCTTGTAATATTTGCCATGCCCGGTAATATGTTTTGTTGCTTGTTCATTATAGTTGATGGTGTTGGTGAGCGGTGTATTGTGAACTTGTGAACTTATAGGGAAGCAAAACGATGCAAACCTCTCCACCATAAATATTATCTTTAATGATTCGTAACAGTTTTTTTATGACAGTTGCCATTGTTTTTTTTTAAATTGTTAGGTGATTTGAACTACTTCTATGACTCTTCGTATTCAAAATTATCTTTTTTCATATCAATAAATTAGAGTAGTAGGCTTTTTGTACACGTGTAATTTTTTTAAAGTTGGTATTGGATATACCGACTTTGCCCTTTTTAAATGTATTTAATTACATACGAAAAAGCCCTCTTGTTTTTGCTTTTCTGGCAAGCTATCGGTCATACAGACCGTAGTACTAACCGCCATACTCTATGCTCCTCACTTACTAACCCTGTGAAAAACTGAAAATTTTCTATTCCTCTCTCGATCCATCTCTTGAGTTGAAAATTGTCTTCGATAAACATCTCACATTCTTTGCCCATTCTCTACCTCGTTCAGCTCTAAATTTTATCATGGATTTCGTTAGACGCATACAAAATATTTATTTCAAACACGGTTTCACTGTACTTGCTCGCTGTGTGTGAAGTTTGGGTTTTCATTCGTAACTAGGATCTTAAGTTGAATTAAAGGTAAGTTGCAAACACTATATTAGATTTTTTGCTATTTTAGTTAAAAATAATTTTTTTCACTTGAATCATAATATATGTGTGCATTTGTGTTTGTTTATGTGTGTGTTTATTTTTATTTTTACTTGTAATTATTATTAATAATTTTATGTAAATTTTAAAATTATTAATTTTGTTTATATTTTAAGTGGTATAATTTTTTTCATGAGTTAAGCATATACATTATATTAGATAACTTTTTTTCATACTTTTTTCATGAGTTAATCGTATACATTATAGTAGCTTACTTTTTTTTCATGCATTAAGCGTATACATTGGCCTAATGTGTAGTTAATCTCCGATCTAATTTTAAATTTTGTATTGACAGATATCAAGTACTTTGATCCACAAATTTGAAATAAATTGAGGTAAGATTTTATTTGGAAAATTATATGTTACTTGTTTGACACCATTATTGCTCCCCTAAAGCGTCATTCTTTTATAAAAAATATTTTGAATGTATAGTAATATTTTGAGATTGATCCCTTTTTATTATATTAGGTCAAGTTTGATGGTATGTATTCACGTGAGAACGATCATGTCGATAGCAAAGTTATGTTTTCTATGGAATTTGAAGCAATTGAATTGATTAAGAAGATGTTGAGTAAGAACCAACTTTGTATGTTCGGAAAATCATGTTTTGGATACTTTTTAGAAATGCCAAAGGTTGTATGTCAAGGGAGACTCGTTCATTCCCTATTACTTAAGGAAATTCCTCAATTACATTGGCATGAATTAAGGGTGAATGTGAATGGCATAGTGTTAAAGTTTGGATTTGAAGAATTTGCAATTGTTACTGGTCTTAAGTGCAGAGGGAACTTTAACGAACATAATTTAAGAAAAGATGATTCTGAGTTTATTGATAAATATTTTCGGGGACAGAAAAAGATAACATCTGAATTAATAAGAAAGAAGTTTTTATATGGCAAATGGAAATCTAGTTCAGATGGGGTCAAATTGGCCATCCTCTATTTTGTGACCAACTTCCTTCTTCTGGGCGTACAAACTAAAATGGTTAAGAAGGAGCTTATAGCTATTGTTGACAGTGAACTATACAATGAATATCCCTGGGGGCAGGATGTGTTCAGAATGACAATCCAAAGCCTCAAAGGAAGTCTGCATAATCGTCAACCAAAGTCCTACAGGTTAAGAGGATGTCCATTGGCCTTTTAAGTATGGTTTTACGAATGTCGCTCTGCAGTTGATTTGAGGTTCGCTCTGCATTGTAGAGAAAAGTATCGCAGAATATTAAGATGGAACTTTCATCATTTTATGCATTCTTTGACTTTCCAACAATATTTTTTCAATGAAGAGGTAATGACCTTTGACTTGTTATTTATCTCCTATGTTTTATGATTTATTTAAGTGGTTTAAAATATTTTTGACATTAATGTGCATACCATATTATGTTTACCTCAGATACTTTAATCACATTGTATCTGATTGCGGACACTAAAAATACAGTGTCGTAAATTCAATTCGACATATCGATCAAGATTTATTAAGATATATGAATGAATTTTGTATTACATTTGAAATTTAACGGAATGTATGAATTCATTAGATACTTTTTTTTATTAAATCAATTTTTTTTGTTATTTTTTATCATGCGGTTCAAGTTTGTATGTATTTGTTTTAATATATATGTGTGTTTATAAATTTAATTTCTCTGTTTTGTTATAGTTGAAGTTGCATAATATTCGGCTAATGAGGAGGAGACAGAACTATATAGTGTAGACTTGTCTATTTTGAATATTGTTGGGAGAGGGGTATATATTGAGGATACCCAAACTCCCCCCACACAATGAGACCCAAGTCCTTAACCATTTACTGAATTTAAAGACAGAGTACAAAATTCAGCAAAAAAAATAAAAGACACTGACATGATGGAAGAGGTCCGATATTTATATGTAAGGCAGTTGGAATTCATAAAGGAGATCTCCATGATTAAAAAAGGGTTTGAATCTTTAAAAGATGATTTATCCAACAAAATGTGTGAATTTAAGACTTTCAAAGCTGATGTGAACAAAAAGTTGTGTTCACTTTCTCAAGTTGGTGCATCAGCTAATACAAATGTGGCTGCAAACGATCTGGCTGTCACCACTCAAGTAACTATTATACTCGATACTGAACTTATCATCAAGTATAGTTTGTTAAACTAATTATTGACATGTCAGCAGGCTTCTAGTCCTACTTCTAAAGCCATATCAATGGCTCATCCATTTGACGTCCCCATTGAAGCTGCACTTGATATTGTAAATCTAACTGAATTCAATGCGTGGGTTGACGGAGGCATTAAATTTTCACAAAAAATCAGGTAAAATGATATGCACTTTTGATTGGGATTTCGCATCTTCGGTTTCTTTATGGTAGTGCATTTGTAATATGTTTAAATATATATATATATATATATATATATATATATATATATATATATATATATATATATATATATATATATATATATATATATATATATATATATATATATATATATATATATATATATATATATATATATATATATATATATATATATAGGAGAGGGAAAAAATGGTTCATGATGACGAACATGAACCTTTGGAGGTACCCTTTGATTTTCGCGTGTTAAAAGTTGCAGAGAAGATATGGTGGCACACGTTGGTGCATCCTAGAGAGCAGATCACAAGTTTGGTGAGTTTACTAGACCATTAAAATTCAATTAAGCAATAAATTTAATTCCTTTATTATGTGTATACGATGTAACATAAAAATTGTTTACACTGTATTCACTTTAACCTTTTATATATAACTTATATTCACTTATTAATTTCAGCATATGGATGTTATCTTCTATTATCCGAGGAAGAAGGGAAGCCTCGATAGGATAATAAAAAGTTATTTCATGACAATTAACAACCTTTTTGATCAAGTAATACAATATGCTTATAACAATCCATGAGGAGACCCTAACAACCCTTCATTTGTAAATGAAGGGCATAGGGTGACCAAATACATTTTCGGCCAAATGATACTGTATAATAAGCCATGGATGGAAGTTGACTACATCTATTTTCCCATTAATGTCTCGAATGTCCACTGGATATTGGCCAGGCTGTCTATAAGGGATAGACAAATTGTTGTCTATGACTCTATGCGTAGCCGAATATTGAAATCGATCGTTAAACGTGCGGTTTTTGCATACAGTAAAATTATTCCTTTCTTTTTCCATCTTATTGATTTCTGGAAGGGCCGATCCGATGTTGGCGATGTTCACGGTAAAGAAGGTACACATCTGATTGATGTTGTGTACAATGCGAAACTTCCCTTACAAGAAAACAAGTATCTGTTATAATTATATAGAACATTAGATTGTTCATGATTGGTATTACAATTTATATGGAATTGAAATTCCTTTCGACATCTTTATTTTTCAGTGACTGCAAGGTATATGTAGCCGCTTTTGCAGAATATTTAATAGAGGGGAAGACAATTCCCTTGAAATTCGATTCAAACAATTATAGGAGGAGATTAGGCCTTTTGTTATATCGATACGGAAAGGATAAGCAACGAGGAGTAATTGAAGGCGATCATGAAGATGGGTAGACTCATTGCCAAAAGGATTGCATACATACATGTATATATCCGAAATTTAGATTTTTTTTGTTATAGAGTATGCCCTAGAGCCCATGTAATAGGGATGTTTTTCATATGTATGAATTTATATTCTCAATAAAAGGCATCATTCATTTATTAATGCTATGTTTAAATACATGAGTTTGTAAATCTTAAATTAATAAATGAAGTTCTAGATATTATAAACACAGTGCAAAGGCAATCATGAAAGTGTTCATAATGTGAGATGTCTATTGCATGCAAATGTGTTAATATCTAAATATCCCTAGTTATAGAATTAACAAGATAGGACATTGTTAATTCGGACAGACTAGCACATGTTCTACTTCTTGAATGGTTCAAGCAGTGGTTCTCATAACTGTGATTATGGAAGATAATCAAAGCTAACATATGGATGCTTGTTAGAAGAACAAGTTCATTAGAGACCTGCAAAGAGAATCCTCACATGGATATTAAATCTATGTCAGTGAGGAATCTCTTCATAGCGGTTGTACAAGTATCCTTAGACTAGAGATCACCAAAGTTATCTTAAGTAGCATGTGGTATATTTTGACTCCATAACTAATTACTTCCAACTGGTAGTGAACATAGTTAGGAGATTGGATATATCATGACCTACTTGAAGATAGTTGAGTGATTGACAAAAGATTCACCATCCCAAATTTAATAGGGGAAGTTATCTCGAATGATTTTATCATTGCCTTGTTCAGAGAATCTCTAGCCAGAGTAATATGCCAAGATGGATAGAGATCCATGGAGGGCATTTTGGGAACAATGATTAAATTAATAGAATATACATAATTAGATTTATATGAGTTGACAGAAATCCATACTCAGAATCTAATTGAGATAAGAGTGGTGAAAGGAGTAATTGCACGGTAACTATTTCTATGGAAGGGTATAGTTAAATCACTTGACTTTCCTTACATTTGGGTAGTCATGTTGCCTAGCTAGAGGCCAATCATGACTTATATAATGATGTATCAAGAATATCAATAGGGATTGATAAATTGATTTAAAATAGTTTAAATCATGTGAGTTTTGAATAAAACTCACAATTACACATTATACTGCCAACATAGATAGGAACCCAATATGTCGCACACATATAGAAAAAAAAGAATAAAATGGTAAAATGAAAAGGATAATAATATTTGATATTATTATGGGGATATAGAAGTGAATAAGATAATAATTAATTAAAGAGTTTAATTAATTATGATCAAGTAAAATTGTTCGCGAAATTTTTGAGAAATGTTCTGTAAAATTGGATCTAATTGAAATAACATATTTCATAATTGATTATTATTGAACTATAAGTGTTATAATATTGATATAATAATTAATAGATCCATTGGAGGAATTATAAAGGACCAAAGAAATGAAGTTGGCACAGAAGCCCTCCAGAAGAAGGGCCACACGCCAACTCTAAATAGAAGGCCTTAGAGGCCTATTTCTTGGACCAAATTAAATTAAATATGTTACATAAGTGTTTTGAAGCCTACATATTTAATTTGGTCGGATTTGGAATTCATTTGGGTAATTAAATCCAAGTATATGTACAAAGGGCCTAGTTTGTGGGTTTTGTGCATAGTCTTTTGTGAAAGGGCTTAAATTGGATTTAATTGAGCCCAAATAATTATAAATAATTCCAGAAGCTCACTTAATAATTCTCTAGCAATTTTAAAGAGCCCAATTCCATTATGAAGTTGGATTTTTAACCTAACAATAAAAATCCAAGTGATGTGAAAATTAGGGTTAAGTGAACAATTAAGAGAAATAGTTTTTCTCTCCTCCACAAACCCTAGCCACCACTTCCCTTTGCTAGCTCAAGGAATTTTTGGCCAGCCCCTTGTTCTCTCCCAATTGTTGGTTCATTCTATCATTCTCTAGTGTGGATTACTCATTGGAGGTGTTTCATTTTGGACACTATGGTTTGCGATAAAAATCAAAGGTGATTTTTTTTATTTCTCATGATTAATATGCATATTGTAAATTCATGGCAAGATCAGATATATTGGTTAAAAATTTTAAATTTCGCTTATGTATCAGATGCATGTAACCGATAAAATTCCAACATGGTATCAAAGCCAAGTTTTGCCACGAATATACAATTCTATAATTTCTGCATAATAAGTTTTATTTTTGAGTTATTTATTTCATGAACTTTAAAATATCAGATTTGATTGCTCATGAATGAGAAATATTGATTTCTGGAAATAAGTGTGATCAAATATATATATAACGGAAACAAAAACAATTCTTTTGAGAAAAGGATTTTATGTTTTGCGTGAAGAGCTTTTAATTTTAGGGGATGTTCTAAATTAATTTTTTATAGATCCATTATAAGATCATTTAGATGATAATTTATGTGTTTAATATGTGATATTAAGCCATAAGATCAAACGAAATTAAAATCGAACAAGTTTTGCATGAAAACTAGTATAGTCGAAAAGTTCGATAAATTGGTGTTCTTCGTGTGTTCTTGATATGTTCTTGGTGTGTTCTTATTTAGAAAGATTTTTAATCTTCTAAATCTGATATATCTGATATATTAAAGTGTTTTTAATTAATTTTATTAATTAAAATGGGCCTCAAATTATTTTGATTAATTTTAATTCATTAAAACCACTTAATAGGCTTAATTATGTTTACGGACTTAGTTTAAATTAGTGAATGACTTGATGGGTCCAAGGAGCTGATTTAAATTAAATATTATAAACAATAATTAAGTTTATTAATGTGTTTTAAGGGCTAGAGTGGGCTTGGCTCATTTCAAAAGGCCCAAATGGTCCAATAGACACAAAACTAGTTTGTGTGTGAACACATTTAGGGTTTTATTTGGTGGATTTCAGCCTACCCTTTATCTTAAGCCCAAAATTAATTCTTTTAACTATTTAATATGATTAATTAATTAAATAATTAATTAATAATTAATTAATAATCAATTGGATTGATTATTAAGGCAAAAACACATGCATGCAAAAAGGTTTCCTAAAATGAAAGTTTCCAAAATGGAAAAAGTTTCCTAATTTGATCACATTATTAAAATAACTCAAAAGTATATTTCAAGAGTTGAAACAAAGTTAGTAATCCATTACTTTATGCATTAAAAATGCATATAAGGGTGTATGATTGGCATGATGGATAGTTATGGACAAGGCCCAATGTGATTGAGCATTATGCATGTTTTGGCCCAATGAGGACTTTCATGTCCCGGCCAGTTAGTTTTGGTTTGTATTTCTTTTTAAATTGTAATATGTAATTAGATTACTTAGATTATAATTAGAAATAGAGATGGAGACCACTATCAAGGAGTAAGATGGGTTAGATGGAGATCCAACAAACTTGAAGATAATGTAATTATTTTTCTTGTTTGAATCATGCATACTACCTAGGTGTGACCTTTTAATTTCCCTCTTGGCTCAGGAAAATTAATGTAGTAAAGTCCATAACTATACCATACTTGTATGCTTATATTTATGTGATAGATATAGGATGCATACCAATGTATGCCAACCATGTATGATGAGACTTAATTAACTAAAACCCTCAAACAAATACTAAGGTATATAAGCCTTCCATTAATTTGAGGAGAACCAAAGTTCTTTATAGTGTGGGTTGTTGACCACAGTCAAGCTCACATTATATCGAATATGTTTAAATCTAATTAAATGGGTCATCTTAGCTAGCCCATTAGCTTGTTGACCACAGTCAAGGTTAATGGTTCTAGAGGCAAGATTAGGAAATGCATATACGATATGCATGCTTCAAGAGTTGATAACCTAATGATCCAATAGTTGTGTAGAGACATAATTGGTATAGAGATACCTACCTTTCAAGGTTATGGAGTTTAGCTTGTTGACCACAGTCAAGGTCAAATTACATATCAAGGATTGGATATTGGCCCACTAGGAAAACCATCGGGTTTTCTCGGATTATATAGTAAGGGCTATTAATTTGTAATAAAATAGTGGGAGTAAATGGATTAATTAAAGACCTTATTAATGCATACATATATATGAACATACTCTCATAAGTTTTCCTTTTCACATCTAGGTCATCATCATGAGCACATCAAACATTAATATATGATCAATCTTGGATAACAAGCTGGTTGGCAGCAATTATTCTGACTGGATTAGGCAAGTGAGAATTGTTCTCAAAGTTGAAAAGATCCATTATGTCTTGGATAAAGATCCACCACCACTTTCATCAAAAGATGCCATTGATGAGATCAAAGGCACTTATCGAAAATACATGGAGGATAGTGAAGCAGCAGCATGTCTGATACTGGGTGCTATGTCCTCGGAGCTTTAGAAGCAACATGAGATGATGGATGTTAGAACCATCATTTTGCATCTTGAGGAGCTTTATTCTTCCCAGGCTAGAACTGAGCAATATGAGATTGCTCGAGCTCTATTTAGTTGCAAAATGGTGGAAGTCACTTCAACTGCTACTCATGCATTGAGAATGTATGGGTATATTGAGCATTTGAGTAGACTTGGCTATGTTCTGGATAATGATCTATACATAGATTTAATCTTGTACTCGTTGGCTCTAAGTTATGCACCTTTTGTGCTTAACTTTAACATGAACAAGATCCAAGTAACCATTCCTGAGTTAATCAACATGCTCAAGACAACTGATGGATCCTTTAAGAAGGATCCAAAAGGTGTCATGGTTGTCACTTCTGCTAAAGGCAAGAAGCAGAAGAAAAAGAAGACAACCAAGGCGCAGCCAAAGAATGGTGGTATCTCCAAGAAGAAGGTTGCCAAGAAAGAGAATCCCAAAGGAACTTGCTTTCATTGTGGAAAGGATGGTCATGGGAAACGTAACTGTAAGGCCTATCTAGATTCTCTCAAGGAGAAGAAGCAAGCTGATGCTTCTACTTTAGGTATTCATATGATTGAAATTAATACTTATTCTATTGCTTCAAAATAATCTTGGCTATTAGATACCGGATGTGGATCTCATTTATGTAATGATCTACAGGGGCTTAGAAGTTTTAGAAGAGTTGGAAAGGCAGAGATATGTTTGCATTCAGCTACTGGACAAAACACCTCTACAATAGTTGTGGGGACTTACTATTTACCTCTTCCTATTGGCTTAGTACTGGAATTAAATAATTGTTATTATGTTCCAGCTTTATCCAAGATTATTATTTCTTTTAGTTGTTTATTGAATGATTATGACATTTCTTTAAAGGACAAGTGTTGTTACATTTTTAAGAACAATATGTTTTATGCAAAAGCTATCATTGAGAATGGTATATTTGTTCTTCATTTAATTAAAGAAGTGCATAATGTGGATACCAAGAGAATGAAACATGATAATCTAAATACCTCATATTTATGGTATTGTCGTTTAGGCCATATAAATGAGAAACGCATGAAAAAATTGCACAAGTCAGGTGATTTGGGATCATTTGATTATGAATCATTTGATACATGCAAATCTTGTTTATTGGGAAAAATGACAAAAGCTCCCTTTATTGGTAAAGGAGAATGAGCTAAAATGGTTTTGGACTTAATACATTCAGATGTATGTGGTCCAATGACTACACATGCCAGAGGAGGTTACTTCTACTTCATTACTTTCATAGATGATTATTCCAGGTTTGGATACATCTATCTAATGAAATATAAATCAAAAGCATTTGAAAAGTTCAAAGAATTCAGAAATGAAGTAGAGAAACAACTTAGTAAGAGTATTAAAATACTTAGATCAGATCGAGGTGGAGAATACTTAAGCCAAGAGTTTTCGGATTATCTTAGAGATAATGGGATTTTATCTCAATGGACTCCACCATATACACCACAAGACAATGGTGTATCTGAAAGGAGAAATCGAACACTATTAGATATGGTTCGATCAATGATGAGCCGAGCAGACTTGCCTAAGTTTTTTTGGGGATATGCACTAGAAACTGTTGTTTATGTGTTAAACAGAGTTCTTAGTAAATCGGTTGATGTTACTCCATATGAGATGTAGAATAACAAGAAACCCATGCTTTCTCATATAAAAGTATGGGGTTGTCCTGCTTATGTGAAGAGGACAATGTCAGACAAACTAGATGTTAAGTCTGACAAATGTTTATTTGTGGGATATCCAAAAGAAAAATTTGGATATTATTTCTATCATCCCTTAGAACAAAAGGTATTTGTTTCAAGGCATATTGTCTTCTTAGAAAGAGAATTTCTCTTACGAGAGGACAGTGGGAGTAAAATTAAACTTGGTGAAGTTCAAGACCCACAAATAGAAGCAGATCAACCGATTGAACCCGAAACTGAATTTCATAATGATGAGATTGTAGTTGAACCTGATTATACATAAAATCCTAGAAGATCTACTAAGATGCATTCTATCCCTGTGAGATATGGATTTCACATTGATTCGAATAAAGGCATAACTATAATAGAGGACAATGAGCCTACATACTATCAAAAAGTTTTGAAAAGTTCAGAACATTATTTATGGCTTAAGGCTATGCAGTCTGAAATGGACTCCATATATGAGAACAAAGTATGGACTTTGACTCAACCACCTAAAGGGATAAAACCCATAGGGTGCAAATGGGTCTTCAAAAAGAAGACCAACATGAAAGGTAATATAGTTATCTATAAAGCTCGCTTAATAGCAAAGGGCTATCATCAAAAAGAAGGTATTGACTATAACAAAACCTTTTCTCCTGTAGTGATGCTTAAGTCTATAAGAATACTTTTAGCCATTACAGCTCATTATGAATATGAGATTTGGCAAATAGATGTGAAGATAGCTTTCCTAAATGGAAATTTGACTAAGGATGTGTATATGACACAGCCAGAAGGGTTCACATTAGGAAATGGCGAAAAGGTATGCAAGCTTCAAAGATCCATTTATGGATTGAAGCAAGCTCTAAAAGCTAAAATATACGATTCAATGAGACAATCAAAGAGTTTGGTTTCTCACAGAATGAAGATGAATCTTTTGTGTATAAAAGGGTCAGTGGGAGTGCAATTGTTTTCCTAGTTCTATATGTGGATGACATATTGATCATGGGAAATGACATTTCTCTTCTCCAATCTATTAAAATATGGTTATCCAAGCAATTATCCATGAAAGACCTTGGAGAAGCATCCTATATTCTGGGAATAAGGATCTATAGAGATAGATCCAATAGGTTGCTAGGTCTTTCTTAAAGTACATATATAGATAAAGTATTGAAGAGGTTCAATATGGATCTCTCTAAGAAAGAGTTTATACCCATGGTGCATGAGAAACACCCTTCTAAGTCTATGTGTCCACAGACACTAGAGGATAGAGAGAGCATGAATAGAATACCATATGCATCTACAATTGGTTCTATCATGTATGCTATGTTATGTACACGTCCAGATGTAGCATTTGCTTTGGTGTCACTAGCAGATTCCATTCCAATTTTGGTGAGGAACACTGGGCAGCTGTCAAGAATATCCTTAAGTACTTGAGAAGGACTAAGGATATATTCTTGGTATATGGAGAGGGTAGTTTGGAAGTAAATGGGTATACAGATGCCAGCTTCCAATCTGACAAAGATAATTGTAAATCACAGTCTGGTTATGTGTTCATAATGTGAGGAGGAGCAGTTAGTTGGAAGAGTTCCAAACAAAAAATAACTGCTGATTCCACGACAAAAGCTGAGTACATTGCTACTTTGAAAGCAGCCAAAGAAGCAGTCTGGATCAAAAAGTTCATAATTGAACTAGGAGTGGTGCCTAGCATTGCTGATCCGATTCCTTTATATTGTGATCACAATGGAGCCATTGCACAAGCAAAAGAACCATGGTCTCATCAGCGATCCAAGCATGTTCTTAGACGCTACCATCTCATAAGGGAAATAGTGGCTAGAAATGATGTGAAAATAGAAAGGGTTCCCATAGATGATAATGTGGTGGATCCCATCACTAAAGCACTTTTCCATATTAAGCATGATCACCATATAAATAGCATGGGTCTAAGACATATGAGTGATTGGCTCTAGTGCAAGTGGGAGATTGTTAGAGAGTATGCCCTAGAGCCCATGTAATAGGGATGTTTTTTATATGTATGAATTTATATTCTCAATAAAAGGCATCATTCATTTATTAATGCTATATTTAAATACATGAGTTTGTAAATCTTAAATTAATAAATGAAGTCCTAGATATTATAAACACAGTGCGAAGGCAATCATGAAAGTGTTCATGATGTGAGATATCTATTGCATGCAAATGTGTTAATATCTAAATATCCCTAGTCATAAAATTAACAAGATAGGGCATTATTAATTCGGACAGACAAGCATCTGTTATGCTTCTTGAATGGTTCAAGCAGTGGTTCTCATAACTGTGATTATGAAAGATAATCAAAGCTAACATGTGGATGCTTTTTAGAAGAACAAGTTCATTGGAGACCTACAAAGAGAATCCTCACATAAATATTAAATCTATGTCAGTGAAGAATCTCTTCATAGCGGTTGTGCAAGTATCCTTAGACTTGAGATCACCAAAGTTATCTTAAGTAGCAAGTGGTATATTTTGACTCCATAACCGATTACTTCCAACTGTGAGTAAATATAGTTAGGAGATTGGGTATAGCATGATCTACTTGAAGATAGTTGAATGATTGACAAAGGATTCACCATCCCAGATTTAATAAGGAAAGTTATCTCGCATGATTCTATAATTGCCTTGTTCATAAAATTTTTGGCCAGAGTAATATGCCAAGATGGATAAAGATCCATGGGGGGCATTTTGGAAACAATGGTTAAATTAATAGAACATACATAATTAGATTTATATGAGTTGACAGAAATCCATACTTAGAATCTAATTGAGATAAGAGTGGTGAAAGGAGTAATTGCACGGTAACTGTTTCTATGGAAGGGTATAGTCAAACCACTTAACTTTCCTGACATTTGGGTAGTCATGATGCCTAGTTAGAAGCCAATCATGACTTGTATAATGATGTATCAATAATATCAATAGGGATTGATAAAATGATTTAAAGGAGTTTGAATCATGTGAGTTTTGAATAGAACTCACAATTACACATTATACTGCCAACATGGACAGGAAACCAATATTTCATACATATAGAGAAAAAGGATAAAATGGTAAAATGACAAGGATAATAATATTTGATATTATTATGGGGATAGAAAAGTGAATAAGATAATAATTAATTAAAGAGTTTAATTAATTATGATCAAGTAAAATTATTCGCAAAACTTTTGAGAAATGTTATGTAAAATATAAACTAATTGAAATAACGTATTTCATAATTGATTTTTATTGAAATATAAGTGTTATAGGGTTGAAATAATAATTAATAGGTCCATTGGAGGAATTATAAAGGGCCAGAGAAATGAAGTTGGCACAAAAGCCCTCCAGAAGAAGGGCCACATGCCAACTTCAAACAGAAGACCTTAGAGGCCTATTTCTTGGACCAAATTAAATTAAATATGTTAAATAAGTGTTGTGTAGCCTACATATTTAATTTGGTTGGATTTGGAATTCATTTGGGTAATTAAATCCAAGTATATGTACAAAGGGCCTAGTTTGTGGGTTTTGTACATAGTCTTTTGTGAAATGGCTTAAATTGGATTTAATTGAGCCAAAATAATTATAAATAATTCCAGAAGCCCAATTAATAATTCTCCAGCAATTTTAAAGATCCCAATCCCATTATGAAGTTGGATTTTTAACCTAACTATAAAAATCCAAGTGATGTGAAAATTAGGGTTAAGTGAACAATTAAGAGAAATAGTTTTTCTCTCCTCCACAAACCCTAGCCGCCACTTCCCTTTGCTAGCTCAAGGGATTTTCAGCCAGCCCCTTGTTCTCTCTCAATTGTTGGTTCATTCTATCATTCTCTAGTGTGGATTACTTATTGGAGGTGTTCGATTTTGGACACTATAGTTTACGACAACTCGGTGTGAAGGAAAATCAACAGTACAACAAAAATCAAAGGTGATTTTTCTTATTCTCATTAATATGTATATTGTAAATTCATGGCAAGATCAGATATATTGGTTAAAAATTTTAAATTCCACTTATGTATGAGATGCATGTAACCGATAAAATTCCAACATTTTTTTACATTATTTAACAAACATTGTGTATGTTGTTTCAACATTTAATTATTATTTTTATTATATTAATGTATAACCAGATAAAATAATGCTTTTATCTGAAAATATAATAGCATATACTTATGTCAATATATAATTTATTGACAGGCTGGATGCAAAGGAAAAGTTAAATATTTAAAATTTAAGCTAAATATACTGCTTATTACAGATTAGGGCTGGTTCAACAACATAACAAATCGGATTACATTGTATTCGATACCCAATGTATTATGTTAATATATGATAGCAAAACCATTTATGGAATTATCGTATTACGGAGTAATATTACAATATATTATGTTAATATAGAATAACAACATTGATTATATTATTTTTGGAAATAAGTGAATATGATGTCGTTATATTACATCATCTAATATATTGTATTACGGAGTAATATTTTACACTAATTGAATACGGCAGTATAATGTAGTATTTTCATTTTATATTTGTTACAGTGACGTCCTTCCAATTTATTCAATTGACATGAAGCATCCCAAAAAATATATATATATATATATATTAAAGGAAAAAAAACTTAAAGTGAATGATATAATAAAACCTAATACATCATATACATGACATACAAAATCTTAATACAATGTATTCACTGGATAGATGAATACATTGTATTCTGTTGTATTTTTATAGTGTGATCATTGATTATATTCGATTATATCATGGTACCGTGACATCGAATACAATGTACTCGCATTTTCTGAATAATATATTGCATCATTTGTAACCCAATATATTACATGCAAACTTACTTAATAATGTTGTTTTATTTAATTATAGAAACACGAAATTTTATAATTTAGGAATTAAAATACATTGAAATTCAGTTTTGTTCATAATGCCCACAAACAACATGGCAACATTCAAGATTGGACCCGAGGGGGCTTGGTGTTTGATGCAAGAACCACAGCATGCTTGTCATCGTCATAAAAAAATGTAAATTCCACTGTGTCGCAAAATCGCACCCCATACCCAGCTGTAAACGTACTAAATCCGGCGTCGAAGTAACCACCAATGACTTCTTCATCCAATCCTAATACAGGAGTGTACTCAATAGGCTAGTACTAGTCTATATTCTTGCAATACATTTGTACAGTCTTTTTCATCGTGCCTAGACATTTTGCAAAATGGGTTGGTATAACCTGCAATCAAAAGAGGGTAGTTTAATGATTTTATATGAATAATAATATAATTAATACATGAAATTTTTAATTTTATAGGCCTAAGTAAATATTACCATCCTTGAAAGGAAATCCAACTCAGTTATCTTCGTAAAAAAATTCTCAAAGTTATCCCCAATTGAAGAATTTTTCAGCCACGTTACGTTGTCTTTAAAGACTGCATCGTTGGGTGGCATACCGTAATCGATTTCACTTTTAGAGTAATGCCAAATTCTGATCTTAAATTCAAATCGAGTGAACTCGTACATCATAACCCTAATAAGATAGATCAATGAGTAATGTTTTTGTATTCGCTCGATACCTTCTGAAATGTAGTGATAATCATGTTGATAAGTGTGTTGGTGTACTGTCCTGACTTTAAATAAATGGAATGACTTTTCACCCACTCAAACAGTAATGTATTCATTCAATGGTAGAATCATAGCACAGATTGCTCGTCATGGAAGTCTCTGCAAAATACAAGCATTCGAGTATATAAAAGCATATGTCGTAGGTTTGTTTGTAATAGTAATTTTATTAAAAAATCAAAAAATTATAATAAATAAAGGGAACTATCAAAATATTAATTTTAGGAAAAAATAGCATAAACCGACCCATGTTTGTCTTGGACCATCAACGGTTAACCAAAATATATCGCCACTTGTTTGCATTGTTGCTTGCAGACCGAATATCAGAATAGAGGTTGAGCTTAGAGATGTCAAATGTCAATATAAGAATTTAAGAACATGAGTTGAGAGTTCGAATAGGGTTAGTCAGTTTAGGGAGGAGAAGAGACAAATATTGAATCTTGAATGGGGTGCAGGGAGATAACCGACCTTTCTGATACAGATATATGTAAAGTAGCCTTTTTAGTTCACGTGAAAAGTAGTTTCTTGATTAAAATCGGTTAAAATTTGAATGTTACAAAATTACCCCTCGTTGTACTTACAATCAAAACCGACATGACCATTTGTTAAAGAGGACGTATATGTAACAGCCTAAGACTCTGTTTCTCACTTACTCTATATTTGTTGGAAACTTTACTCTCCCCTCAAGTATCTTGGCTAATCATTGGCGTCCTATATCTCATTTGCTTAACTAATGCTTTTTTAATTTCATTACTCTTATTGATAGTTATTTGTTGATATCTAGTAACTCTATCCCTCGAGTATTTGTTCCACTGTCCTCGAATCGGAACTAGGAAGATTTTATTACTTCAGCAAATCAATGAATCCAAGGTAAATACGTTTGTAATTTCACAATATAAATTTGATTTATTGTCTTTTAAAAATTATAATTTTTGGCCTGATTGTGTGGATGTGTGTGTCTATCTATGTGTGTAAGGGTTTTTTTTTCTTATTATCATTTTATATATTCTAAAATCTGAATTTATCTTTCTTACTTTGGTGAGTGATATTTGGGGTTAGCATGTATTTGATGTTCGCAAATTGCCAAGAAATAATTAACAAACTGCATACATTGTTTAATAGTTAGGGAAACCAATCCGAATGCAATGTATTACACAACCACATATAGAGTTCTTTATTTTGTTGCCAATTTGATTTTGAACTGAATACAACCTGAATAGAACTAATTGGCAAACTGTATACATTTCACACAACCCGATATAACTGCTTAAATTTGTTTATCTACAAAATTATGTCGTTGTTATGTATCTATCAAATTTGCAATCTTATAGACAATTCCTTTATTCAATATATTATGATTTTTGCTTTGTAATTTTCCTATCATTCTGTTAGTCATGCTAAAATTTATTCTTCACTTATATGGTCGTATTGAAATATAAGTTAATCGTAAACTTCATTACATTCACCCCAATAATACCCTACTTCTTTGACAGATAATGATGGAATTGATCAAGCCTAAACAAAAAATGAAGGTATTGAACTTTATTATTTATTTTAGAATTTTCATTCGAATTATATTTATATGTTTGTTTATTATGATATATAAACTGTTTTTTTTAAATCATTGATAGAAATTTGTTAGCATATATTGAGGTTAAAATGATATAATTTCAAAGCGCTTTCATATAATATCTTAATGTTAAAATTGTTATATGTTGTGTTTGTTGTACAGCAGGCCATGAATTCGAACAAAGATACCAAAGATTGTGATGTCAGCAAAGTGAGCTTCTGCATGGATTTCAATGCAATTTCAAATATTAAAGCAATGTTGAATGACAATCAAAAAAGGATGTTCAGCGAAATATGTTTTAGATATTTTTTGGACATGCCCAAAGTTACTGCTCAAGGGCAACTCATTCATTCACTATTATTGAGGGAAATTGTTACTGAGAACAGGCAGCAATTATGGGTGAAGGTGAATGATGTAAAATTGAAGTTTGGGTTAGAAGAATTTAAGTGTGTTACTGGTTTAAAGTGCAAAGGAGACTTCAATAAAAATTGAATATCTAACGATGGTGTTGAGTTCATCAATAGATATTTTGGAGGAGCAAAAAAAGTGATAAGGGACATGGTTAAAGATGTTTTTATGGAAGGAAAATGGGATTCTGATGAAGACGGGCTTAAATTGGCAATACTCTATTTTGTTCACAGCTTTATTATGGCAGGAGTGAAAAGTAGGTGGGTGAGGCCAGAGGATATTGCAATTATTGACAACGGACTATACAATGACTATCCTTGGGACAGGGGCTCATTTAACATGACCATCCAAAGTCTTAAGGGAAGTCTTCATAATGGGATACCCTCATCCTACAGGTTGCAAGGTTTTCCACTGGCCTTTAAAGCTTGGTTCATCGAATGTTGTCATAAAGTAAAAGCCAGGTTCGCAGAGGACTGCGAGGACAAGCAACCCAGAATCTTGAGATGAAAAATCAAAAATTACTTAAATACTCGTATGATCAATAGCTACCTTTTCCATCAAAAGGCGACTTTTGTTTAATTATTTGTAGTTTTTTTATTTTGGTTTTAATAAATATTTGTTTAAAATTTATATTTACTTTTCGTTACATTTGGATTGCAATGTTCAGCATATGTGTTGTATTCAAATACACTGTATTATGCTATTCAAATAGTTTAGTAAATGCTATGACAAAAAACCGTATACAATGTTTTTAAAAAAAACTAACTGCAATGTAATCATGGTGCACATAGTGGATTTATTGTATTATATCATAGAAAAGCTCTGTAGAATGTGGTAAAACAGGAATAATGCATGTGAAGAGTTAATTTGATAAAAATGAATAGTGTTTATCCTATTACCGAAGATTGATATGTCGTCAATTTACATGTGAATTTGGTGCAACTTTCTTTGTTATTGTTGGTTTTTAACGGTTACATGCATCACATACATGAGCGGAATTTTAAAATTTTTTAACCATTAGATCTGATCTTGCCATGAATACACAATATAACTATATGAGAATAAGAAAAATCACTTTTGATTTTTGTTGAACAATTGATTTTACTTCGCACCGGGTTGTCACAAACCACAGTGTCCAAAATCGAACACCTCCAATGAGTAATCCACACTAGAGAGGGGTAAATTGAACCAAAAAATTAGTGTTTAACTAGGGCTGGCAGAAATTCCCAAGAGCTAGCTTAGGAGTTGGCGCAAAAGGGAGAGAGAATTAAGAGAAAAGACTTTCCTTTTGTTTTTAATCACTTAACCCTAATTCTCATTAGTTGGCCTTTTATAGTTAGGTTAAAATTCCAACTCCTTAATGAGATTGGGCTCTTTAAAATTTCTGGAGAATTATTAATTGGGCCTCTGGAATTAATTATAATCATTTAGGCTTAATTAAATTCAAATTAAATCTTTTCATAAAAGACCATGCACAAAATCCACAAACTAGGCCCTTTGTGCATCTAATTGGATTTAAATACCCAAATGGATTTCAAATCCAACCAAATTAAATATGTGAGTTCCATAACATTTATGTAACATATATAAATTTATTTGGTCCAAAAAAAAGCCCTCTAAGCCCTTCTGTATGGAGTTGGCGTGTGGCCCTCTTCTGGAGGGCTTTCGCCAACTTTCTTCATTCCTTTGGCCCTTAATAATTCCTCCAATGGTCCTATTAATTATTATATCAGTCCTATAATACTTATAGTAGTCTTATAACACTTATAAGACAATAATAATTAATTATAAAATACATTATTTCATTTAGGTCCAATTTACAGAACATTTCTTAAAAGTTTTGCGGACAATTTTATTTGATCATAATTAATTAACCTCTTTAATTAATTATTATCATATTCTCTTCTCTACCTTCATAATAATATCAAATATTACTATCCTTGTCATTTTACCATTTTACCCTTTTCTCTATATGTGTGTGACCTATTGGGTTCCTGTCCATGTTGGCAGTATAATATGTAATTATGAGTTCTATTCAAAATTCTCATGATTCAAACTCCTTTAAATCATTTTATCAATCTCTATTGATATTTTGATACATCATTATACAAGTCATGATTGGCCTCTAGCTAGGCATCATGACTACTCAAATGTCAGGAAAGTCATGTGGTTTGACTGTACCCTTCCATAGAAACAGTTACCGTGCAATTACTCCTTTCACCACTCTTATCTCAATTAGATTCTGAGTATGAATTTCTGTCAACTCATATAAATCTAATTATGTATGTTCTATTAATTTAACCATTGTTCCTAAAATGCCCTTCATGGATCTCCATCCATCTCGGCATATTACTCTGGCCAGAGATTCTCTGAACAAGGCAATTATAGAATCATGTGAGATAACTTCCCTTGTTAAATCTGGGATGGTGAATCCTTTGTCAATCACTCAACTATCTTCAAGTAGGTCATGATATACCCAATCTCCTAACTATGTTCACTCCCAGTTGGAAGTAATCAGTTATGGAGTCAAAGTATACCACTTGCTACTTAAGATAACTTTGGTGATCTCAAGTCTAAGGATACTTGCACAACCGCTATGAAGAGATTCCTCACTGACATAGATTTAATATCCATATGAAGATTCTCTTTGCAGGTCTCTAATAAACTTGTTCCTCTAACAAGCATCCACATGTTAGCTTTGATTATCATCCATAATCACAGTTATGAGAACCACTGCTTGAACCATTCAAGAAGCATAACATGTGCTAGTCTGTCCGAATTAACAATGTCCTATCTTGTTAATTCTATGACTATGGATATTTAGATATTAATACATTTGCATGCGATAGACATCTCACATCATGAACATCTTCATGATTGCCTTTGCACTGTGTTTATAATATCTAGGACTTCATTTATTAATTTAAGATTTACAAACTTATGTATTCAAACATAGCATTAATAAATGAATGATGCCTTTTATTAAGAATATAAATTTCATACATATGAAAAACATCCCTATTACATGGGCTCTAGGGCATACTCTCTAACAATCTCCCACTTGCACTAGAGCCAATCACTCATATGTCTCAGACGTATGCTATTTATATGGTGATCATACTTTATCTGGAAAAGTGCTTTAGTGAGGGGATTCGCCACATTGTCATCTGTGGGAACCCTTTTTATTTTCACATCATTTCTAGCTACTATTTCCTTTATGAGATGGTAGCGTCTGAGAACATGTTTGGATCGCTGATGAGACCGTGGTTCCTTTGCTTGTGCAATGGCTCCATTGTTGTCACAATATAAAGGAATCGGATCAACAATGCTAGGTACCACTCCTAGTTCGGTTATGAACTTTTTTGATCCAAACTGCTTCTTTGGCTGCTTCTGAAGTAGCAATGTACTCAGCTTGCATCGTGGAATTCGCAGTCGTTTCTTGTTTGGAACTTTTCCAACTAACTGCTCCTCCTCCTATTACGAACACATAACCAGATTGTGATTTACAATCATCTTTATCAGATTGGAAGCTGGCATCTGTATACCCATTTACTTCCAAACTGCCCTCTCCATATACCAAGAATATATCCTTAGTCCTTCTCAAGTACTTAAGAATATTCTTGACAGTTGCCCAATGTTCCTCTCCAAAATTGGATTGAAATCTGCTTGTGACACTCAAAGCAAATGCTACATCTGGACGTGTACATAACATAGCATATATGATAGAACCAATTGCAGATGCATATGATATTCTGTTCATGCTCTCTCTATCCTCTAGTATTTGCGAACACATAGACTTAGAAAGGTGTTTCCCATGCACCATGGGTATAAACCCTTTCTTAGATAGATCCATATTGAACCTCTTCAATACTTTATCTATATATGTACTCTGAGAAAGACCTAGCAACCTATTGGATCTATCTCTATAGATCCTTATACCCAGAATATAGGATGCTTCTCCAAGGTCTTTCATGGAGAATTGCTTGGATAACCATATTTTAACAGATTGGAGAAGAGAAATGTCATTTCCCATGATCAATATGTCATCTACATATAGAACTAGGAAGACAATTGCACTCCCACTTACCCTTTTATACACACAAGGTTCATTTTCATTCTGTGAGAAACCAAACTCTTTGATTGTCTTATTGAATCGTATGTTCCAGCTCCTAGAGGCTTGCTTCAATCAATAAATGGATCTTTGAAGCTTGCATACCTTTTCGCCATTTCCTGATGTGAATCCTTCTGGTTGTGTCATATACACATCCTCAGAAAGATTTCCATTAAGGAAAGCTGTCTTCACATCCATTTGCCAAATCTCATAATCATAATGAGCTGCAATGGCTAAAAGTATTCTTATGGACTTAAGCATCGCTACAGGAGAAAAAGTTTCGTCATAGTCAATACCTTCTTTTTGACGATAACCTTTTGCTACTAAGCGAGCTTTATAGGTAACTATATTACCTTCCATGTCAGTCTTCTTTTTGAAGACCCATTTGCACCCTATGGGTTTTATCCCTTCAGGTGGTTGAGTTAAAGTCCATACTTTATTCTCATACATGGAGTCCATTTCGGACTGCATAGCCTTAAGCCATAAATCACGTTCTGAACTGTTCAAAACTTCTTGATAGCTTGTAGGCTCATTGTCCTCTACTACAGTTATGCCTCTATCCGAATCAACGTGAAATCCATATCTCACAGGGATAGAACGCATCCTAGTAGATCTTCTAGGATTTTGTATATAATCAGGTTCAACTATAATCTCATCATTATGAAATTCAGTTTCGGGTTCAATCGGTTGATCATCTTCTATTTGTGGGTCTTGAACTTCACCAAGCTCAATTTTACTCCCACTGTCCTCTCGTAGGAGAAATTCTCTTTCCAAGAAGACAGCATGCCTTGAAACAAACACCTTTTGTTCTAAGGGATGATAGAAATAATATCCAAATGTTTCTTTTGGATATCCCATAAATAAACATTTGTCAGACTTAACATCCAGTTTGTCTGACATTGTCCTCTTCACATAAGCAGGACAGCCCCATACTTTCATATGAGAAAGCGTGGGTTTCTTGTTATTCCACATCTCATATGGAGTAACATCAACCGATTTACTAGGAACTCTATTTAACACATAAACAGCAGTTTCTAGTGCATATCCCCAAAAAGACTTAAGCAAGTCCGCTCGGCTCATCATTAATCGAACCATATCTAATAGTGTTCGATTTCTCCTTTCAGATACACCATTGTGTTGTGGTGTATATGGAGGAGTCCATTGAGATAAAATCCCATTATCTCTAAGATAATCCTGAAACTCTTGACTTAAGTATTCTCCACCTCGATCTGATCTAAGTGTTTTAATACTTTTGCCAAGTTGTTTCTCTACTTCATTTCTAAACTCTTTGAACTTTTCAAATGCTTCAGACTTATATTTCATTAGATAGATGTATCCAAACCTGGAATAATCATCTATGAAAGTAATGAAGTAGGAGTAACCTCATCTGGCATGTGTAGTCATTAGACCACATACATCTGAATGTATTAAGTCCAAAACCATTTTAGCTAGTTCTCCTTTACCAATAAAGGGAGCTTTTGTCATTTTTTCCAATAAACAAGATTCACATGTATCAAATGATTCATAATCAAATGATCCCAAATCACCTGACTTGTGTAACTTGGTCATGCGTTTTTCATTTATATGGTTTAAACGACAATGCCATAAGTATGAGGTATTCAGATTATCATGTTTCATTCTCTTGGTATTCACATTATGTACTTCTTTAATTAAATCAAGAACAAATATACCATTCTCAATGATAGCTTTTGCATAAAACATATTGTTCTTAAAAATGTAACAACATTTATCCTTCAAAGAAATATCATAATCGTTCATCAAACGACTGAAAGAAATAATACTTTTGGATAAGACTGGAACATAATAATAATTATTTAATTCCAGTACTAATCCACTAGGAAGAGACAAATAGTAAGTCCCCACAACTGTTGTAGAGATGTTTTATCCAGTAGCTGACTGCAAACATATCTCTGCCTTTCCAACTCTTCTAAAGCTTCTAAGCCCCTGTAGATCATTACATAAATGAGATCCACATCCGGCATCTAATACCCAAGATTGTTTTGAAGCAATAGAATAAGTATTAATTTCAATCATATGAATACCTGAAGTAGAAGCATCAACTTGCTTCTTCTCCTTGAGAGAATCTAGATAGGCCTTGCAGTTACGCTTCCAATGACCATCATTTCCACAATGGAAGCAAGTTCCTTTGGGATTCTCTTTCTTGGCAACCTTCTTCTTGGAGATCCCACCATTCTTTGGCTGCGCCTTGGTTATCTTCTTCTTCTGCTTCTTGCCTTTAGCAGAAGTGACAACCATGACACTTTTTGGATCTTTCTTAAATGATCCATCAGCTGTCTTGAGCATGTTGATTAACTCAGGAATGGATACTTGGATCTTATTCATGTTGAAGTTAAGCACGAAAGGTACATAACTTGGAGCCAACGAGTACAAGATTAAATCTATGTATAGATCATTATCCATAACATAGCCAAGTCTACTCAAATGCTCAATATACCCATACATCTTCAATGCAAGAGTAGCAGCTGAAGTGCCTTCCACCATTTTGCAACTAAATAGAGCTCGAGCAATCTCATATTGCTCAGTTCTAGCCTGAGAAGAATAAAGCTCCTCTAGATGCAAAATGATGGTTCTAGCATCCATCATTTCATGTTGCTTCTGAAGCTCCGAGGACATAGCACCCAGCATCAGACATGCTGCTGCTTCACTATCCTCCATGTATTTTCGATAAATGCCTTTGATCTCATCAATGGCATCATCTGATGGAAGTGGTGGTGGATCTTTATCCAAGACATAATGGATCTTTTTAGCTCTGAGAACAATTCTCACTTGCCTGATCCAGTCAGAATAGTTGTTGCCAACTAGCTTGTTATCCAAGATTAATCGTATATTAATGTTTGATGTGCTCATGATGATGACCTAGATGTGAAAAAGAAAAGATATGAGAGTATGTTCATATATATGTATGCATTAATAAGGTCTTTAATTAATCCATTTACTCCCATTATTTTATTGCAAATTAATAGCCCTCACTATATAATCCGAGAAAACCTGATGGTTTTCTTAGTGGGCCAATATCCAATCCTTGATACGTAATTTGACCTTGACTATGGTTAACAAGCCAAATTCCATACCCTTGAAAGGTAGGTATCTCTATACCAATTGTGTCTCTACACAACTATTGGATCATTAGGTTATCAACTCTTGATGCATGCATATCATATATGCATTCCCTAATCTTGCCTCTAGAACCATTAGCCTTGACTGTGGTCAACAAACTAATGGGCTAGCTAAGATGACCCATTTAATTAGATTTGAACATATTCGATATAATGTGAGCTTGACTGTGGTCAACAACCCACACTATAAAGAACTCTGGTTCTCCTCAAATTAATGGAAGGCTTATATACCTTAGTATTTGTTTGAGGGTTTTAGTTAATTAAGTCTCATCATACATGATTGGCATACATTGGTATGCATCCTATATCTATCACATAAATATAAGCATACAAATATGGTATAGTTATGGACTTCACTACATTGATTTCCCCGAGCCAAGAGGGAAATCAAAAGGTCACACCTAGGTAGTATGCATGATTCAAACAAGAAAAATAATTACATTATCTTCAAGCTTGTTGGATCTCCATCCGGCCCATCTTGCTCCTTGAAAATGGTCTCCATCTGTATTTCTAATTCTAATCTAAGTAATCTAATTATATATTACAATTTGAAATGAAATACAAACCAAAAACAAGTAGCCGGGACATGAAAGTCCTCATTGGGCCAAAACATGCATAATGCTCAATCACATTGGGCTTTGTCCATAACTATCTATCATGCCAATCGTACACCGTTATATGCCTTTCTAATGCATAAAGAAATGGATTACTAACTTTGTTTCAACCTTTGAAACTATATTTTGAGTTATTTTAATGATGTGATCAAATTAGGAAACTTTTTCCATTTTGGAAACTTTCATTTTAGGAAACCTTTTTGCATGAATGTGTTCTTGCCTTAATAATCAATCAAATTGATTATTAATTAATTATAAATTGATTATTTAATTAATTAATCATATTAAATAATTAAAAGAATCAATTTTGGGCTTAAAACAAGTGTAGGCCGAAACCCACAGAAGAAAAACCCTAAGTGTGTTCACACACAAACTAGTTTTGTGTCATTTGGACCATTTGGGCCTTTTGGAATGAGCCAAGCCCACTCCATCCCTTAAAACCCATTAATAAACTTAATTAATATTTATAATAGTTAATTTAAATCAGCTCCTTGGGCCCACCAAGTCATTCACTAATTTAAACCAAGTCCGTAAACATAATTAAGCCCATTAAGTGGTTTTAATGAATTAAAATTAATCAAATTAATTTAAGGCCCAATTTAATTAATCCAATTAATTAAAAACACTTTAATATATCATATATATCAAATTTAGAAGATCAAAAGTCGTTCTAACCATGAACACATCAAGAACACACGAAGAACACCAATTTATCGAACTTTTCGACAAAACTAGTTTTCATGCAAAACTTGTTCGATTTTAATTCCGTTCGATCCTACGGCTTAATATCACATATTAAACACATAAAATATCATCTAAATGATTTTTAAATGGATCCATAAGAAATAAAATTAGAACAGCCCCTACATTACCTAGGGTTTCACGCCAAACCCTAATGGGTTTCATGCCAAACCCAAATCACAATGCTTCAAAAATTTCGTTTTTGTTTTCACCAAATTTATTTGATCACACATACAACCAGAAATCAATATTTATCATTCATGAACAATCAAATCTAATATTTTAAAGTTCATGAAATAAATAACTCAAAACAAAACAAAACTTATTCCGCAGAAAAATATAGAATTGTATATCCATGGCAAAACCGTGGCTCTGATACCATGTTGGATTTTAACGGTTACATGCATTACATACATGAGCGGAATTTTAAAATTTTTTAACCATTAGATCTGATCTTGCCATGAATACAAAATATAACTATATGAGAATAAGAAAAATCACCTTTGATTTTTGTTGAACAGTTGATTTTACTTCGCACCGGGTTGTCGCAAACCACAGTGTCCAAAATCGAACACCTCCAATGAGTAATCCATACTAGAGAGGGGTAAATTGAACCAACAAATTGGTGTTTAACTAGGGCTGGCCGAAATTCCCAAGAGCTAGCTTAGGAGTTGGTGAAAAAGGGAGAGAGAATTAAGAGAAAAGACTTTCCTTTTGTTTTTAATCACTTAACCCTAATTCTCATTAGTTGGCCTTTTATAGTTAGGTTAAAATTCCAACTCCTTAATGAGATTGGGCTCTTTAAAATTTCTGGAAAATTATTAATTGGGCCTCTGGAATTAATTATAATCATTTGGGCTTAATTAAATCCAAATTAAATCTTTTCATAAAAGACCATGCACAAAATCCACAAACTAGGCCCTTTGTGCATCTAATTGGATTTAAATACCCAAATGAATTCCAAATCCAACCAAATTAAATATGTGAGTTCCATAACACTTATGTAACATATATAAATTAATTTGGTCTAAGAAAAATCCCTCTAAGCCCTTCTGTATGGAGTTGGCGTGTGGCCCTCTTCTGGAGGGCTTTCGTCAACTTTCTTCATTCCTCTGGCCCTTAATAATTCCTCCAGTGGTCCTATTAATTATTATATCAGTCCTATAACACTTATAGTAGTCTTATAACACTTATAGTAGTCTTATAACACTTATAAGACAATAATAATTAATCATGAAATACATTATTTCATTTAAGTCCAATTTACAGAATATTTCTCAAAAGTTCCGCGGATAATTTTATTTGATCATAATTAATTAACCTCTTTAATTAATTATTATCATATTCTCTTCTCTACCTTCATAATAATATCAAATATTACTATCCTTGTCATTTTACCATTTTACCCTTTTCTCTATATGTGTGTGACCTATTGGGTTCCTGTCCATATTGGCAGTATAATATGTAATTGTGAGTTCTATTCAAAATTCACATGATTCAAACTCCTTTAAATCATTTTATCAATCTCTATTGATATTTTGATACATCATTATACAAGTCATGATTGGCCTCTAGCTAGGCATCATGACTACCCAAATGTCAGGAAAGTCATGTGGTTTGACTATACCCTTCCATAGAAACAGTTACCGTGAAATTACTCCTTTCACTACTCTTATCTCAATTAGATTCTGAGTATGAATTTCTGTCAACTCATATAAATCTAATTATGTATGTCCTATTAATTTAACCATTGTTCCTAAAATGCCCTTCATAGATCTCCATCCATCTCGGCATATTACTCCGACCAGAGATTCTCTGAACAAGGCAATTATAGAATCATGTGAGATAACTTTCCTTGTTAAATCTGGGATGGTGAATCCTTTGTCAATCACTCAACTATCTTCAAGTAGGTCATGATATACCCAATCTCCTAACTATGTTCACTCCCAGTTGGAAGTAATCAATTATGGAGTCAAAGTATACCACTTGCTACTTAAGATAACTTTGGTGATCTCAAGTCTAAGGATACTTGCACAACCGCTATGAAGAGATTCCTCACTGACATAGATTTAATATCCATATGAAGATTCTCTTTGCAGGTCTCCAATGAACTTGTTCCTCTAACAAGCATCCACATGTTAGCTTTGATTATCATCCATAATCACAGTTATGAGAACCACTGATTGAACCATTCAGAAAGCATAACATGTGCTAGTCTGTCCGAATTAACAATGTCCTATCTTGTTAATTCTATGACTAGGGATATTTAGATATTAACATATTTGCATGCGATAGACATCTCATATCATGAACACCTTCATGATTGCCTTTGCACTGTGTTTATAATATCTAGGACTTCATTTATTAATTTAAGATTTACAAACTCATGTATTCAAACATAGCATTAATAAATGAATGATGCCTTTTATTAAGAATATAAATTTCATACAAATGAAAAACATCCTTATTACATGGGCTCTAGGGCATACTCTCTAACAGTTATCACCTGTTTAATGTACTATATTGTTATATTATTAACTTACAATTATATTTATGTTTATCATCTGTCTTAGTTGGGCGTACAAAATATCACAATCCCTGTTCAGCAACCCCAGGGAAGATATGGTGATTCTAACTTGACGGATATCCATATCGAGGAGGTTGCTAGTGATGGAGGAAATGAGCTGATGTACTTGACTCAAGACCCACATAAAGATCATGGGGATGAACATATCACCAATCCTGTCGGGTCTACTAGCCAGAGAACTGGTCCAACTGACGGAGGAGGAAGCAATGACAATTTGAAACTGGACGGTTCAAAACATGAAATGGCGAAAGAGGTGCAAGAATTATATAAAAGTCAACTGAAATTGAGGAAGGATATATCCACAATGAAAATGGATATATCCACAATGAAAATGGATATATCCACAATGAAAATGGATATATCCACAATGAAAATGGATATGTCCACAATCAAAAAGGATTTGTCAACATTCGAAATGGATGTTAGAGCAATTAAAGAAAACACCGCCACTATAAAATCGTGTGTATTAGAAATGATGGATATAATGAGCAGTTTGGTGGCAGCTATTAATTCAAATCCATAACACGATGATAAGGATGGCAACATTACATCAGAAAAATATAAAAAAATGTAAGTTATTTATTTATTATTTGTTCTTTAAGGAAGTAGGATTCAACTGATTGATTACACATGCTCATTATGTAATGTTTGGTTTCAAATAATAAATAAAACAATGCTTTGCAATGTTAACAACGTATTTCTAATGTAATTACGATGGTGTGTCATTCCATGGCAAAGAAGAAAAGGAAAAAGATGATGAGGTACATCATGAAACTGATGATGTTCTACTAAATGAGGGACAGGATAAAAAACATGTAAGCTTTTTATTTATTATTTGTTACTTAAGGAAGGCAGGATTCAAGTAATTAATTACTCATGCTTGTAACATAATGTTTGATTTCTTGGAATAAAACAATGCCATAATTTTAAACTGGTATCTGAATTCCAATTAGGATGGTGTTGATTCATCGGGAAGAAGCAAAAGCAAAAGGACCTGAGGAAGATCATGAAACTAATGTTGTTCTATTTACGGGGAAATATGAAGGAAAAATACATCAAGATCAGCATGAAAAAGTCCAGAATTATTCCGATTTCAAATTTGATAATACTATTGGTATTATATTGGATGCAGTAAAGATTTATGAGGTAGAAAGAGAGGAAAAATTGGGCGTTGACAATAATGCACATCAGTCGTCTTCATCACTAGATCCAAAAGAAAAATTTGCTATTGAAGATCATGAACACCATGGTGATCAATTCCATGGAAAACATGAAATGCAGATTGATGAACAGCAGCATAAGAAGCGAGATTCAATAGATGCAAATGTAAATAAAAATGTAAGTTGATTATTTAGATCCATTTTTCAACTAAATGTTTAAAAAGAGTTGAATACATTGCAAATGATATGATTAGTTAGTGCTATTTTAATGCAGCTAGTTTGTAGAAAATTTTTTGCATTGGTTTGTGACAAATTTTCAAAGGATGAATTGCCGATGTCAACAAACAAACACGCCGGGAAATCTGAAAGGAATGATCATCCTTTTAATATAAGCATTGAGCAACATCTTGATTTATTGAAGTTAAAAGAATTCAATGCCTAGTTTGACACTGGCATCATAACCAAAAAGACAGCCAGGTAAATTGGTGTACACTCTTAATATTTCGATTGGTGCATAAGTTTTTTTTTTGTGTTTGTGTTGTTGTATCTTCCAATTGCTGCATAAGTTTTGCTTATGTTTGTGTTGTTGCAATAAGTACAACCTTTATAGTTTAATATATTATTTTATTTTTTATTTTTTAAGGGACAAATGTAAGGTGTATGCAAGCCAATACAGACAGTTAAGTGATGCTTTTGATTTTACATGTGAAAGTGTTAGACAAAAAATATGGTCATATACATTGGTGTCTCCCAAAAAAGAAATGACATATTCGGTATGTATACTTCAACGAAAAGAACACAATGAATTCGATTTTGATTAGGGCAGACAATGGTCTGTACCCAACAACATAATACACCGTATACACTTTTAAACAAATGCACGTATTTGATGTAATATTTCTTTAATTTTTGCAGCACATGGATATAATTTTTTATTATCTAAGGAAGAAGTACAAACTCGAAGGCAATGTACGGGGTTCCTTCATCACAACAGACTGCATGTTTGATCAAAATGTCCAGTTTATACACGAAAGTTTAACCACAAACCCTGAGGACAAATCATTTATAACATACGAACATATGCTGGTTCAATATATACTTAGGAATCACATAAAGCACAATCGTCTATGGGTCGAGGTTGATGAGATACTTTTCCCTATCAATGTTGACAGAGTCCACTGGATTTTGGGAAGGCTGATATTGAAGGAAAGAAAAATTGTCGTGTATGACTCTCTACCTTCACCAACTCTGAAAACAAGTGTTGACGTCGCGGTGAAAGCATACATTGTTGTGATTCCAATGTTCTTAGACCTTATTAATTTTTGGCTCAAAGTAAAGGACATACCAGATATATCCAAATTTTCTGGACGTCATGCCATTGCTACCGAGAATCTCCCTCGACAAGAAGACAAGTATATTGTGATACATGTTTATAATACATTTACTTCAGAGGTAGTGAAATAGAAATTAAATTGCGATTACTTAACGTTTTTGGCAGTGATTATGGAGCATATGTAGCTGCATTTGCTGAGTATTTAATAGAAGAAAAGTCGATTCCATTAAACTTTGATGCACATAATTATAGAAGGCGCCTTGGACTTTTGCTATTTTTATACGGAAGGCATAAGCAAGAAGGATGAATCGACAGTGACAATGGGGTGCACGTAGAAAGTAGGAGGAAGAGAAGGAAAAAATAACAAATATCGCAATAAAATACAACCCCCGACTAAATAAGCGAGATAGAATAGATATATGTAATTTTTTAATGTAAATTAAAGATGTACTACAGTTTTTTTATAAATTTGTTGAAGTCGAATTAACCCTAGAATGAAATGTTAGGTTGAAAAGTCCATAGAAAATATCAAAATACAATGCATCGCATTTTTTTAACATCATAGAAAGCCAATAGTGCAAAAAAATTGAATGCGTTAATTTAGTCAAAATTTATTTACAATATGCATGATGCATGCATTGTATACGATTTTAAGCAATATTCTTCAAATGGAAATGATTGTCATTATCTTCTGTAGTTTAGTACTCCCTCCAATTTTTTAATGAATGACATTTTAGGTTTGATGATATATTCTTAAAAGAATGACGTTTACATTTTAGACAATATTTGAGTTTAGTTTATCCCATATTTGCCCCATAATGTTTATGTTCATATTAAATGAACACTGTATTCAAGAAAATCAAAGAATTGCAATCTTCAAGTAAGAAGATGAAGAGTTTCTGCAAACAGCTAGTTGTTTAAAAGATAAAACATAAACAGCTAGTTGTTTAAGGCAAAAAAAACAATTAGCTGTTTAAATGAAAATAGCTAGCTATTTTAGGGATAAAACATAAATAGCTAGCCGTTTAAGGAAAAAATTTTGGTGAAATTTTTTTGGCAGTAAAACAAGTTCATGGAGCCAGAATCTGCATTGGGATAATGAAAAACTTATAATTAAGCCACATAATTATAAAGGAGAGAGAATATTAGTGTGGGAAATAGAGTTTTAGAAAGAGATAAATAAGGACAAATTAGTCATTTATATGGAGTATTTAATAAGTTATTGGTTTTGGGAAAAGCTGCAAAACGTCATTCATTCAAGAACGGAGGGAGTACTTAAACATTGGTGGAAACTTTTATGGATAAAGCGGTAAAGCCTATCAATGTTAGGAATACAGTGAATTGCAATCTTGCATACGCATGTTATAAATTGGAAACCATATGTATACATCAGTAGATGTCACTAAACGTATTGCAGCTTCAAAATCGCATAAGGTGTATGTCAGTTAACTGATTATAATGTATTCCATTTATGCGTAATCACACCAAAGGTTATGGGTAAACTGAATACACTATATTTGAATTTGTCTATTTAATCACTCGTAATTAATTTAAATTGTTAAAGGCATGAAGGGCATAGCATTCTACGTTTATGTACTCGTGCGCATAAAACGTTATAAAAAATGAATCTGGATAATAATGATACAACTAATATTGAGTTGATTCGAAAAAATAAAATAATACAATAACATCTTCCTAATCAAATAATGAAATGAATCCCATGGTGTAATAACAATGCATGGACATCACAGGTGTAACAACCATAGAAACGACGTTGGAAAACGTATTCGACGATAACTTCATCATTCCTTGTCAGCACTCGAATATACTCGACCAGGAAGTGATACAGGCCAGCAACAAAGTAGTTACCCATACCCAATAAAGGAGTATAGCCAACCAACCACATCCGTCTATACTCCATGCACCACATTTGCACAATATTTTACACGTACGGTTTGTGAGGGGAAACAACAAATATGTTTTTAAATAAACAAGATTTTTTAATTTAACGGTTGTAATTTAAACATAAAATTGTATAGATCAAGGGACTTACCGCTAATGCATTTGGACTCAGGAATCTTGCAAAATATGGGTCGCGTGGGCTGTAGAATGAGCTGCGAGGCATGGCTCTCAATTAGCCCTTGCTTATCAAAACAAGGTTGATGGATGGGGGTAAAAATAAAACTTATAGTCGTAGTTAGAACGTAATATATAGCAATGAAAAGTTGCATCAATTCCCGTGTAAAGTCAACAAAAAAGGAACGGCTATCACTAAAAGTAGAGTAGCCTTTTTAGAGGCACACAATAGGGATGCATCTCTAAATTGCAAGCGTTAATAATATTTTTTTATTTTTTCGACCAAAATGTGTTGTTTTTTTTCCTTTATTTGTTTAACTGAATATAGAGTTTCAGAAATTTGTTGATATTGAATATAGAGTATTTGACAACTGCATTACTGTATATAACTAATTAATCAATGAACATTACATTATAAATAATGTTGTAGACAATTAAATTTAATGCTTTCGATTCGAACTAAATTATACGTTACATTCACTACACAAGATTATGAATATAGCATGTTGACATTAACCGAATAAACTTAATACATATTAATAAAACAAGTGGGTACATTAGATAAAGAAATACATTAGATAAAGAAATTTCCTATTAAAGATAACCGCATCAAATCCAAAGAGATGATAATAAAATAATAATAATAAACAAGATTAATAAAACATAATAAAGATAGAGGAGAAAAAATTGTTCACATTACATTCATAGAAATAAATTAATTATTTAAATTGAAAGAAACCTTCATGTGGTGGAAGTTCCCCTCCTTGTAGTAGACACAGAATTCTAGCTCATCGCCTTTATGAATTTTCTCCTAAAAAACAAATCGTGTCTGATTTCTATCCAGTATGCCCTTGTCTATATCATGAGTTCCCCAATTGAAGTATGGCTTATACTTTATCTTGTACCATAAACCATATGTTGGGCCTCTAACTCTAACGTGCCATTCCTCCTTACCAAGAACATTCACAACTATGTGTTTGGGCAAGGTCAACATATGACAATCAGAAGCGAAGCGAAACCATAAAAGTTAAAACAACCAGAGCCAGGCAATATCAAATGGACACTGTATTGATATTTTTTTTGCTAACCATTCTCATGATCCAATCACTATCATCCATCGCTATAGTAAAGGCCTTCAGCTCTTCATCTTCCTCGGCCTCGTAATTGTCCACGTCGGAGAAGTCAGTGTCCGAATCTGCTAAAGCAATTGAACAAGAATATGTTACAGGCATAATAACGATAATAATTTTAAAAATCGAAATAAATGTACAAATATTACTACCTATTCAACCGACATACCAGTGATGAAGTCATAATTCAGAATATAATTCAACTCCGGATCTGGTGATCCCAAATCATCATATAGTGGTTCCATATCGCTCTCGTCGGAGGACACTTCAATCACTTTCGGGGACTGTGCATTTATAATCATCCAAACAAATCGTTACAATATTATATTAACCATTGATATGAAAATAACTCTTACAATAATCAAGGAAAGAACCCATGAGGAATACAAACAACGATACTCATTTTTGTTACCCGATAATCAGCAGCAGGTGGTGAGTGTGAGCTAGATGAACTCGCAATTTAGGGATTTTTTATCAACTGTTCAGAGAGATAACAGTCACGTACCGATATATTTTTTTCCTCCAAAAATTTAAACTATTGTATAAAAATTCAACAGACTCTAGGGTTAAGTGTTAAAATATGGCTTGTCAATGGACCCTTCACTTATCCACACAAAATTTAATTGTATTTAAGACACAGTCCAACCACCTCCTATTAAATGCAAAAGACCGGATAAATCCAGTCTATTTATTATGGTATAAGTTTATACATTCTATTACATTAAGTTTCAAATATTAATACAATATATCACTAGGAAAAATTTTACCTGAAATATTCAAGAAAAAGCTTTAGAAAAATTTAAAAAAATTAAATTATTAAATATATTAAAAATTATAAAATATGACTCAAATGGTTACATTTTTTTGTTTTATTTGGCAAATGAATGCACATTGAAGTTGAACGCATTGCAAGAGATCACTGCATTAGTAAATATAACCAATTTATCATATACTCACGTATTACTTTGTATACACTAAGTTAAGAACTGATTAAAATCAATTGACGATGAAAATATATTCTTATCTGTATTCGATTTGAATTTAAGAATACATTTTATTCCCTGACAACAAAATTAAATACACTTGTAGATGTAAACACGTTTATATACCTAATGGGATATCTATCGACATTCTAGTCAATTAATGGAACATATTAATACAATATATTCAGATTGTAGGTAACCACATTATATTAATTTTTTTCCAAACATATTAATGAAAAGAGTTTGAAAAATTTAAATAAATAAATAAAGATTATAAAAAATCTAATATTTGACTAAAACTGATACAGTTATGTGTTATTTGGCAGACTCAATATACAATATTTTTATTTTGTTGAAATTGAACAGGATGTATTCGATGAATGCATTGGTAAATATATCAAATTTATTATATATTAACATAATACATTGTACACTATTGAGAATCGATTTTCCAATGATATATCCCATCAAACTATTACATTATTTACTTTACCTCATCGTCCAAGGGTATTTGGGCATGACCGCAGATGTCATCATAAAGTTAACCAACCACTACGATCTAAATCTTGACGGACATTATTTGCTTGTGTTGAGTTAGAGGTCGAAGTGAAATGCAACCTGGACGGTGTGTTCGAAGCTGCCTAGGCAAAGGGCGATGCATTGGTGTTCAGGTTACGTCCACTAGGTTGGGTACTTCAATCTGGGTTCCCTATAGCCCTCGATCGCCGGATAGTTTGGCCCACATATCTTAATTGATTTTTCCTTGGCCGCCCTCAAGTTCTTGCTATAGGAGGATCCAAGACATGTATATGGCTGCCATCATTGAAGTTGTTGTTGTTGTCAACACCCACGCCATTGTGATTGGGGCTAGACTCTGGAGCTGTTTGTGGAAAAACTTTATTGGACATTTTCGCTCTCAGCTGCCTTAGGCGATGTAGAAACATCTCATGTTTGTTGCGCTGCAATGCCTGATCAGCCACTTCATGGAATATTATCTCTAGTTCTTTGAACTTTTGATGCTGGGCAGAAAGTTGCGGGTACCAACCGTGAGGGAAAATACTCGTATGTTCCCTTTGTATGTCCTTTCTCCATCTGGCAAACAAGTTCCTTTCATTAACATTGCTGATGGACTTGTAATCCAATATTTTCATAATGTGGCAGCATATAATGCCGCTTGATTGGAAGCTATTGCATGTGCATGAAAAGTGTTGTCCATCTTCAACATATTCAACGTCGTACACGAAATTCCTATGGTACCAATTATTGACCAGGCATCTCTCTTGGATTTTAAACATTTTCGGTTCGGAAAAATCATTCATATTATGCATTGTACGATCTGGAGTGTTAACAAAGTGGCAGTACACCATTCTCTTAATTTGATTTTGAACTTTGTGAAACATCTCGTGAGTGAAGACTTGCTGGAATTGCTTCTCCCATTGAAAATGAAAATGGCACTTGGAGACTTTATTCTTTGATTTATACTCTGCCAAACACTCCTTATCTATCTTGTCCCGGATGGCAAGCTCGTACTGCTCAACAAACTTTTTAAGCGTGCTCGTAGGTCGTATGAACCCATCAAAGTATGCATGCATACCCTTACTTTGTTGGGTAAACAACATACTTGAAAAACCACCAATGCGAGGTATTAAACATGCATACAAGGACATAATTAAAAATGCATAAATAAATTAATAAATGCCATTCATTTAGGCATTACATACCTCCCCAAAATGAATCCTTGAGATACACAGGAACCCAAAACTCCCTTTCCTCGTATAACTTCATCAGCCACTGGTTACCTTCGAGGTCGTATTTTGTTAAGAAAACTTACCAATTTTCCTCGAAAAACTCTGTTGTTAAGCTATCATAAACCAGACACTTGAAATCATTCCGAGCATTAATGAATTTTGCAATGTGTTTAAACTTCTCAGGCAGTTTGGCAAGGATATGCCATATACAAAATCTGTGTCTGGTATTAGACATAACTTCCCTAATTGCCTTTTTAATTCCTTCACATTGGACCATCAATATGCAATCGGGATGAATATCACCCATCGCATATAGCCACGTCTTAAACAACCACTTGAATGTGTCCGCATCTTCACAGGTAACCAGAGCACAACCCAATAAATTGATTGGCCATGGTGGTTGACACCGACTACAGTTACAAAAGGAAGCTTGTACCTATTGACCAGGTATGTTGTGTCAAAGCTAATTACATCGTTAAAATCCCTGTACGCTACTTTACATCTAGGATGCACCCACATGACATTGGCCAGCCTGAATTCCTCATCCAAATCAATTGAGTAGAAAAATTCTGGATCATTGGCTTGCATCGGTGGAAAGAGTTTTTCTATGGAATCTGCATCACCCTCACCCCGCAGTAACCTCCTTGTACGATCAATGTAGTTTCGGTAATCCTTTGCTAAACAACTCATCTTATTTGGGCCGCCAACTTCATATTGAACTAGCCTAATATTCTTTGATGGCCTTATTCCAGCAAAATATTGCATCTCAAGCCTCCTCCTGATGTTATTCTTTACAGCCCTATGGGCACTCATCAACCTTGACATGTTCGGAAACAATTCGTGATTGTGTGTTGAAATGACCGATGAAACCTCCCACATTCCGTTATCCCTTAAAATAGCATTCACTTTTGCAGGACAATTGAGCTTTTTAGATAAGCCCCAAGCTTGAGGTTTTCTTCCCTTGTCATAACTAAGGGTTACATATTTGTGATACTCTCCGTTACACTTCGTCGCTGATTTCTTAAAAACACTAAAATCTTTCATCCTCGAAAACTCTTTGCAAAATTTTAATAAATCATCTACATTTAAAAAATATATTCCCATACTAGGACCTTCCTCAATGGAGTCCTTAAAATGATTCTCACTTTCAGTGTCGTTATCCGCTGCCTGAATTTCCCCATCTAATTCACTATCATCGTTTAACAAACTATCATCTTCATCAATTCTAAATAACTCACCAAATCAATTATGATTTCCTTCAGATGATGATGCATGATGCTCAGCCATGGAGATGATCGATGGATTCCAGATTTTTGTTCAAGGAGGAGATTAATGGTTTACGTTAGTATTGGAGGGAAAAATCATAAATTACAATTTGATGTGATGTGCATTTGCAAATTTATCAATGGCGCCCAATGTATGAGTAACTTTATCCAACCCTATGTTCTTCACACTATCAGTATTTGCAGGACTTTAGGGCAGTAGCGCCTAAAAAGTTTTGACTATGCAAAAAATAAGTTGAGAATCCCAAGAAAATAACCCATCCCTCCAAACTTAATTGCACGGAAAAATAGTGTGTATTGTATTGTTTAAAAAAAATCATTGTGTGTATTGTTTCTGTTCAAACTGAATTTAATGAATTCAATTTAAGCTAATTGATTATTATATACTAACTACATTGAATACACTATATTCACTTTGTTTAGAGTTCATTTTTTTAATTGTTTTGTATTATACTTTCCCTGTTCCCACAATCCCTTAAGTTATCCTGGTAAGGATAAAAAGCAAAACAAACCGAAAGCAACCACGTCGTTTTGTATATTTTATTTGTTTAATGACGTCAATTTAGGATTTCATAATTTTTAAATTTAAATTTTATGCTAAACCGAACCGAATTGCCCTCAAATTTTCGTTAGGTCTTCGTTATGTTATCTTGGAATTTTGGTTCGGTTGGGCAAAATTCTACAACTTCAATTTATCGATTACATTTTTCACCAATGCAAGTGGATATAGTGAAAGCAGAATTTAGTCAATTCAATTTCTTTAAGTCAAATGTATTCACTTTGAAGAAATTGAATGCAAAGTATTTACTTTGCTTTTGTACTAAAGATAGAGAATAGGAAATAAGATTTGGTTAATTATTTCTAATAATTGGTCATAACAAGGCAACTCAATCAAATGTTTCAAGATTTATTTTTCATTCGAAATTAAACTATAAAAGGATTCGTTTTAATATTTTTTTAATTTAAATATTCTAAATATTTATTCAGATTTCGTTTCAAATTTTTTTAATTAGAATAATACATCAATTATTTATGACATTATTGACTTTAATATCTTTTTAGGTTTAATAAACATATATGAAGATTTATAAATTAGTAAGTGTATACAGTGTAATACATATTAATTAATAAGAAGGTTTATTAATTATTAAGTGTGTACAATTTATACAGTAATTAATGTCCTGTATAAGTGTATACAAGTCATAAGTATATACAATATACAATTTATTAATTAATAAGTGTATACAGTATGCTACATCTCTTTTGTCCAAACTTAATAAATTGTATACAGTATAATATTAACTTTTCCGAATTTAACAAATTGTATTCACTTTCAATGTTGCATTCTAATATTATTTTCGGAATTTTTGTTTATTACGTAATATAGATATTGAATCAGTTTATTTGCTTCCTTTCTTATTAGATGTGACTGTTTGTAATGAGAAAATTTATAGTTTCGATGTACTTTAATTACTTGATGACCTTTTTATGAGCCCAATGTGGCTTAAAATAAAGATGGCTTAAAGTTGGCGTAAAATGGCTTCAAATACTCTACTTTTGAAATGGTTAATTTTGTCCAAAAAAAATCTAAAATACACATTTACATTAATGCCCCCATTTGAGTCACTCAATTCAAGCCATTTAGCACGATCCTTTTTGAAAAGTGTAACTTTGACCACCTAATATTTCATTTCGGAAAATTTTACCATTCATGTTTGAAAAACAAGAGATTCATGCTACTACCGTCAATCACCATTAATTTTGATCAAACTCCTATTAGTTGACCGATGAGGTGTTTAAATTAGACACGTGGCATAAGATAATTGGACACCTTATTGCCAAGTTGGCAGCATGTGCATGTCACGTGTTAGGTAAAAAAATTACCTTTTTATTTTTCATCTTCAACCTTTAGAGTCTCTCTCCCATCTCTGGATATAAGGCTTTCTCTCCCTCCTCTTCGTACTGTGCATCGATGCTAGCTTTATCTCCTTCCTATCCCTCAAATTTGTATATGAGATTAATTAATCATCCTTCTCTCCATCTCTTTAACTATGAAAAATAATCAACATATATCTGCAAAAATTGTGAAAAAATGATGACTATAGAGAGAGAGAGAGAAAGAAAGAGAGAGAGAAGCAATGCTATTGCTAGTGGGGAACTGGGGATAAACTTGTCCCCAATTTAACTACATATCTCCTTTATAGAGATTAATATATACCCATTTCATATATAATAAGGATCCCTTTCAGCTTTCATGAGCGCTCTGTCTTGATTGGATCCATACAAAATCTTTCACTCCTAACTTATGCTATTGAAGATAGAAAGAGAGAAACATATGTAATTTTGGGAATTTAAAGTCAGGGAGATTATTAAGAAACATCAAAGCTGATGACTGAGATTAACCAAACCAATTCCTAAACTCTTGTTGATTTTTAGGATTCTTTTTGCTCTCTCTCTATTTCCATTACTATCCTATTTTCTTCTGCTGTACCCATTTAAGGAAGTGTTTCTTCTTTTTTTTTTACACTTTGTTAATTTTATCTTTTGCCAGATTTAGAAAGACTGTGAATGGTTTTGTTTCCGTTTTTGCTATTTGCTACTTGAGTGATCTATATGGATTCTCTTGATTCTTCTTTTTTGGATTTTTTTACCTTGGAGTGCTGAAACTGAAGTGGATTTCACACTAAATTAAGTGGACATTTTTCTTCTTCGTGGCTGAGAAATTCATTGAATCTGATTCTACTTATTCAAAAACAAGAAAAAAGAGCATCTTTGGAATTCTTACTGCTTGGTTTCTTTGAACCTTAATTTCTTTACTTTTCCATTTTCTGGGTTTAGCTTAGCTGCAGAATTGTCCGCGAACTTCATTCTTTCAAGAACTTGTAAATTTGTTCTAACAGCGTCATTTTTACTGGGGTATGGATCTAGCATCATTATTTGGGAATTGATCTTTAACTATATATTATTTCCTCCTCCTTTCTCAATTCAACTTATTTTGGAGTAAAACTATCAGTGATTTTGGCTCAATTGAATGCTTTAAATTTGCTTACCATTTGGGATTTGATTAACTTGAAAAACGAACATTTCTTGGATTCCTATTTCTATAATTTGGCTCAATGTTCTTGAATAACAACAATCATCCTAATAATATGAGTTGGATCATTAATTGATCTCATACACATATTTGGGGGATAGGAAGGAGATTCTATGGATAGTATGAAGAAGAGGGAGACAAAAGCCTTATATCGAGAGATGGGAGAGAGAATCTGAAGGTTGAAGATAAAAAATAAAAAAGTAATTTTTTTTACCTAACACATGACATGCACATGCTGCCAACTGGGCAGTGACATGTCCAATCATTTTTTATCACGTGTCCAATTTTGACATCTCACCGGTTAACTAACGAAATTTTGATCAAAATTAACCGTGGTTGATGACAGTAGCATAAATCTTTTGTTTTTCAAACATATGAGGTAAAATCTCCGAAATAAAATATTAAGGGCAAAGAAAATATCAGAGGCAAAAATAAACCTTTGACCTAATTTTAAATGGACCAATGTTGCCCCTTAAATTATAAAATGACAATAATATTATCTTTTAAATAATAAAATCAAAGCATATAAGTCTTTTGGTTAGTGTTAAGTTTAACTAAATCTCGTCAATGTGACATGCTTTTATCACATAACTGACATATGTTACTGTGTTTTTTTTAGAAAGAATGAACTTCATTAAAAAGAATCAACTCTTAAATCCTAATAGATTAATATTTAAATTTAACCATTTTTTATCCATTGAGGGTTGATAATTTATCACATACATGATAGGTATATGTTATTATGTTAAATTCAATTAACTCTCATATGACATATTAAAAATGGCCTATGACATAGATAAGCAATTAAAGCTGTCTCCATTTTTCATTTAATCCCTTATACTCCCTCATTTTTTTATATTAGTCACTTTTATTATTTTCACTAGAATTAAGAAATAATAGATAGATTTAAATTTAGTCTTAAATTACATGATTAAGACTAAATTATCAAATCTGATTGGTTCAGACTTTATTGGAAAAGAAAAATAAATTGAAAAAGCAAATTAAATTACATTAAAAGTCTAAAAGTGACAGATAAATAGAATTTGGATTTTACTCAAAAGTGACAAATAAAAACAACGGAGGGAGTGCAATTTATTTTCCATTTAGACACATCTACTTGTTCAAATATAACCTTTTTAACCTTTTATTTTGTCTTTTCTGCTTGGTCATTTTTCCTTTTGATACCTGACCTTTTCCTTTTTTCAATTTTATCCTCCTTCTCTTCCAAAATTATTTTTTATATTAATTAAAATTCTTCTTATGTTTATCATTAATCTTTCTTTTCTTAACATTTTTCCTAAACTATCTAGAGTTCTGTCGTATAATTCATTTTCATATAATGCTTATATTTGGTTATTTATTTATTCTATTACATTATGAATATCTTCTATAGTATATAAACTTAATAAAACTAAATATTTTCAAAAATTTTCAACTATATTTGTCATTTTTATTTTAAATTATCTTTATTAATTAATAATCTTTGTAATTATTTCTTATTATATTTTAGATCGTCTTTTAATAATTTTATTATATTTTTTCTTACATTGATACGTTTTAAATATTGAATTCTATTTGTTATATGTTTTATTTATGCTTTTTTCTATTCAATTGTTTTTTGTATTTGTACTAAATTCATTTATTCTTCGTTTAATTTTAAACTAGCTTCATTTATTTTTTTTGTCATTTTTTCTAAATCTTTTTCTAATTCATCTTTTATAACTGTTAATTTTGCTCTTATTTCTTGTAGTCTTGGTATTTTATACTCTTTTATTATATTATTTAATTCCATATAGTTACATTCATTTTTTATGTCTCTCATTCTATCTTTATAATGTTTTATTTTTCCTATTATTTCATAACATGCCTTTAATATTATATTACTTGTTTAACATTTTATTATATATTCACCTTAAATATTTATAAATATGTTTCATATTCTATTTCTTCTATATTTGATATTATTTCTATTTCTTCTAAATATTCTTAATATAAAATTTCTATTGCTTCACTTGAGAAGTGAAATCTAAATTTGTTTCTATATTATTTATTTGTATATTTTCGGCTATTTTTATTCTGAGAATTAATTTCTCTTTGGCACTAATACCAATAATCTGAAAAAAAAATTTATGGATCTTAATCTTGATTAAATCTTATATCTATAATTCTTCTTAATGCTTCATATAATACTGTGTCTTTAATGTTAATTTAGTTGAATCGCTATTATAAAGATCTGTAATTATTTTTTCTTTTGTGTATGTATCAAGATATGGAGATAAAGTTAAAATTTTATTTCATCTAAATTTTGATTCGATATGTGTCCTTATGTTATGTATCTCATTTAATAATTTTATATTAGCTAGTTTTTCATTTAGATCTCTTTTATTTAGCCAATTTATTACCTTTGATATACTCATCCTCTTTATCCTAATGGTATTCCTTTCTTTATTTCTTTTAAACAATTTATTCTTCTTTTATTTCTCTATATCCTATATTCTAAAGTTTCTATATATTCATGACTTCCTAGATCTAGTTTTAATCCTTGGTTTTTGAACCATGTCATTTTTTTCCTAGTTTTCATGTCTTTTTGTAGGTCTATATTATCTATTTCTATATAATGGATTAAATTAGAAATTTTTATTATTTTTCTTCTTATTCTATTCATGTCAAAATAAGAAATTTAACTATTTTATTTTCTAAAACATTCTTTCTTGTCACCTTTTCCTTTACAAACTTAAGCCGTGCCTTCTATAAATTGATAGTGGGTTTTAATAGAGGTTGAACCCTGCTCTATTCAATTATTGTTACCACATTATTGTTTTCTTACATCATTCATTACATCAAAATTTATGTCCTATATCTTTAATTATTTTTTTCTTTTTAAAGGGAGTCTAGCTCCACTAAGTTTTGTTCCCTCCTTTTGGTTTCCACTATATTCTCCTTCTTTATTGTCTTTTCAAAAAGCTCTCTGGATGCTTTTGTCATAGATAAACTTCCTTCCAAGATGCTACGGCGTGCGTCGAACCTCGAAGGCATCCGATTTACTGTTGAAAGCCCGCTTTTAGGGCTCGAGATCGAATTAGGGGTTATTTAACTCGTGAAAGCCAATCACTTCATAATGGGTAAGGATTTAACCCAACATGTAATTCCCTTAAGCCTCCAAAAGGCATGAGATAGTGTCTCAGGGTATCCTTATCCATTTAATAATTATCAACTTATAAGATGTCTGCTAAGCATCACAATGCATGCATTATGGAGTCGCCACCTAATAAAATATTGGAAAAGTAATTCTATACCTTGTGAAACCGACACCAGAGATAGTTTAAATTTTACTCCTACACGCATACTTAGTTGATAGCAATATAATTGACTATTTATGGCTAATTATTTCAGTGCTCTTCTCATGCATTACAAGATAAGAAATAATATAAACACATACGAACACGTAGAAAGCGATAAAATCATACATAAACCATGGTGATTTAAGGATATTGGTCCCGATATGTGTGAAGGAGATATTATTTAGTCTATTTTAATTTATCATTCAAGTAAAACAATTTTCTTAATACACTAAGAATTTGGAATAATAAATATATAAACAAATATAAATCAGGGTATTCATTGAATTTGAGAATATTGATTCCCACATGCATATATAAAAAACCGTTTATGTGAATTTTGAGAAAAAAATGGGACATTGGTCCCTTTTATAAAAAGTCCAATTAATTAAATTAAATTAAATTACTTAATATGGATTCCCTTGATTTTCGTCCCAAGATACCCTTTTTTACTAATTATTATAACTTAAATAATAATACAAGCCAAAATACAAACAGCTTAAATAAAAAAATTTGTTTAAATAAATTAAACTCTCCGGGGCCAATTGGATTCCTTTATTTTTTCCAGCTCCTCAAATAAATCCCAAATATTTACATACCCAAGAGAAATAATAAAAAACCATGGATTAATCACACAGGAATAAAGTTGATAAAAAAATAATATTGTAAACATATATACATATTAGTATATGCAATTAGTTATAAAATAAAAAAATAAGGTGATAAAACACATAACAAATAAAGGAAATAAAGGAATGAAGCCTAAGAATAGATAAGAGAGTGATCAGTCACGAACTCACTCAGGGTGAAAGAATGAGTCACAATCCAAAAAGATTGAGTCACGGCCTTAAGTGGAACGAGTCACATTCCCTCAAGTCAGTCACAAGCCATCCCAGAGTGAGTCACGGCTCGTGACTCACTCGCGACTATCCAACAACTGCTAGAACGACACCATGACTGAAACTCACAATTCTAGAACCTATTTTAAGGCTCAAAACTCACAAAAAAAAGCATTCTAAACCTCCTAAAATTAGTCTATAACATTAATATGAAGCTTAAAAATACCAAAAAAACACATTTAATAAGAAATCATCAAGTGAGAGAAAATGAGTTCTAGAGAGAAAATGGCAATTAAAGGCACAAAATTCATTCAAATTCTCAAACAAAGTATAGATTCATGCATAATTCATAAAATTACACCCAAACATGCCAATAACACATTATTTACACAAAAGAAACAAACAATATTTACAAAACATTTATAGAGAAAGGAAAGTAAGAACAGAGCAAACAAAGAACAAATTAAAGTCCTAAATCTACACAAAAGCTAAAGTTTTGCCTCTTATATTACCTTCAATAGAGTTATTTTTCAGAACCAATCTGTAATGGCCCAAATATCGGGCTAGTCGGGAATAGTATTTTTCGATGATGAATACTGACACCAAGGTAAATAGTACCTCCTGAACTTAAAAATATATTTTATTTGACATTGAAAATAGCAAGTCAGCAGGAGCATGTGGGTGAAATTTAGAATGCAAATAGGTTCCCAAAAGTCAAAAATACGAAAATTTTACGGTTTAATTTTAAACAGTGTTCAGGTTGACTGAAAGTTTGACTAAGACTTTAAAAATAGCAAATGACCTCTAAAAATTATCATAACTTCCAGATCTATATTAAATGAGATGTAAAATCATATGGTAATAAAAAATTAATTTTTCAGTAACTTTGGAAATTGAGTTATCGAACTGGTAAAAGTAAATCTGACCAAGAAATAGTCTCTGGCTGACTCAAAAATATTCATGAAACCTAATGAATTTGTTTTGAGGATTAATGAAGTTTTTTTAAGAAGGTTTGAACTCGAAAAGTAAGAGAAAAATAATGATTTTGGTTTCAATAGTAATTTGTTGACCGTGGGTTTGACCGGAGCTTTAAAAATAGCAAATGATCTTCAAAGTTGCATAAATTTCAGTTGAGTTCTAATAATTATTTAGAATTATTTAGTAGTGAAAAAGTAATTTTTCGGTAACATCGAAAATTTACAAATCGGACCAATCTGAGTGAACTGGACTGAAAATGGATTTCGATTGAGTTGAAATTTTTCATTGAGGCTTAATATATTATTTTAAGAATTATGGAATTGATTTTAAGTAAAATTGAGTTTTGGCAGTGAGAGAAATGAATTTGGAAAGCATAATGGGCCTAAATAATGGAATTGGGCTTAAAATAGATTATGTCAATTAGGATGGACTAAGCCCAACCCATTAAGAGCCTTATAAAAGGCATAAAAATCTGATGTTCTAGCACATTCATCCAGCCTCTCCCTCTCTCCCGTTTCTTCTTCTTGGCCAAGTGAAGGAATTCCATTTTCTTAATTTCTTTATCTTTTCTCTAAGTTTCTTCCTAAATTCAAGTCCTTTAAGTAAAATTCAGCTTCTCTAATGGATTATGGCAGCCTCTAATTTTCATTTGAGGTGATTATAATGAAAGAATTGAAGAAAAACTAAGAAGAGGAAGGTTATGTATTAAAATTGAGGTAAGTGATTTTAATTTTTTTAATTTGATTTAAGGGTTTGTATGGGTAGATTGAAGGTTGTAGAGTAAGATTTTGTAGTTAAATTGAAAAAATGAAGCAAGAAATTAATAGATTTTTATCCTTGTATTTTTTGCCACCTTAGGATTCTAAGGAGAAAGGTGGTGTCCTAAGGATCTAAGGCAAAGAAAGGAAGGTTTAAGGAGTGAAAACAAGATCTTGAGGTAAGTGGATACAAATATCCCTTAATTTTCATTGATTTGTATGTAATTTGGATTATGTTTAATATGTATGTTTGTGCTTAATGTATGAACAATTGAAATTGGCTTTGGAAAAAATGAAATAGGACCTTAAATATGCCAAATTTTTAAGTTTAAATTGATTGGAAAAAATTTTATATGATGAAATCCTTTTGTGGCTCAAATTATGCCTAAAGAAAATTAAATTATATTTTGGTTATTTTTGATAAATTAAGCCTTAAAATGATAATAAACATGAATTAATATGTCCATAAATTTTTATAGAATTTATGAAAATTATTTGAATATTTTTAAGATGAAATTTGATTATGTCTTAAGTGAAAATGTTGAATTATTGAGAAATAATTCATTAAATAAGTTAAAAAGGTGAATTATGATATAATAATTCACAAACTGTATGCAAGTATTGAAAAAGATGACTGACCGAATCACTGGAATAAATTAGTAATTGAACTAGGAAAGAAATCTGGAGAGAACATGAAAATTAAGATGTTAAAGGACTTATATGAAATAAATTGAAAGTTTAAAGAAAAATGAAAATTTTCAAAGTCTTGAAAAACAAAGTGATAAAATGGTAAATTAACCATTTTAGGAATTAAATTGTAATTCAATCAAAGTTTACTGAAGCAAAATATAAAATATAAATTCAAGGGCAAATTTGTGAACAAATATGGAACAGCGATGTAAATTTGTAAAATAAAAAAGTTTAAGGATCAAACAGAAATCCTTCCCTTGTAAGGAAGCTTGAGTGCGAAAAAGAAAAAAAATAATAAGAATATTAATATGTTAGAAGTGCAAGAAGAAAACTTAAAGTAAAGCTAAAGGTGAAAAAGGACCTAATTAAAAAGAATTAAAAAGTTTAGGGGCAAAATAGTAATTTTTTCAAGTAATAGGTTTAATAAGTAAAAGTGATAAGAAAATGAACAAGAAGGGTAGAATGGTAAATTAGTAGACCGACAGTTTGAAAACTAAACCTCTGAAAAGTTAAATGACTAAAATGTAATTTTAAATGAAAAAGTCAAAATAACGATTAATTGGTAAATTGTATGTCAATTAATAGATTAGAAAGTGAAAATAAGAAAAGTAATAGCAATTTTGTAATTAATGTGTAAAAAGGATATTTTTGTAATAAAATGAAAGAATATAGACTAAATTGAAAATATGTCAAAGTAATAGTAGTAATTGTTATAAAAAATGTATAAATATTTTGAAAAGAAATTGTTGAATTATCGTAAAATAATTCATAATGTGTATAACAATGACAATAAAATTAATTAGCAGGGAAATGAAATTGAGGTATTAATATGAGTTAATTCATAAATTGATGAGAAATAGTGAACTGTAATGATAAAATTCATAAACTATGAAAAAGGTACTGAAAGATTATTTGACTAATGTATTGAGATGAAAAAACGATGAAAAGTATAATGCGTAAAATAACTATAGTGAATTATTAAGAAATAATTCACAAATTGTATATAAAGTACTGAAAAAGTGATTGACTGAATAATATTCTGAATTAAAAAGACGTTATTGACTGAGTAACATTTTGAACTAAAAAGATAGAACTGAATGAACAGTATTATGAAATGTAAAGAAATGTCTGAAGGAATAGTATTCCGAAAGAAAATGAAAAAGCAAACTGAAACATCAGCTATATGAAAATAATTTTGAAATGAGTAAAAATGTTGCCCTTAGTAATAGTCTGACGGTTTAATCTAATTCGGGATATAATTGGCTAGCTATAGGGACACTTATACCGCGGTGCAAGTCATGGTGACTTTCTTTGCTATGGCGGGATCATAATGATCACCCATAGTATTTGTTCTGTCTGCTCTACTCTGCACTGATCTGAGATAGATTGATTCTTCGGAATCATACCCCCTATTGTATTGCTCTGTTGTGGGCCATGAGCTCAACGTCCCTTATATTCAGTCTGAAGATTTTCTACCAGAAATACACTAGGGGTATAATGGTAATTATGATGTGAAAGAACAAAATGTGCAATATGAATGGAAATGAAAATGGAAAAGAATTGATAGTAAAGAAAAGAAATAGTTAAAACTAAGAACAATAAATTACCCAAATAATAAATTTGATGGGTAAAATAATACAATAACAGTAATGTGTATGTGAATAACAAGATAATGAATAAAAAGTTTAAAAGTGATCCTTTATAGTCCTAAAGGACTAAAACGGCAATTTGACGCAAAAATGTTAAAATAAGAACTGAATAATTATGTGTCCACAAGATAAAGAATTTGAAATGAAAGCAAATCAACTGATAGCAAACTGTAATAAGAATAAAATGCCAGCTCTAAAAATAATTAAAAAAATAGTGAGAATAAATGATAAAAAAAAAGTACCACTATACTTTAATAAAGGTGCAGGAATCAAATTGTAAGATAATGAATAGAAGGTAAATTGAAAAACAAGATTATGAATGAACCCTATTATATCATAAGTTAGGGGATTAAAAGTAAAATTATGACGTTTAAGTAAAAATAGTATGTTAAGAATCAAAATTTATAACCTGCATAATGAGCAGTAAATGAACTGTATAAATAATATTAGTTAATAATATTAAAGAGATTAATTATAACTGAAAGTTAATAGAATAAATGTCTGAATAATAAGCATAAAAATGAGTACGACAATTGTATGCAACTGAATGATTGCACAGTTTGTGTGAATGAATGCTTTTGTGCATGACTATAAGAATGCCTATGGAAGCATACATGTGTGTATGTGTGTATGCTTGCATGTATGTATTTGTGCGAATAATATTTTCTTTGGAAAGTTTGGGGTATGTATCTACCACTGGGCTCTCGGTGCTCAGCACGTAGTTTGTTGCCTGTGCGCAGGTAAAATGGATAAGAAGATGGAAATTGATGCTACAATGAAGATCAAGTTCAAAAATGAAAAGTAAAGATGTTCTGGCACGACATGTATATATATGGGTACCTAGAAGATATCAAATGTAAAACGCATTTATGTTATATTTTATTTTAGTATAGCTACTAGATGAGTTGTTATACTATGTGATGGTATTTGTAAGAAAAAAAAAGAAAAAATTTTACCGGACTGTCTGGTTCAGTACATCAGGTGACTGTAGCTCTGAGGTAACATCTGAATTAGTCAGTCACCGTATGTATGGTACAGTATTAAGGGTGTTACAACTTCCTTGTCTCCTTCCCTGCTTCCTTCACATTTTTTCTAAAACCAGAGCAAAAACTAATTTTTTCTCTCTCTAGTTTGTTAAAAATGGTTATTGTTAATCCCCAAAAACCATCCCATCCATCTTAATGACTTTGGATTAAGATTAAGGGAAAAAATAGATTTTTAATCCTGAAATAATGCCCTATTTTACTAGGAGAAAATCTAGAATTTGGCAAAAAAAACCTAGTCACGGCCTTGACTGGCGAGTCACGGACCGTGACTCACCGACTGCACTCAGTGGGCCCCAAAAATCATTTTAAGTAAAAAGGAGTGAGTCACGAACCAAAGGCCGTGACTCGTTGGTGAGTCATGCTTTGAGTCCGTGACTTGCTGGCGAGTTCTGGTTTGAGTCAAATTCTAGGACTCAAGTCACAGACCAAAATGGTAGCGAGTCCCTCTCAGGGCTGTGACTCAGAAGTGAGTCACGGAATTGACCCGTGAGTCGAGTCCGTGACTCATTTCTGAGTCAACCAATGGCCCCTAATTATGTCCACTTCACCCGATTCAGCAAAAGAAATGAAAATATGCTTTTAAAAGACCATTTTCCCCTCAAAACTTAATCAAATATTTTCTTGAGACAAACATCGGTGTAGAAAAAGAGAGAGCACTACTGCTTCCTGAATGTTTTCAAAACAACATTATCCTCATTAGATAATCGTAACAGAGGCTAACTCAGGCCTAGTGTCTACAGATGCCGTCTAGATAATCTTCAAGTAAATATTTCTAATGCCAATTAGTAGAAGGATTGGTGATTAAAATATCTCCTTGATAACTAGTGTAATATTTTTTACTATCAGCCAAAATTTCTCTTAATCCTCGTATAGCTGTCTCAATATTTTTAATCCTCATTTCAAGAAGATTTTTAATTATTAATGGATGTAAATTAAATGTCTTTTGATCATCTTGAATAATTTCTTGCCCAGTATAATTCCCACCTTGATGAAGCTTTCTACCATTATTTCTATATTCCTTTCATCATCCCATTTTGGAATGATGTTAAAAGTTCTTATATATATCTTTATTACTTTGGTGGTTCCATTAAAAATCTCAATTTGAGACTTAATTATTTTAGGTGGATATTTAATTTCTTCCAAATTTTCTCCAAGGTAAATGGTATAAACTAATCCAAAATAATAAAGTTTTTGTACCATTCTGGGATCAGCTCCCTTCCTCATTATTGCCCTGTCATATATTCCATTTATTGGAATTGTAGTGATTCCAATAGCATTGGTAAATATGGAAAGATATCATAGACTTTTAAGAAAGATATCATAGACTTTTAAGAAAGTCTGCTTCCCATTGCTTTTTCTATTCAATGGAATTTATTTTAGATCTCTCATCATCATTCTATTATAAAGTAGATTGTGATAAATCGCTTGGAGTTATCAATCGAGAATTAAAATTCTCCATTGAAGTAGATGCCATAGATTTTTATACAAATGCCAAATCTTGATCAGAACTGTCTAAAAATTGAATAGATCTTCTCATCAATATATTAGATATATCATCTTCTAGCTCCCTCTTGGCATAGTACCAAGAATTGTCATTTCTGGGAGCTAGAACTTCCTGAGCTAGATTCCTTTTAGTGTGTGAATGCTTGGACATAATTCATAGATACCTAATTTATCTCATTATCTAATTCAAGAGAACGAGATATATTTTTCTATAAATTTTCAAATTGTTGTTTTATCTCATTCTCCAAAATTTAGATATGAGATATAGATTTCTTGATAGATTTCATTACTTTCTTTTTCTCCAAAGAAAGCTTGAAGATTTTCTTTGTACTTTTTTCCATTATATTCTTGTAATCAAAATGTTAGTGCATAAATATTTTAAGATTTAGGTCTACTACGTAGATCTGCCAATACATTATCTTTTCTTGGAATATATTCAAAATCAAAATTAAAGTTGGTAAAATATTCTTGCCATCCCATTTTCCACCTTAGAGCTAGTTTTTCATTATAATTTTTTGTAATAAATGATTTTACTTGAGTGTTATTAGTTTTAACTGTAAATTTCTTTGGTAATAGAGCTAATTCAAACTTTTATATTGTATATTTAAATGCCAATAATTCTTTCTTATTACTATGATAATTATTTTTCGTTTTAGTAAAAGTGCCTGATGCATATCCATATATTCTTTTTCCATCTTTAGTTGTGAGAATTGCTCCCCAGTATTCATCTGAAACATCTATTTCTAGTCTTAATTTTTCATTTTTTTCGAGTAAGGGTAGCTTCGGTAAATTCTTATAATATTTCTTTATTTCTTTTACTACTTTAGCATCTTTGTCTGTCCATTTTCAAGAATTATTTCCTTTTAATTTGTCTTGTAATACTTTTCTGTATAAATTCGCTCGTATATGTGACATGTCCTAAAAATTATTAGACCATCTTCCTACTTTTTAATTGATCAGAAAACTTTAATAAAGCTTCACTATATGTGGTTGTAATTCTAGTTTTCCTTTAAATATTGTAAATCCTAAAAATTCTATCTTCCTTTTAGCTATATTTGCCTTTTCTTTAGATAACATAATTCCATGTCTAATACATCTCAATAAAAATAATTTAACATCCCTAAAATGTTTTTCTAGATTTTCACTCAATATTATAGCATCATCAATATATACCAAGCAAAATCTCCTAAAATCCTTAAATATATTATCCATTTTTCTTTGAAATATTTAAGGAACATTACATAAACCAAATAGCATAACTAACCATTTGTAATGTCCTCTAGGTATACTCAATGTTGTATATTTAATACTTTCTGGATGCATTTTGATATGCCAAAATCCAGATTTACAATCAAATTTTAAGTACCAAGTTTTTTCTTTAATGTTATTTATAAGGATTTATTTATGGTGTATTAAATATCTATCAAATTATGTAGCTTTATTCAATTTTTTATAATTTATAACCATTCTAGCCTTATTTCTCTTAATTTACGCATAATTTCTAACCATAAATGCCATATTGCTATACGGACTATCACTTTCCCTTACTAATTTCTTTTCTAATAATTCCTTTATTTAAATTTCATATTCTTTTTCATCTTCTTTTCTATATCGCATTCTTTTATTTCTAATAGGTATATTATGTTTTAATTTTAATTTTGCATAAATTTTATTTTTCTCCCATTTTTCTATGAGGGATTTTCCTATACATTGTTCTAATAGATATTCAACTTCTTTTGGGATTTTTATATTTTCTTTCTTATTTTCTATTGTCCAAAATCTTACTGGTTCTTTTCATATATTGTTCTCACCACGGTTCGCTACACGGGGATCTAATGGAGATGATTTCCACTTATATGCTTGTTCTAATCTAAGACAAATTATTTTATACTTACATGGAGTTGTTAAATGTATATATTGAGAGCCTATACTTGTGGGATAATAATTTGTTAACCAATCATTTCCTAATAAAAGATCATATCAATGATTTTTAGATTGATATATTTTAGGTATTTGAAGTATATATTCTTGTATTTATATTTTTACATTTTCTACTATTAAATCATATTTTGTTATGTTTCCTGTTATATCTATGCCTAATTTATATTCAGTAGTCTTTTTTCATAATTCTTCTGGGAATACATAAGGTTATACCAAAGTAATTGTTGATCCTGTATCTAAAAATGCATTATATAGAATTGTATGGTAATCTTTATAAATTATTTCTAAATTTATATAAATACTAAAAGGACTAGTTTCTAATTCTTGCAAATTTGTATTGACTTCCATTATAAGTAAAAGTTAAATGTTCATCAGTTATATTTTATGGCTTTATATATTCTAAAAAGTCTAAACCTAATAAAATCGGTATTTGAGTTGATAATATTGCATCCATATTTATCTCCATTCGTATTATTACTATTTTTCCACCAATATTTGTTTATCCTAAATTTATCTTTATAAATTATTTCTAAATTTATATAAATACTAAAAGGACTAGTTTCTAATTCTTGCAAATTTGTATTGACTTCCATTATAAGTAAAAGTTAAATGTTCATCAGTTATATTTTATGGCTTTATATATTCTAAAAAGTCTAAACCTAATAAAATCAGTATTTGAGTAGATAATATTGCATCCATATTTATCTCCATTCGTATTATTACTATTTTCCGCCAATATCTGTTTATGCTAAATTTATCTGTACATAACAACTTATTGTATGTTCATTTCTTGAATAATATAAAAATTCATAATTTTCATCCAAACTATATTTTGCAAAGTTAGATACTAAGCTTTCATTTATATGACTTTTAGCTGCTCTAGTATCTATTAATATTTGTAACATTTTCCATTCTCCTCTTATATCTAGTTCAATTTGTATATAATATTGATTAGTATTTAATGATGATCGTAAATATGTACTTCTTCTAGATTGAAAATAAATATTTCCTTGTTCATCTATTAATAGGGTTTATTTTTATTTTGAGGTATAAAAGTTTCATGAGATGATTGTCCTAATGCTATTAGTAATCTATCACTTATATGTCTTATTCTAGGAATAATTCCTATATTTTTATTTCTTTGTCTAAAGTTTATTATTAATTTATTTAACATAGTCATACTAGTTGGAGTTAATTTGTCAGTAGTATACATTCTACTAAATCAGAGAATGTATCATATATATCTACTTGTAGTTTTATACTGTTTATTTGTACTTTCTTGTGATAACTAATAGTGAATACATATATTGTTCTATATGTTACTAAAAATACTTTAGATCCACCTGCTATTTCTATAATGTGCAACTTATGATATAGATTTAGTGCTTCATCCATATTTTTATCTTATAAGCTTACTGAAAAGGCTGGTATTAAAGTAAATTTTAATTTCTTATAAACTAGATTTCCCGATACTGCTGCTAATAGAGCATCTACTAGATCATTCAATATTCTATCATCCATGAAAAATAATTATATTGGACTATCTATTTCTTGTCTAAAATGTGCTTTTATTATTATTTATATTGCTCCTAAATATAAGTTCTTATATCAATTTTTGTCAGGTAATTTTGCTAATACCTTATTTATTTCATCCTCGTTAATTAATTATATTATTGTATTTCCTTTGGTATAGTATATATCTAGTACAGATTCATAATGTTTAGCTATATATGTTGTTGTATATAATCTATTAATCCATTGCCTTTTAAATATAATTTCGATTTTTATATTTAGTCTATAATTATTTAATTGACTAAAATTTTCTTTATCAAAAGACTTGGTATAGCTAAATATATTATTATTATGTATTTATCTTGGTTTTCATTGTCTGAACTCATTTTTCTTCTTCGCTTTCTATTTTTGATTCAAAATTAGTATTTATATTATCATAATTATTTTCAATTTTTGATTCATAATTTACATGTTTAGAATTATATTGAAAATTTATTTCATATATACTTTCATTTTCAAATATATTGATATATTCTATAGGATCATAATTTTATTTTAATAATTCTTCATATATTCTATATGCCTTTTGATTTTCTCCATTTTTTTAGGACATTTATTTGCATAGTATCCTTTTTCTTTGCATATAACAGGTACATTACTTATGATTTTTCTTACTAAATCTCTTAGTTTTCCTATAAAATCTTCTTTTATTAAACCTATTTTTCTTAAATGGTTTAAATTTTTTTATAAACTTTTTTAAATTTTGGTCTGTAATAGTTTTTATTAGATTTTCTATATCTTTCTATTTTTATCGTAACATTCCTAAGGAGTTGGTTCAGCTAATATTGAACAACATAATCCTCCTCTAATTGCTCTTCTTACTTTTCTATTTTCATAAGTCTAATTACACATTTCATATATCCTTTTCTTTTTATATCCTTGATAAGTCCCTAATGTTTCTTCTCATAATTCATTATCATTTTGTATTTCATTAAATAACCTTAATCCCCATAGTTTTGGTAATTTAGTTATGTAGGATTGTTTTAGTAACTTTATTTTTGAGCCAGCTAATATTCCCGTTCTAGCTATACTATAATAATATTTATTAAAATTACAAGTATATTGATTTAAATAACACATATTATATATTGTTAAATTTTGTATTTTTCATAGGATTTCTTGTCCTATCTGACTGATCAAACCAATTACTTCCTAAAAATTCAGATTTTATGGCTAATTCACATCTTTGCAATAAATCTTTTGTTGTATCCATTGTTGTAAAAGCTTTACTATTTTGTCCATATTTTATAGTTTGCCTATCTTCTGGTCAGATTGCATTTCACCACAACTTTACATTTCCTTTTAATGTACTTATTAAGAAATTACATATTCTTTCTAAATTATATCCATATATCACTATTGCTAAATTATTCATTTTTATCCATTCTTCAATTTTTTGTTGTACATCTTCTATGCAATCTAAGTCTAGCCATATTCCATTTGGGTATATAGGTTCAACATCAAATTTCTTTATAAATTTAGAGTCTTTCACCATTATTTTTTATTTAGGCATTTTTCTTTTATATCTATCATATTCTCGTATACTTATATTTTTCTTAACCATTTCTTCTTATTCTTCTTCATTTACTATTCCTAAGAATTGTTCTGTTTCCATTTTTACTTGTTTAGAGGTTGGATTGACATTCATTTTTAAATTTCCTATTTTATGGGTTAAATTTAAAATATTTTCCTTGTCTATTTTATTATCTTCATATAATTTTAATCTTTCTTCTAATGTTAAAATATGTATTTTTATAGTTACTCCTTTTTGTGTAGTTTCCTTGACTTTTTCTTTGCCTTTTCTATTTTATTTATTCTCATTCTTAATTCCCCTACTTCTTCTTTGATTTCTTTTAACATGTTGAAGATTTCATTAAATTTATCATTCATGTTTTCTTTTTAGGTTGTGCAAATTTCATAGTTGGTAAACTTAAACTCCATTTACTATAATTATCTTCCCCATATAAAGTATTGGTAAAATTATATGTTGATTACTCATATTTCTTATATTTTGATTTATCACCTTTAAGTTATTATTTATTTGATTAATTTGCTCGTCATATGTATGTCCATCTATATTTTTTATATCTTCCATTAAACTTATCCATTATATCCCATTTTGTAAGCTACATGCTCAATTAATCTTCCTATTCTTTTTTAAATTATTATTATTTGATTCTCTTAATTCAATTCATTAAATATTCTGTATTTTACTAATTTTAAATATTCTACATTATCTATTTGATTTAATAAATTTTTTATTTCTTTCGCATCTAAACTTAATTGTATTATTATTTCTTGTATTAATTTTCTATTAGTCATATTTATATATTTTCTATGTTTCCTAATTGCTTTATTAATTTTATATCCTCCGTTAATTTTTCTAGCATAATTAATGACTTTTGGATTAAGTTTTAATCTTTTAATAGTTCAGGTACTAAAATATAATAAAAAGATAGTTTATTTTTAATTAGTATTCTATTCATAGCAGACTTTCATACTTTAGGCATTTATCTTATTACTTACCAAGTTTAGGTGTAAAAGTGAAATTTGCTGTCAAGTTGAAGTGTTCACTTATATATTTACCCTACTAAAAATAGATAAAAATCTTGAATTAATCCGTAGCTCACATCTCCCTGCATACTAAAATCAAACCTTCCTAAAAAAATTATTTTTTCAACAATGTTGCATAGCATTCATAATGGTGAAACATGCAGGTTGTGAGTACAATTTAGTCATAATTTTTATGTCAATGGATAAATAATGGTTGAACTTAATTATTTGCACCGAGCGGAGAATTGAGTTGCTTCAATCATTTAAAAGACAAAATTACTCTTTTGGGCATAATTGAAAGGCGAATTTGCATTTTTAATAATTTCAGCATGGCAATACATGTCAATTATATATAAATAGAATGTTATGTATTTCAATCAACGAATGTAATATAGTCAAACTTAACAAATTGTTTGAACATAAATTTATTTACTCCAATTTTACAATTCAAGGAACAATTTTGCACTTATTTCAAAATTTAAAGAGCAATATTACTGCCGTTTAAATTATAACAACAATATTTCAATTTTAGACAAAATAGTACTGCAAATTCGAACATCCAGCTTATTTTTTTTTATATGTAAGTAATCATTTTTCTTTAAGGAAAAATTACTAAAAAGTAATTTACTGTGCATGTCGATTTCAGTATGATTGAACGGTTTAGATATTCACACACGGCACGATATTTTCTATATATATATTATTTTTCTTAAAGAAAAAAAAACCTCGCAACCCGCGGCGCAAGTTTAGCTGCCATCATAATAATGAAGGTCACAAAGGAAATAGTGTGGATACTCGTACCATAATTATTTGTTTAGCTTAAAAGAGCTAAAGCTGCTTCCTTTTATTTATGAATCAAAATCTAAATTAAATCTGCGTTAGTGTCACTATAATTAGAACAGCGTGCTACTTATGCATAAATAATTACATATTATTTAAGGAAAATAAAATCAATCATCATTATTATTACCAATATATATTTAATAAAATCTAATTAAGTAGTGGTTCTCCACCACAAAGTGGATCCTAATCCTATGCAATTATAATAATACAAGCAGCCTATATGACACAGAATCTCATATTGTTTTTTTAAATGGCAGCACATGTAATAGTAGTATTGCTTTTGCTTTGTCTATAATAATAATAATTCAAGAAATGTGCATTTGGCTGCCGTCCAAAAAGAGACAAAAGTGATGGATCAATCTAAGGAAATTTGGCCACCTTACAAAAGCTCTCAAATTCCAAGTCAAAGTCTATACATATGTAATGACAAAGTGGGTTTAACCAATATTATGGGTCCATCATGCTCGTTGAAAGGAAAGGATTGAAATGGTCCTATGTCAGCAATGGCACTTGGCTGGCAAGTGGTCTCCGTCCCAACCGCCCTTTTTCAGTCATACATTGTGGCATAAAAGTTTTAACCCATCAAATGGGTCAGTCAGGTTTTCTCATTATTTAATTTATTTTCTAGATAAGAGCAATCTGGATTTGCTGTGGATAGTTCTGTGTTGTTCTTGGATGCTGTAAATATTTATTTTAGTCTGGTCGGCAGGTGAGGCATGCTCCTCTTCTTCACAGTGTTTAGTGTTTGAATTTCAAACTAACTTAAAAGAAAATGAATGTCTTGTAATTGTGCGTTTGTACTATGGCCACACGATAAGGGGAAGTGTTGTTACACGTCTTCGCTGTCTATGTTTTTTTATTATTAACACAATATTAGCATTGGCCACTAACAATTAATGAACAAGTATGCACTATTTACATAAAAGAGTGACGCATTACTAAATTAAAAAGAAAAAAAAACAATATTTTATTATTTTAATAGGGTCTGTTTCTTTTTTTTTTTTCTTTCTCAAGCGTCATTTTTTTTTTTATGAAAAAGCTCCAAGCTTATTAAAGTGTGGAGAAGTCAAGTCGTCTTATTGGAATATTATTATAAGGTTTTCTTAAATATTTTATTTACCTTTGTTCTTTTTTATTTATGAATTATAATTACTTTCTTTCAGGACGAAAAGACGACCGGCAATAAAGCTTTAATTTCCTTAGTGCTAATGATTTCCTTCAATGAGTGCTTTGCCTTTGTTGGTCCAAGGCTATATCTAAATTTTGATGATAATCAAATTTTAAATAAACTCTATTAAAAAATCTATTCTAAGCTTATTTTGCAGATATTTTTGTACATGCTTCTGATAAAATTATCAAAACTGAAGATTAAAAAATAGATTCTTGAAGATCAAAGTTGAAGAATATTTTAGTCTAAGGAAAATTAAGTTATAAAATTGTAAGATCAATTTGAGGATCAAATTGACATTCATACATACATATTCTAAGTTTTAAAATTGCATAAAAATGATTTTAAGTCATAAATCTCGTTTTTAGTTAAAACTGGTTTCTTTCAGAAAATGCTTTAGAAATTGGTCTGTCAGAATTTACATTAGAAATTGGATTAGAAATCTGAACAAATTTCTGATCGAAAATCTGCCTTGCGCTAAAAGACAAAATAACGGCTAGAAAACGGCTAGTTAAGGACAGAATCGTCTGTTCTGTTTTCTAACGGTCTTAAACGACTAGTTTTCTATTTTCTCACTTCAAACCATGTTTTTGGGTATAAATATGAGTTGTGAGATCATTTAGAAGGTTAGAGAAAATATTGGAAAGATTTTCTAACTCTTAAGAGAAAGCCTACTTATTTTAAATCTCACTTTCCATCTTGCACTTCATCTTTACATATCATCCTCAATTGATTATAGCTTGTGTTGTAATTAATTAGTGAGGAATTTCTATTGTTGAAAATTGTGAGTTTGGGTTGGCTAGAACCTAAGTGAAATTCTAGTAAGTGTTTCAATATTTTACTTGGGAAAAATATTGTGGGTAGATATACATAGGATTGTATATTGGCTTGAACTCTTGCCCTTAAAAGAGTTAAGAGTGGAGAGAAAAGCTCAAGAGTGATTCTTGAGGAGTGGAGGTAGGCGGGTTGGCCGAACCACTATAAATTCTGTGTGTGCTTTACTTTTCTGCTCTATTTTCTATCTTCTACAATTCTGTTTTTCATTCTGGAAATTTATTTTATTCAAAATTCTGTAAAACGAATTTCTGAGCCACTGCTAACAAATTTAATATACTCTTTCAGAAATATATTTGAAGGTTAAAAAGAACTTGCAAAATCTATCATTATTGTTATCTTGCATTTTTTACATTATCTGTTAGAAAAGCTATCAGAAATCTGCACTTGCATACAATTCTGTTTATTTAGAAATTTGGCCAAAAAATTTCAAGACACCCAATTCACCCCCCCTCTTGAGTGTCTTTCGGGACCAACAGCCTTTAAGTGCCCTTTTACGCTTCATAAACTTTTTTTTTTAAATTTCCGTAATATTTTGAAATCTATATAAGAATTTAGTATAATATTATAAGGGATAAGATTCAGATGTTCCCCGATATCTTTTTTAAAGATTCTAATTTATTTTTAACATTTATTTTGAAATTAATTTGTCCATAATATTTTGATATCGGGGACTAAAACGTTCCCCATATTCACATAATATGTTGATATTATGCACCAAAATTCTAATACCAACTAAAATGAATATGCCCTATATTAATTTTCTTTTTACTGTCCTAAGTGAAATTATAGAGTTACTAATGATAGTTAAAATCCCTAAATAGCTCTATAATTTCACTTAAAATACTTAGAAAATTTATAGGATAGAGTATGTTCATTTTGATTGATATAAAAAGTTTGGTAGAAGTATTTTTGTAGTAATTTCATGAATTTTGGACATAATTTAAAAAGAAAAATAAGTTTTAAAAAAATTGAATTAGGGTACCAACATAGAATTAAAAAATTAAAAAAACTATAGAAGAGTAGTTTAATACCGATATCAAAATGTTAAAAGAAAATCAGCTCCAAAATGAACGTTGAGAACAAACCAACTCTTTTAACAATACGTTATAAATAAATTAGAACAATTTTCCTATTATTTTTAACTCCCAACAAACATTCTGGTGTTAACTCATCAGTTTTTTTTTAAAGAAATGGAAACACACTATTACCTGAATGTTTTAAAAAAATTACTAAATCATAAATCATAAATTTCCATTTAAAATGGGAGATACTTTTGTATAGAAAAAAGGAAGAAATTAGATGGCTTGAGAGGCAAATTTTGATTGAATCGAAGGAAAAAATCCTGAAAAAACATGTTTGTCCGGTGTTCCGAGCGTTAGCATTCCGATATTTAAGTTAACAATAAGAGAAAAAAACTTTTAAAAAAAGACTATTTATTACTTAGAGAGAGAATAAGTGAGTGTTTTTACAGACTAACCTCGTATTTATAGAGTTTCGATAAAGTTTTGAATAGTATTTTGAATAATCGGCCTACCTTGAAGTAAACATGGTTTATTATATAGGTAATATTGATATAACGGTGGCATGTGTTAGAAAATTCTACCGTATCAGAGTGATTTATCGTCTTCGTTGTCTAGAGAGCTTGTCTGTTCTGCTTGTCTATGTAATAAAAGTCACAAATTACCTTTTTCAACTTCATCTATTGTTTCTCATCACCCGTTACAAGTTATATTCTCTGATGTTTGGACCTCATCTATTCAATCTCTAGATGGACACAAATACTATGTTATTTTTGTTGATCATTTTACAAAATATACATGGTTTTATACTATGCATAGAAAATCTGAAGTCAAAGATATCTTCATTCGGTTCAAAGCTATTGTTGAAAATTATTTCAAAAGGAGAATACAAACTCTTTACTCTGATAATGGTGGCGAATATGCTAGCCTCAAAGACTACCTATCCCTTAATGGCATCTCTCATCTCACCACTCCACCACACACACCTGAACATAATGGTTATTCAGAGAGAAGAATTCGTCACATTGTAGAAACCGGCCTCACTTTACTATCTCAAGCTTCACTTCCATTAATTTTTTTGCCATATGCATTTGCCACTTCAGCATACCTTATCAATCGCATGCCCATGTCTACACTATCCATTTCCTCTCCTTATGAGTTAATTTTCAACAACCCACCGAATTATTCCAAATTAAAAATCTTTGGCTGCTTATGTTATCCGTGGTTAAGACCATATGCCACACACAAGCTTGATACTCGCTCTAAACCATGCATCTTCCTAGGCTATTCTCTCACCCAAAGTGCTTATCTATGTTTTGATCCGTCTACGTCTAAAATCTTTATTTCTCGTTATGTTTGGTTTGTAGAGTCAGATTTTTCTTATGTGTCTCTCCACACTGTTACCTCATCCAAATACCATCATTGACACCTGGATTCCACCACCACTTCCTCTTTCTCTTCCTCATTCTTCTTGCAGGTTTGACATCACTCCCTCTGATGTGCACTCACAAGAACAATCTGCTTCTCCTGTTGATCTGCCACGGCCAGCTTCTATTCAGCACACTTCACCACCCATTTCTCGTCATTCAATGACCACTCGAACTCAAAACAATATTCACAAACCTATTCAAAAACTAAACTTCATGCCCACGTTAACCCATCGTTGGATATTGAACATACAACTGTCACTCAAGCACTCAAAGATCCAAGATGGCGATAAGCCATGTGTGAAGAGTTTGATGCTCTTGTTCGAAATGGCACATGGGAGTTAGTCCCACCTGCTACTGCTACCAATGTTGTTGGGTGCAAATGGATATTCCATATTAAAAGAAACTCTAATGGCTTTATTGACAGGTTTAAAGCAAGACTAGTGGCTAAGGGGTTTCATCAAAGACCAGGTGTGGAATATCAGGAGACTTTCAGTCCCGTTGTCAAAACAACTACCATCCGCTTGGTGCTCAGTCTTGTTGTCAGTCATGGGTGGCCTCTTCGCCAATTGGATGTCAACAATGCCTTCCTTCAAGGACGTCTTACTGATGATGTTTACATGGCTCAACCTTCGGGGTTTATTGATTTGAATCATCCTACTCATGTCTGTAAAATCCGCAAAGCTATCTATAGGCTGAAGCAAGCTTCGCGGGCATGGTATCATGATCTTCGACAGTTTCTCCTCACATCAGGTTTCCAGAATTCTGCTTCGGATACCTCTCTATTTATTTTTAATAATGGCCAACATCTGATGTATGTCTTGGTATATGTTGATGACATAATTCTGACGGAAAATAACACTGGACTTATTACTCAATTTGTCTCTTCTTTAGCTCACAAGTTCTTTTTAAAGGACCTCGATTCTTTATCATATTTTCTAGGTATCGAAGTTTTTCCTCATCCACAAGGTCTTTTACTCTCACAAAAGCGCTATATTGGGGACTTACTTCATCGCACTCATATGAATGATGCCAAACCAATGCTCACACCCTTACCTCCTGGTTCATCTCCCACACTCCACTCTAGCACATTATTATATGATCCCATAGAATATAGGGCAACAGTTGGTAGTCTTTAGTACCTATCTCTCACTCATCCTGACATATCCTTTGCAGTTAACAAGCTCTCTCAATTTATGCATCAACCGACGTCAGATCATTGGTCTCTTGTCAAAAGAGTGTTATGGTATTTATATGGCACACTCAATGAAGGTTTACTGCTCCAGAGACACTCTTCACTATTCCTTCATGCCTTTTCTGACTCTGATTGGGCAGGCAACAAAGATGACTTCTCCTCCATAAGTGCATACATTATCTATCTTGGGGCTAACCCCATTTCCTGGTCATCCAAGAAGTAGAAGACTATTGCACGATCCTTTACTGAGGCGAAATATCGCTCGGTTGCTGCCACTGCTTCTGAACTTCGATGACTGAGCTCCCTTCTTACAGAACTAGGATTTTCCTGCTCCACATCTCCCGTCATCTATTGTGATAATGTTGGTGCTACTCAGCTGTGCTCAAATCTAGTATTTCACTCCCGTATGAAACATGTGGCCATTGACTATCATTTTATCAAAGTACAAGTTCAATATGGTCTTCTTCGTGTTGCTCATGTCTCCTCCGCTGATCAACTAGTAGATGCTCTTACCAAACCTCTATCTCGTCTTCAATTTCAGAATTTCAAATCCAAGATGCCTCTGAAGTCGTGGCCTATCTTGCTGGGGCATATGAACTGAATGTAGTTAAGATTCAGTTAATGGTTACAAGCTGGAATTTAAAACTCAAACCAGTTATAATATCTGATCCTCTAGTTGATTTAAATTTATGTTTGTTAAATGTATAGTTAGGCGAGACTCTCAGTTGTAGTTGAATTCCTCAATGAGAGGAAGTCTTACCTGTATAAATATTATTGTACCTTAGCTAATACGACAACCTCTTCATCTAACTCTCTATATCCTACTCCATGCTTCCTTAATACCTAGGTAGACACCCCATAATTTAACATGACAAGCATTACAAGGACCAACTTTTGCAGAAAAAAACCACCAATCCAGTTGCCAAAGATTTACCAACTCTCTTGAACTCCCTCCTGGAAAGCTCCACTAGTGTTAAGCATAACATCGCCATTAGAAGTAGGCTGCCACAAAATCAGAGGTTAAACACGTTGCGCCGACCCTTTGTTCACACTATGAATCGCTTCCATTGCATTCTTACAAATTTGAGCCTAAACCGATAAATTCTCCATTTTATTGATAAAAAATAATAATTATGTTATTTTATTAATATAAATCATTTTATTATGAATATCTGTTGTAATTATAACGTGATTCTTGGATTTATTTGCCTAGGTTCATGATGGACTAGAAGGTGTGGCGTAGTACAAATTAGAGCTGCATATCAATTAAAGTATTTAAGGATTGAGCTACAACCTAATTCAACCAAGCACATGGTCATTTATATGGACGCGGATTGGGGTGATATAACTCACTTATTAATTAATTAATAAAACCTTAAAAACTTATTGCCTACGTTAATGCAACACTGAAATCACTTTAGGTATACATGCTAATTATAAAAGTGATTCGAACCAAACCCACTAATCAAGCAAGCATCACCATCTTCTCTCTCAGAAAAAGCAATTATTACCACGTTTTCCATAAAGGCAAAGCTTAAAATGTATTATTATGAGATTGAAAAGAAATTAAGAGCAATTGATTATGATCATAACCCATCTCTAATCTACATTTGGTTTTTCAATTTTACCCTTACAAAGAAAAGCATTAGCCATCAGGGGGTTGGGTGGGTCCTCCCCCTATTATGGGAAGTGAGACCAAGATAGAAAGTTGCATTTGTCAAATACGCCGAAATTGCAAGTATGATAACTTTTTATTTCCCCTAAGCCTACATATATATAATTATATTTATTAGGATCGGATAAAATTGGATATTAGAAAAAAAAAAATTTACCCATTGCCATCTTTATAAAAGAGAGAGAGAGAGTTCAGAATCCTGTAGACTTTGCACCAATGACGTATTAACGACCTAATTTAAATTCAGGATTTTACGGCTTTAATTATGAAATTAATTATATTAATTTATTTATCATTAATTACATTACTTTATTTTGAGGATTAATTGTAAATTATGTTTTAAGTAGAGACCGAAAGTCTCGAAATTGGACTTTTACAAATTACTATGCAGCAGTAGTTAAAGACAGATCCAAAGTGTAGATAAAAGGACAATTGCATCCTTTATCTTTTCAAATTCAAAAATAAACTTTTTCTTCTAATAATAATTATAAATTATAAATTACCTTTTTAATTATAATTATTTATTATTCTTAATATTGATTTATCTTTTTTAATCTGAAATTCTAATTCCATCCAACCATGTGGACGTTACAATTAAGATAAAGCCTATGGCTATTAATTAATTTTTTTTTTTTTAGTGTAACCATGTAATTAAGAAAAATGGATATTATAGTCAAGGGAGTTATAGAGAGTTTCACATGGTGGTGGCTGAATGGGGAATAGCAAATCAAGGAGAGGAGAGGGTCAAGTGGGTTTTGATGCGGTGAATGGGTTGGGTAGGTGGTCAGCACGTGGGGTCCACTTTCCACACCATTTATCATTTCCTTTGCTGACGGAAATTACTGTACTATTATTTTCCTCATAATGCAAACATTATCATCATTTTCCCTTTCCTTTTCTCTGTCACCTATAAATGGAAATCAACGGAACTCTCCACACATAATCATTTCTATTCAATCTTTGCTTCAAATATTACTATTTACTACTATTATTATTAAGTATTTTGCTTTTAAAAATGTACAATTGCTTACTCCTCTAAATTTTACATTTAAAGTTTCCTACTTATGTCCGACTTAAGGTGCAGTGCATTAAATATCTGATAAATAATAGTAATATACAATATCAACTATTCCCATGACCAAACTCTAAATTTTCTATCAAAATTAAGTAACTTTGGCCAGCATTGTCATTATATATATATAAATTTCCGGTGATTTAGGATCCATTGGAATCGATCTTTTCCTTTATTTGAATATCACAGTAAAACAGGGACACATTGGAACCGTACAAAACAAGGCCATCAACCCATGGATGGAGTCTTCTTTAGCATTGACTAGGTTCAGGGGTAAGAGGGTAATTATCTATTGGTATCCTTGTGTGTGCATGGAATATGAACATGACCTAAGAGGATATTGAATATTTTATCGATTGCTCAAAATTCTTTGGTGGAAAACCAAATTAATTATTTTGTTTATAAGCTACTATAGAGTAATAGCATATAGGTTGGCCTCCATTTATTATGGGATGAGAAGAAAAAAACCCTCAAAGTTAGACATAACAATCTAATGGCGGAAAACTTTTCCAGACTTTAAGTTTGATTCTACAATGGGACCATAGTCGTCGGATTCACGGCATTTATTTTTAGTTATCTTTGTCCATCTTATTTCAAAAGAAAAACTGATGATTAAAGAGTTAATATTAGAATTTGGATGAGTATTGAGTGGGCATGGGTTGGGTTGAATAGTCAGGAATTACAATCTAGAATGGAATATTTAAAAGTTTTTGGAAGGTTATGGAATCATATAATATATAAATAATACCAATTCTGACGATAAGTCCCGATCACGTATTCAGAAAAGGAAAAGGAAATAAGTAAACAAACTCCCAGATTTGGTTATTTTGAATTCCTAATCCAAATATTTCATATACTAATTTTTTAATGAAATTTTGTTGGTAATGGTCATTGAAAAGTTGCAGGACTACTCCAACTCATTATTATTTTCGGTTATAAGTATTTCAGAAAATATTTATTAGTTAGCCTAAATATATCTGGATTTATTTTTCTTATCTTCTAAGCAAATTAAATTAAATATTACCCTAAAAATATAAATAAAAATACTTTCTCCATTTATCTATCGTTTTTTAATAAAATTTAAATTTTATTTATCTATTATTTTTAAATTTTTAATATAATTTAATTTATTTTTTTCAATAAAATTAAAATTAATTAAATTTAATAATTTAATTTTAATTATATAAAATAATTTAATATTAAATTTAAATTTTATTTATTATTTTTTAATTTTAATAAAAATAAAAAAATAATTGATAAAAAAAATTGAGGGAGTAACAATTCTTCGGTCTTTCTAAATGTTAAAACTCACCGAAATCTTTGAAATTTTACCCCTCTCTCTCTATCAATGTTATTAAAATCGGACTGAATAGAAAACCGAAAAGCTTAAGAGTTTATGGTTCAATTGGTTTATTGGGATTCAACCGATTTTTTTTTTATTTTTTAAAAAATATATTATTTTTTAATTTTTATATAAATATTATGAAAATATCACTATATAAAAAAATTAAAAATAGTTTAGAAAAATATATTTATCATCAAACATTAACAATAAGACTATATTTTCAAGTCATTCAATATTTATAACAAAAATTTAAGATAAATATAGTAAAAAATTATAATTTTTTACTACATTTATCTTAAATTTTTGTTATAAATTTTTTAAAGAAATTCTTCAAATATAAATTATAAAATTTTATTTTATTCATAAAAAATTCATTAAATTATTTGAATTTTAATTATTTTGTATTTATAATTTTATTTTATTTTTTTCAGAAAAAATAATATTGTATGAATATTTTAGATAAAAAGTTGATTTTTCTAAAATTAAATCGGTTTTTTATCATTTAATCCGGTTTTTTAGCTGCGATAATTCAAAACCAAACGCACGCCTCTGACCCGATAGTTAAGTCACAAAATCTGCATGTGTACGTCGCTGCTTACCGCTTTCCATACATCTCTCTCTTTAAAGCTTTTCTTTTTTTCCTTTTTTTTTATTTTTTATTTCTAATAATTAATGCTTTGTCACCTTCACCAATATTTTCAATGAAAGGATCCTAAGCCCCCCCCCCCCCCCCCGCCCCCCCTTTTTTTTTTTTCTAAAGTCTTCCACTTACTTTAATTATTCCATCCCTTTAATGTGTTATATATATAAATGCACACCCACCATCACCTCCTCTGTTTTTGTATATGTTCCTCAAATCAATAGCTTAGCTTATCAGTTTCATAGAAGATTTTCGGAATTTGGTTGCTTAGGGGAAAAGGGTTGGCTTTGGATATATTTGTTTCAGTTGATAATTGTGGGGGGTTGGTTCTTTGTTTGGTTACAAATATATGGCTGTGCAAGCTCAGTTTCCATTGTGTGAATCTCAGGTTTGGATGGATAATGGCTGTGGAGTTGGGTTTAATCATTTTGGTTATTCATATATGAATCAACCACAACACCAACAACTACTGCAATTCAATACGTCGCCATTTCAGAATCAACAGTTCAAGAATCAAAATCTTGGCTTTCAACCCCCTACTCTATATGATACTTCTACTTCTTCGTCTTCTACTTCTAATCCTTGCACTCAAACCATGACTGCCTATGAAGAAAAGCAAAGACAAGAGGTTGATCATTATATCAAATTGCAGGTAAATTTGGTTTCTATTCAATCCCCATGTATTGTTTTCTTTAATTTGGTTTTTTATTTTAATTAGTCTTTTTCATAAACAGAATGAGAGATTGAGATTGTTAATGCAAGAGCAGAGAAAGCAACAGATTGCTTCGTTGATGAAGAAAATAGAATCAAAGGCATTGCCTTTATTGAGAAACAAGGACGAGGAAATAGCACAGGCAGCTAAAAGAACAGTAGAGCTTGAAGAATTCTTGAAAAGATTAGAGATGGAAAATCAAGCATGGCAAAGGGTAGCGCACGAAAATGAAGCCATGGTTGTTTCACTTAACAATACAATTGAACAATTGAGGGAAAAAGCTTCGAGTTGCCTTGATAATGGGGCAGAGGATGCAGAGTCTTGCTGCGATGTAATGAACAGACAAGGAGGAGGGAAAGAAACAGAGCAAAGAAACAGAGGATCTGAACATAATAATGTTATTACAGAAGAGAAAAAGAAGATGATGGTTTGCAGAGGTTGTAATCGTAGCAATTCGTGCATATTGTTTCTTCCTTGTAGGCACCTTTGTTCATGTAAAGCTTGTGAAGCTTTTCTTGATTCTTGCCCTCTTTGTCTGACGGAAAAGAAGGCCAGAATTGAGGCTTTAATAGTTTAGATTTTCTAGGCAGAGGGCAAAAATTTTCCGGGAAAAAAAAAATAGACATCCAATTGAATGCGGGATATATATATATATATTTTTTTTAAAGTTGTTGCCTTTTTAGGTGTCCTTTGGTTCTGTATTTGGAAATGAAAACTTGTACTTTAAAAAATAAAGCAATCATAAAATTGAACTTAATTACAGAAGAAAAGAGAAAGACAGCATCTGTTACGTTAATTTAATTGCTTTGGAATTCATATCCTATGAGATTGTTGGCCATAATTAAAACAGTGTCAGGAGAGATTGAAAGCAATGCCTAGATTCAGTAACAAGTCATTGTTCACACCTAATATTTTAATTAAAGCAATTCAGCATAAAGAAAAGGAATAAATAAATGTTCTTTTCAAGAGAGGATGGGAAGCATAATTTACACAATTTCTAGTCAGTCGTAAAGTCTGAAAAGCTATAACAAGTCTCTCTTAATTCTCTGCTCTATGCTGTCCTTTTATAAGCAGATTAAACCGGGTGGTATCGCTTGATGCATCGATACATGTGAATGACATTATAGCAAATGAAATAAGAAAAAAAAAGTGAGTAATGGAGTGGGGAACGTCACTGAGTCCATGTGGGGGTTAGAAAAGGGGCAGTTTAGTAATTGAGCGAGTCTCCTCATACTGTGGGCCCTCCTCATATGCCGCCTGATTCCAGTGAGTGGCCGGACTGTTGCCTTCTCTGATCCAACGTGTGTGAAACTTCACACTGTTTGCCTCTTGGCCTTTACTACCTTTTTTTTTTCCCCTTGAAGATTAATTTTTTTTTTTTATATTTTACTCTTTTATTTTTTTAACTATTTTATTTAAATTTTGTTTTCACAAGGAAAGGAAAACACGAGAATCATGGCGAAACTTCAGACATTAAAAACTCCGATGAAACATTATTAACAGTAGCAATCTCAATCGTTTGAATTAATATTTTTAATGCTTATAAAAATTATTATAATTAAATATATAGAGAGAGAATCTAGAGAGTAAGTAAATTAAAATTATTCATATTTGATAGTTATTTTTGAACGAAAATATACAATTTAGTAAAATCGATATAATCAAAATATTTAATTTAGTAAAGCGTTACTATTAAAAATAATTTCAAAGGTAATAATAAAATATTTTTATAGAAGTAAGAAAACTAAGTAAAATACTCCTTAATAGTGTAATTACCTTATTAACATAAGTTTTATAATCATAATTTATGCTTTTTTCTATTATTATTACAAAGTTCATTTTTGAAAATACAAATAAATGATATAGTTTAGTCTAAAAAATTATATATATATATAAGTGGTGACATAAGTTGAAAAGTTTAGATGTATGAAAATTATCAAATTCATAAAATTGATTATTTAATAAAAGAAATATTATGAAATAGTTATAAATATAATACTTGCTTGTAAACAGAAAAGGAAAGGAGGGATATAAAGGGAAAGGAAAAAGAAAAGTGGCCAAAGACATGTATTGAATACAAAAGGGCCCATATATATATGGTTGTGAAGATGGAGAGTGAGAATGGGATATGCCCAATTAATTAGTGGACAGCGGCCGTTGGGACTCTGAAAAACTTCTTAATTCAATTGACTTTTATTTTTTGGTTATCTCATTATCATGGAAGAAGTTATCAGTTATCGCCATCTCATACCATGCTTTTATTTTTTTTTTAAATTCTTCTCAGGTAATTAAACATTATCCTCTTAATATTTTATTTTATTTTATTTTTGGGGTAGTCAGTGTTTACAAGCCTAACAAGTAATCGACTGGGGAAGGGGGAGGAATGGGAAAGTTACCTATATTTTGTTATGGCCAGCATTTTTGCTGCCTCATTACATTTTTCATATATATATATATATATATGTATAATATGGGTTCAGTCCACCAAAACTATCCCAACCGTGTATAAGCCCTTGATTTTTGGATGGTTACCGTGTATTCAGCTTATCAAGAATATTTTTATTCCGTGCCATGCACACTTTATCTTAAATTAGCCTTTGGCTATTTATTTGGGTGAGGATTCTTTAATCTGGCATCATACCACTTCTGGAAAATTTTCAGTTAAATCTGGATATCATGTGGCACTTTTGTCTAGCTTGTGACTTAACACTTTTTTTTATTCCAGTCCACTGGAAAAACTTCTGGACCTCGATGCTTCCCCGGTGCATATGAATTTAAGTCAAAGGTTTTTTATTTTTTCTGATATATGCACAATAAGTGATATGTCAGAGTCATTGGTTCACCTATTTTTTTATTATCCTGTTGCACAACAAGTTTGGAATATGTCTACCTTTGACAAATTTTATAATAGCCCTACTCTTTCTTTTTAGGAGGTTTGGAATTTGATTCCAACTTCTTCCAGAAGACCCATTTATGATCATATCCCTCCTCCATTAATACACATTTTTTGGGGTATTTAGAATACTCGCAACAATTTGATCTTTCAAGATAACGCTCCTAATCCTAGGGTCATTTGGCGTGGATGTTTACGCTTTTTCAATAATTTCAATGATATAAATAAGGTTGAGCATGCTAATCCAAGATTGTCTATCTATATTTCTGTTTGGAAGTCACCCCCTATTTTTTCTTTCAAAATCAATATAGATGTGGCTCTTTTCCTGGCAAAAAATATTGGTAAATTAGCCTTAATTTTCGTAATCATCTTGGTCAATCAATTACCTGAAAGGTTAAAATCTTCTCCTCTCCTCTTGATCCTCTGTTATTGGAAGGAATGGCCTTTCAAGAAGTTTTAATCTTAGCAAAATCACATGCGAATATGACTTTCCATATCGAAACAGATTCCTTGAGCCCGATCCAAGCTATTACACAAAGTTCTTCTTGTCGAAGCTGCTTAAGGTCAATTTTAGCCGATATTTTTTTATCTTTTATCTTTTTGTACTGTTACTTATAAACATATTTCCCGTAATTTAAATATGGCTGCTCATTCATCAGTAAGAAAAAGGTCTTGATGTTGGATTTGTTCATAATGTAGTGCCCAATCCAATTATATATATATTTTTTTAACTTTTATCATCTTTTTAATATATAGTTCTCTTATTTAGAAAAAAAAAAGAAAGATCTACAAATCTATAAAAAAATTTGTGCTCTAAGCTTATGCTCATTTGTTTTAGGGATAAGATTCTGATTTGTTTAACATTGAAAGAGTTAATTTCTTCTTAACGTTTATTTTGGAGCTAATTTATTCCTAATCCTTTCATATTTTTTAATATTTTTATTTTATATTTTTATCTCAGTTCCATTTCCTTTTTCTTTCTAAAACTTATTTTTTTCATTTAAATTACATTCAAAATTATGAATTTATTCCAAAATATTTCTACTAAAATTCTAATACCAAGCAAAATAAACTTGCTCTACATTAATAATTTTTTTTAAGCTATCTTAAGTGAAATTATAGAATTACTAAATGCAATTAGAAAATAATTTTAAAATTTCTAAATAACTGTATAATTCCACTAAATATACTTAGAAAATTTATAGTATATAGAATGTTCGTTTTGATTGATATCAAAAGTTTGGTAGAAGTATTTTGAAATAATTTTAAAGATTTTAGATATAATTTAAAAGAAAAAAACAAGTTTTGAAAAAGAAATTGAATTGGGGTAAAAATATAAAATTAAAAAAATTAAGGGAACATGAATATACATCTTAGTACACAACATCAAAATGTTGGGATAAATCAGTTCCAAAATTAATGTCAACAGAAAATTATCTTTTTTTTTTTTTAATTTTTTTATAACAAAATATTAGCGACAAATCATAATATTTTTTCTTTTTAAGTAGACATAGGTTCAAATCATACCAACACCTTTTTGTACTACATTTCTTTACATTATTTTTTATATTTTATATCATTCTTTTTACTATATTTCTTTACATTATTTTTTATATTTTATATAACTAAAGTTTATTATATTCTGTAGAGCAAGCCAATCATTCTACATTATTTTTTATATTTCATATAATTAAAGCTTATTTAATTTTATAAAATTAAACTTTTCGAAATTAAATAATTATTCTAAGTTATTTTCTATATTATTTTAGTGCAAATTTAAATATTTAAAGGACTAACTTCTAAAAAATGGAGTAATTGTTTTTTATTTCCTTTTTTAAAACTTTTCTATTTATAAACTTCTGAAATTCATATGTGACAAGGAAATTTAACAATATATATATATATACATACATACACACACACTACTTATTTTAACAAAAAAAAATGGAATTTTCATAACATAATTTGAATTAAAGGTTTAGGGTTTCTATAACTAAGTCGAGCAAGCAATTTGTAATTATTGTTTAATTACAGCAAAATTTACCGTATCACTTGTTGTAGGGTTGTTCCTACTCATTGGGAGAGTTGCTTCTAATTATGAGTTAGTCAATTCTAGACTTTGGATTAGTCTGTTCTGTAAATTTAAAGAAGTCAAGCTGAATAGTAAGGGGTTATAGACACAAAAGAAATATTAAATTTTATATAATGTTAATATAAATAATATTAATATTGATACATATGATACAATGTTAATTTATATACTGGTAATTATTGAAAAAATTAAAAAATTAATAATGTAATTATATATTGAAATATTTTAATTTTTTGTATTTATTATATGTTTATTTATTTTACAATTTATTAAAAAATATTTTATTAAATAAAATAAATTAGTATGTGAAATTGAAATATTTTTATAAAATGATAAGTATTTATTAAATAAGTTGGGCTTATATTTCTGGAAGTTAATTAATGTATATTTAGTTAATTTGAATTGAATTGTAGAATACTTTTATATGGTAGTTATGTATGATGATTGATGTATATATATTTACATTTTGTTATTTGGTACTAAAATATTCCTTCATATTTGCTTAATTTTTTAAGTTTATTCCAATTTAATTTCTTTTTTTTTTTGAAAATAGCCAGGTCAAACTTACTCAGCATAGACTCGTTCAATCCAAAAGCAGGGATGGCCACCAAAGGGCAAATATTTATATATGATCCATAATCTACCATAATGCAAGCAATGTACTTACTGTTAACTTGGCACTTTATGTACAGAGGGCGATGATAGTCTTGAATTGTAACCATATTTTAAGGTATCTTTAGGTTTGTTTTGTAGTTTATTAATGTTAATTTACTTGCTTTTATGTTTAAAGTTCGAGTGTTTTGAGATTTGAGTGTTTGAGTATTATTTTGGTTGTTTTTGCATGATTTTATGTTAAAGAATTGAATTCAACCCGGTAGGACCAAGGGACAGTCCCACTGGGTCCTTCATTACTTTTCTCAATGTCTTCCAGTAGCCAAAAACCTGGTAGGACCAAGAGAGAGTCCCATCGGGTCCCTTAAATAGTTAATCCAGAAGTCAAAAACCCAGCAGGACCAAGGGAGAGTCCCACCGAGTCACTTAAGCAATAAGGCAGTAACAATCAAACCGGCAGGACCACAAAGGCAGTCCCACTGGGTTCATTTAGCAGAAACATGATTTTAAGAAGTTTTTCTATAGTTCAAGTGTTTGGATAGCGGCTGAACTTTTAGAAAATTAGGTTTTTAAGTGTATTTAGGTTAGATTTTACTAGTTAGGCAGTTTTTATCTTATAATAGACTTAGCTTTATTCTTCTGAACTTCAATTCATTAGAGAGAGCTCTGCTCTTTTAGAGTTTTCAAGCTTGGTTATTTGCTATTCTTAAAGAGTAGAAAATCAAGTTTGAAGTTGTTATGAGTATAGTATTAAATTTTCCATTCTTTTATTCGTTTTCAATCATGGATAGCGAGTAGTTCTTTATTTTTGTTGAGGGAAACTTGAACCCTTATTCTTTTATTGTAATGACTCATATTTGAGATTAGTTTCAATGCAAGTTTGTTATTTCTTAATTCCTGTGCTTAATTTTATCTCTAATTATGATTTGATTTACATTCAATGTATCAAATAGATGGTTGAATGTTAATTAAGTTATGATCAATGATATGTATGTTCTTGATCTACTTTACTTATGTTAATGAACTGTTGTGTTCTGAAAATTGGTACAAGGGTTTTATGATCATGAGTTTATTAGAATTAAGAAATTGAATTAAGAATAAACAGAAGTTAGGTGTTTCGAAAGAAGATTTAACTGAAGTTTAAGAGCTTAAACCCTGACTTGTATGCTAGGTATTTGATTGTTCTTAATCGGGGATCTAATAGTCTAGAATGACATTCTGAATAAAATATTTATTCTAATTTGGTTTTCTATAGCAAACTATGTTATTTTTGAATTGAGTTAATATCAATAAAAGGTGAGGCGGATACTTCCCTTAGTAGAAGTGTTTTAGTTACTAATTTATTTATCATTTTGATTTAATTTTGTTTTTAATTAATTTTACTTTAGCCTTAGCATTTAATTTATTTAATTGTCTAAATTAGTTCAGTTCAATCTATAATTAACTTCTAAAACTTGGGGAATTCTTTCACACATCATTTGTTTCAAAATTTGAAATATACAATTTCTTGGGTACAATATTTAAGGGTCTTAATCTTATTTTTCTATATCACTAACCGATCTAGTACACTTTCTATACACCAATTAAGTTTTGGTGCCATTACAGGGTATTGGCATTTATTTTTAGATTTTGCAGTGGATTTTGTGTGCTATTCTTCTTCTTCTTCTTATTTTATTTTATTTATTTATTCCTTTATTCTTTTCAGGTGTCAATTGTGACACCCTATGCTTGAACTTAGGTTTGAATGTTGGTGAGATATTATTACTAAGGTCGCATGGTTAATTTACATCAATTAGTTCTTTGTTAATGGTGATTTGTAGTTTTAATTTAGCCTTAAATTTTTAACTTAATTTTAGTGTTGAATGTTACTATTCATTTGGTAAAAATTTGGATAGCATAACGGCTATAAAATTATGCTACCCAAACCTGCAAAGTGTCAAATTACACTCCCAATAATCATCATCCACCTCTAATAGTATAATAACACCATAAGCACTTCTAAATCAACTCACAATCCATGATCACAATATACATCATATGACCATAGTTTAAGTATCATGTTAATGTACATAACCATATGTTTACTATTGTTTAATGTTCATTACTTATTATATTACATATACCAACATTACTAATGCATTAAACCTATAAGTTTTACACAACCATCCAAGCTGCACATGTACATGCCATTTGAACCTTTCTCTTTCTTATGCTCGATTACCTGTCCCTTGCGCGCAGTCAACAAAACCACGTGCTAAGCAACGAAATTACCTAGTGGTGGATACACTATACAAAATTTCATTTACACAAATAACATTCACAATAATTAACTATAATATACAAAATTACAATTTAACCCCTTATTGTTATTTGTTTCCATTTGTCTTATAATTTATTTTCTTAATGCTTTAAATTACCATTTAGTCCTTCATTTTCTTGTTCTCTTATTTTTCACACACATTTCTCACTTAAATGGAAAATTACTGTTTAGCCCCTAAACTTTCTTTTAAACACATTTCAAGTCAAATGTTACACTAATTTGCCTTTTTCACTTTCTTTTGGTATACATTCCTGTTTAAACCCAAAATTTACATTTTGATCCTTATATTTACTCATATAGTGGCAAATTAAAGTTTGATCCCTAAAACTTTTCTTAATTATGATTTTACCATTTTTTACTTATGTGGGCCTCATTCTCTCGTGTAATTATATTTTTACCCTTTTTTGACTAATTACTTATTTTTTTCTCTTTATTTACTATTTAATTACATACGTGATATCTTTTATGCATAATTTATCGTTTAGCCCTTATTTTATTGTATAATTACATTTTTCCCCTAGTGGTGGTCAGTGGAGATCCTTGAACCGGATATACAAGATGAAAATCCAATAGTCCTAAATGGGCTAGAGAGACCACTTGGCGTGACCTTACTACTTTAAAATGTAGGGAGGTGACCACTTGGCTTGATCAAATGCCTCTAAATGTGTTGAGTGATCACTTAGGATGATAAATTCCTCAATTATGAATCTAATGTGTGTTGAGGGATCACTTAGGGTGATCAACTCCTCAACTGTGAATCTAATGTGTGTTGAGGGATCACTTTGGGTGATCAACTCCTCAACTATGTATATATATCTAATGTGTGCATCAATCCAAATTGACTCATTGTTCTATTGCTTTATTTATCCTTAAGGCTAGCTATTATACTCTAAAATCTTATAGTACTCACTATGCATTATGGGCAAATATTTTGTTTCACTTTATGTCATGTATTTACATAACTTTATAGGCATTCCACATTATGCCAACATTCTCATTTGCTCATTTCTCATCCATTCACATTCATCACGTATTTATTCATAATAATCATAAATAATAACATCCACACTTGACAAATACATGCCATTTTCACCATGTGTACCATTCAGCCATATAATACACATAAGCATACATCATGGTTTCTTATGCATTATCATATCTCACATGCTTTTATGATCGTTTCAAGTCTTTACATAAGGATACATGCTTAATTTACACTAATAGCCATTTTACACATAAGTGAACATCATTATGTACATTCACATTACATTATGTCTAAATCAAACCTTGAGTTTTGACCAACTATACTAGGTCTATTTATTATCACAACACACATTTCATGTTGAACATTCAATTAATCATCGAATTCTCACATGGTGTGCCTTAGGTTGCAATTCAGCTACATTGTGTCCTCAACATACATTATGATTTTTCATGCATTTTTATATTTCATATGTTCCTTTAATCATTTTAAACTTTCATTCAAAATTATACATCCAAATTCTACATAGAACCTGTTAATACACAATTGGTCAACATTATGTTTAACTTATGTACATTATGTCACTCATAATTAAATATTTTAATTACATTCACTAAGTTCATTTATCATTATAATGTTTGAATTATACCATATATCTTATTAATTACACAATTATCACGTAGAAACCTTAAGGATACCATTTGGCCATCCTTAGTTATCCCACTTTTTGGTTGTTTTCTTCACTAATTCTTATTCTTTACATGTTAATTCATTATTTTATTAGTATACCATAACTTATTTCACTATAATACTCAAGTTCCTATAGTTACATAATGTGAATTTAGATAAAATTCAAAGGACATAAATGAAATTTAGTGTAGAATTGTATCCACTAACCTAAAAATGGCTTGAAATTATCTATTCTTCCTTTTTCTTGTCTTTTCCTTTCTAGCTCTTTTTCTCACCTTGAAAGTTCTCTATTTAGGTTAACTTTTTCTCACCAAAATTTCACATTTTCCAAGCTTCTTTTTGCTTCCAACTTATAACTATGTTGAAGAGGATGATCTTTAGTGTATATAGGTAAAATTTGAGCTAAAACTATGGTTAAATTTAGGAGGAGAGAGAACAAAAATGATGAAAAAGAAGTGAAGAAATAGGTTCGGTTTTGATGGAGGAAGAGGGGAAAAAATTCTGCATCTTAGGGAGATCTGAAGAGATTTATACATCTCTTTAATTTGTCCTTTAGCACACAAAACAAAGGGCCAAGATTAATCCATTTACTATTTAATCAAATGGCTTATTTTTAAGCCACTTGTCAATATCATATGCATTTCTACAATTTCTCAAGCCCAATTTCTATATGAAAATGATTATGGCCCAATTTCTTATGAAATTTATTCCTTTGAGCAAATTGAAAATGACCTTTAACCCCTGTAACTAAATTAATCTCTATTTTTGGCCATTTTTCAGAATCTAATGTTTCCCTCATTGGAATTTCATAAAAATTTTCCTAAAGTCTAAAAAAATATGAAGAAATGTATGTTTAAAATTTTAGGTCATTCTTACATCATTTGAATATAGTTCTAGCTCCAATAATAAAATTCACCGGTTCGAAACCCGAAATTTTAAAATTATTAGAAAAATTATTTTCCAATTCCAAACATTCATTTAGGCTATTTATAATGAGTTTATGCAATCAGAGTAATTTTTAAAGGTCTATGAAATATTTTAGAGTCCGATCAAATTTATGGTCAACCCAAATAATGGTACTGGAAAAATTCTTCACTGTATATTTTGGGGACCTATTTGAGCTTAATTTCTTCTCAAATTATATCAATGGACTCTATTTAACACACATTATCTAATCTAACACTTAAATACCAAACTTCTTGGGAGGTTATCCATCCTAAAATTTCCCTAAGTCACATACGTTCAACACTTAAGTACTTATGAATTCTACTATACTATGCTAATGTAATCACACCAAATACCATTATAATATTACTATTAATGGTTTAGAATGTACTGTTCATGCTAGTAAAAATTTGAGGGCATTACATCAATAATGCATGGTAAGAGATGATCCAATTATACCTTTTGACCTTGAGATTGAGAAGACATTTTGTAGATAAAGACGACAACAAGAGAAAACATAAACCCATAAGATATTTACTACAATGATCCACCTTTCGATAACAAAGCACCATTGCTGGGAGGGAAAGTTATTTAGAATCAGATGCAACAAAACCCAAATTAAGCCCAAGGAAATGGGATGAGACTAAGGACGATTAAGGACTATACTACTCCTCAGTGGAATGAGGAGCACAAGACTATCATGCTACTTCAGAACAATTAATTTAAGCTAAAACGAACCACCATCATGATGGTACAGAATAATTAGTTTTTTTGGATAAGAAATTGAGGATCTAGCTCAGCATTTGGATATTTTCCTAGAGATAAGTGACATAGTTCAAATTTCCAAATGTATCGATAGATATTATCCAGTTGAAGTTTTTCCTAATTACAATCATTGGTAAGGCACTAGACTGGTTACAAGTGTTGCCAAGTCAATCTATATAGTCCTGGGAGCAGATGCAAGAAAAGTTCTTAGTAAGGTTTTTCCCACCAACTAAGACGGCTACCATTAAGAATGACATCTATAACTTTCAACAACTATATGAGGAACCATTTCATGATGCTTGGAAGAGATTTATGATACCTTTGAAGAGTTACCCTTACCATAAAATTGCTATACATCAGTTGATGGCTAATTTTTATACGGGTGCCAATCAATCAATAAGATTCCTCCTAGATGCAGACTCAGGTGGAAGTTTCATAAACAAGATATAGGAGAAAGCTTTCCTATTCCTAGATGAGATGGCCACTAATGAAGCTTAATGGGCCAACATAAGAACTATGCAGAAAAGGCAAGGAGTGCACAGCGTAGATGAGGTGGTAATACTGAGGCCTCAAATGGAGTTGTTGAAGAAGAAATTGAACGTACTGAAGGTGTAAAATGTATCAGCCTTATCTTAAGGATGTGACACTTATGAAGGCAAACATGCCATGTAGGAAAACAAGGTTAGGAATGTTAGAAGTCAAGTGGTTAAAGATGTTAATACTTTAAATCTATATAGTAATACCTATAATTCTAGTTGGAGGAACCATCCTAACTTCTCTTGGAGAGAAGGGAACCAAACATCCACTTATAACACTCAACCTAGAACCCCTTTCAACCAAAATATAGCTCACAATACCAATAATCACCAGGCCTATTAAGCACCAACCTTAGCACATTTTCCATTAACTTACCAAGATCCACACCAAAACCAACCTCCACCATATCAACCACTTGGTTTTCAACCAAGACCTCAACTTCCACAAGAGAGAAAACCTAGTCTTGAAAAGATGTTTTCCAACTTCATGACCACCTAGACCACTTTTATGGCAAGTTAGGATGCTAGATGTAAATCTTAAGATGTGTGAATGAGGGATCAAGATGCATCAATTTGAAATTTGGAGACTTAAGTTGGATAACTTGCTAATTCACTCTCTAACAGAACCCATGGTACATTTCTATCCATTGTGGACCGTAATCTGAAGGAGGAGGAAAAAGCCATCACTTTGAGGAGTGGAAAGGGGGTAAAAGAAGTTGAAAATGGTAAGCTTTCTTCAAAATTGGTGAAACTGATGACGAAGGTAAGTATTTCTAAACTTGATATTGTTAGTGATGTACCAAAGGCAGTTGACAAAGGTAAATGTGTGGAAAAATCTGGTGTGCCTAATATTGATGAATCTAAGTTGCTTACTTTGCTCTAGTTAGGAAAGATAAACAAAATGAACAGTTAGCTAGATTTATTAATATATTTAAAAAGTTGCATGTGAACTTACCATTCATTGAAACTTTATTACATATGGCCAAATATGTAGAATATATGAAAAAGCTTTGTTCAAATAAGAAAAAGTTAGAGGGCATTGGTATGATACAATCATCTGAGAATTCTAGTATAATTTTGACGAATAAAATTTCTGAAAAATTAAAAGATCCAGGTAGCTTTACTTTGCTGTGTGAGCTAAGAGGGAATTTTATTATTTATGCTTTGTGTGATTTGGGTGTAGTATAAATTTGATGCCTTATTCCATTTGTGGGAAATGGAATCTTAGAGATATTAAGGAAACTTAAATGACACTACAATTGGCGAATAAATATATAAAGATCCCAAGGGCATAATTGAGGATCTTTTGGTTAAAGTTGGAAACTTTATTTTCCTAGTGGATTTTCTTATGATGGATATGGAGGAAGATCGAAAAGTGCCACTAATTATTGGAAAACCTTTGTGATGTTCATGGGTAAATAATTACATTAAGATTAAAAGATGATGAGATGGTGTTTAATGTTAATAAGGTGATGCAACATCCCTCATGTAACTTTGAAGAATCCATTTACTTTATTGATGATATTTAAGAATATATGGAGGAAACTTAAGAAGAGATCATTTTGGAAAATGCACTTCAAAGTTGTTTAATGCACTCTAAGGACAAGGACACTTTAAATGTGAAGGAAGCAGACCTAGTGAAGGAATTAGAAGAAGACCATGAGGATGGGGAAGTAAAGGAGGAAAATTATTACCCTCCTAAGGAAGAAAATAATTCTGAACTCAAAACTTTAACTTTTCATTTGAAATATTTTTTTTAGAGGATAATGCCAAACCTATAATTATTTCTTCTCATTTGATAGGTTTGGAATAAGAGATGCTCATTGCAGTGTTGAGAAAGCACAAGAAAGCCATTGGATGGGAAACTTTAGACCTTAAAGGAATAAGCCCTAATATCGACTAAACCCAGTAATGCAAGAGGTCATAAAGAAGGAGGTGTTTAAATTTTTTAATGCAGGTATTATTTACCATATTTCTGATAGTAGTTGGGTTAGTCCAGTTTAATGTGTGCATAAAAAGGGGTAAATGACTGTAGTGACTAATGAAAAAAATGAACCCATTTTGATATGTACAGTTATGGGTTGGAGAGTGCGTGTTGATTATAGGAGATTGAATAATGCTATTAGAAAGGATCATTTTCCTTTTCCTTTTATTGACTAAATGCTAGAAAGATTGACAGGAAATACGTTTTACTATTTTTTGGATGGTTATTCAGGTTATATGCAAATACCCATACCCCTGAGCAATAAAAAAAGATCACTTTTACATGTCCTTATGGTACCTTTACTTATAGGCGAATGTCTTTTGGTCTTTGTAACACGTTGGCCACATTCCAAATGTGTATGACAGTCATATTTCATGATTTTATTGAAAAATTCATGAAAGTTTTCGTAGATAATTTTACTTTGTATAGGCGTAATTTCGATAGTTGTCTAGCCAATCTTGCATTAGTGTTAGGGAGATGTGAAGAGACTAACCTTATTCTCAATTGGAAAAAAGTGTCATTTTATGGTGAGAGAAGGAATAGTCTTAGGACATAAATTTTTGAAAAAAAAGGATTGAGGTTAATAAATCTATAGTTGATGTAATTGATAAAATTCCTCTCCTTACTAGTGTCAAAGGCATTAAGAGTTTTCTTAGTTATGCTGGATTTTATCACTGGTTCATTACGAATTTTTTTAAGATTGTAAAATTGCTTTCTAATTTATTGATTAAAGATGTTGCATTCAACTTACTAATAAGTGTTTGTAAGCCTTCAATTTGTTGAAAAAAAGTTAATTTCAACTCTAATAATTTCATCACTGAACTGGAGTTCATTTTTTGAGATTATGTGCGATGCTAGTGATTATAAAGTGGAGGCAATTTTGGGTTAAAAAAGGAGAAGGTTTTTCATACCTATACTATACAAGTCACAGTTGCACAAGTAAATTATACCACTACTGAGAAGGAACTATTGGTAATTGTGTTCTCATTCAAAAAATTTAGGCCATATCTTCTTGGTACAAAAGTCACAGTTTAGTCAAACCATGCAGCCTTTCGACATCGCTTTGCCAAGAAGAACTCTAAACCTTGGTTGATAAGATGAGTTTTGTTGCTTCAAGAGTTTGACATGGAGATCAAAGATAAAAAAGGGGCAGAGAATTTTGTAGCTGACCACCTATCATGCTTAGACTATGCTTATGTGAAGAAATGGGAAAATTCTGATTTATTTCTAGATGAATGAATTTGTGCTATTTATTCTTGTGAAAATTCCATCCCTTGGTTTGCTAACATTGCTAATTATCTTGCAAGAGGATATATTCCAAAGGACTTCAATTGGCAGCAAAGAAAAAAGCTAAAATCGGATACAAGGTACTACATTTGGCATGATCCATGCCTTTTTAAGCTATGTTTGCATTAGGTTTTGAGATGCCGAGTCCCGAAGGAAGAGCAATATGAAATTATAAAATCTTGTCATAGGAAAGAGGTAGGAGGTCATTATGGACCTAAACACACGATAACCAAAATCCTTCAGTTAGATTTTTTCTGGGCCATTTTATTTAAAGATGTCAAATCTTGTGTCTACTTGTGATAGATGCCAATGCACTGGAAATATTTCCAAATGTGGTGAAATTTCGTTGAATAATATGCTTGAAATTGAAATATTTGATGTTTGGGGTATAGACTTTATGTGGCCATTTTCAAACTCTTTTAGATTTGAATACATTCTTATGGCTATAGATTATATGAGTAAATGGGTTGAAGTCATAGCTACTAGGAATTGTGATTCTCGTCTTGTGTTAAAATTTCTCTGTAGAAATATTTTTACATGATTTAGGGCTCTTAGAGCAGCAATTAGTGATGGTAGCAAATATTTTGTTAATTATCAATTTAAGACTTTACTACCTAAATATGGTGTCAAGCATAAAATCACTACTCCTTATCATCCTCAGGCCAATGGCCAAGTAGAAGTGTCTAATAGGGAACTTAGGATCATCCTTTAGATAATAATTAATGTTTCAAGGAAGGTGTAGACACCGTTACCCGAGGCAGCCTAAATCAGGGTTATCCAATAATGAAGAAATTGTATATTACTGATAGCAAGTTCGGATCTTAAAGCTTTGATTGTGAATTTCTCATATTTTTCTCAAATATCTTTATGATTTTCTAAGTGATTTTAAATGTTTTAATAAAAGTGCATGAAAAAACCTAATTTTGGCCTTCAGAGGTGACAAACGGTCGTCTATCACATGTGGGACGATCGTCCCTGGCGTTCTCTCTCATATCTAGGTCAAATCAGGAGTATTTTGGTAATTTTGGGTTTTTTCCTGAGGGACGATTGCCTCTCAATGAGGAATGCCCGTCTGTGGGTCTTTTTCCTAATTTCCCACTTTTTTGGATTTCAAGAAACGAGATAAGTTTCTTAAGGGATTTAAATCCAGATTTTTTAGGGTAATTATCTCCAGATTTGGGAAGTTGGAGTTAGAATCCAACTCCAACTCTATTTTAGGTATAAAAGACAAAATTCTAGGGTTTCATAAAGAGGAATCATTTTGGTATAGTGAAAATTTTAGGGAAAAAAATCAATTTCTTTCTCTCTCTAAAGTTCTATTTTTCTCTAAAGATCTTTATTACCTAAGCACCCAAACACAGAAGAAATTCATTGGATTTTTCTAAAAATAAAGAATGTAAATTGGAGTGGAGATCTAGACTATAAGAATTTTAGAGTCAAAATATCTCTTGAGAGTAATATTCTAGACTCCTTTTCTATTTTCTCTCTCGAGAATTGTCATGTATGTCTATGTCATTATTTGTTGAAATAATTATGTTTAAATGTGTGAATGGTTGGTTAGCATGCTTAGAATATGATGAGATGTTAGTTTGGATTAGTATGCATGTTAATGGTTTGATTTGAGTGAGGGTTCCTCCATTATTGTAACTTTAATGATTTTTTCTTTATTTTATAATTCTGTAGTTTAATAAGTTTTTAGTGTGTTTTGTGTATGATTTTCTATTATAGACCTATTTTGGCATGTTTTAGGACTTACTAATCATATGTTTAATGTTAAAATGTGTTTTTATATGATTTTTATATAAAATTCTGCATTCTGTACTATCCAGGGGGTGACGGATGGGAAAAAGCCTTGATGGATGCTTGTATGTCGACGGAACATTGCGAGAGCTTCCTCTTATCTCATCCCTCATGTGGCTGTGGGTGTCCCTCACTTTCCAGGGGAGTCCGTGGCTTATTTTTTGACTTCTTTTACATGTATTTCATATATATTATGATAGTTGCGTGATTTATTTGGTTTTTATGATATTTGTACATTATTTATATTATTCAACTTTGCACTTAATTTTATACTGTACAACAAAATGATTATCTTTGTTATATTTTTATCGGTATAATGTTATTTTATATGCCTTTTGGTGTGTTTTGCATTTTTATATAAAATTCTGCATTCTGTACTATCCAGGGGGTGATGGATGGGAAAAAGCCTTGATGGATGCTTGTATGTCGACGGAACATTGCGAGAGCTTCCTCTTATCTCATCCCTCATGTGGCTGTGGGTGTCCCTCACTTTCCAGGGGAGTCCGTGGCTTATTTTTTGACTTCTTTTACATGTATTTCATATATATTATGATAGTTGCATGATTTATTTGGTTTTTATGATATTTGTACATTATTTATATTATTCAACTTTGTACTTAATTTTATACTGTACAACAAAATGATTATCTTTGTTGTATTTTTATCTGTATAATGCTATTTTATATGCCTTTTGGTGTGTTTTGCATTGGGAATTGTGCCCTCAAGTGGATGATCACCATTAGCCCATCTGTTTACTTCATTTAAATGTTCTTCCCATCATTTAATTGTTTTTTGGATGCATTCTTATTTAGGGATGTAATAGCTAGTAAAAAAGGGTTTTTTGTGCATGTTAAAAGGAAAAGGCATATAAAACGATTTCTACCTAATATATTGGGTTTTCCTTCAAAACTTGGACCAATGTTGGATTTGTTATCCAAAGCTAGGCAAAATAATAAAATAAGGATTTTTGTAAAATACGTATGAGGAAACCAAAGTTCCCATCCTAAATGAATGCCCTGATTTATATATTACATTACTTCATTCTTACTTGTTGGATGATTTTCTTCTTTAATAATTTAAGTAGTTACTTCATTTATTTATTGCTTTCCATCTTTTTTTAAGATGTTTTGTGCTTTGTAAATTGTGATAGAGGAGAGGGGATTAGAATTTAAAACTCAATTATGAAATAACACCTAAGTAAGATATTTAATAAGAGTGATGTCACAAATACCAATCTCTGTTTGGGCATCAAAAGGTCGAGAATAATTTTTTGATATTCTGTTGGGTGGCAACTCTATGACACCTATCTTATTTGGGCCCATTAGCAGACACCTCTATGGGTTGACTTCCAATAATACATTGTGTTTGACCCCTTTTTATTGTTAAGTAGCCAATTTATGAGTTAAGTGAGCCTCCAAAAGTGAACCTAAAAATGACAGGTGGCTCTGACGCGCGTCACAGTGGCGACTTCACTGGGGACTAAAGAGACCCCTCTCCTAAAAATATATTTGTTAAGTTTTTTATAATTGGGTTTCTTTATTAATCCTATCTCTTTTCTAAACTTCATTTCTTACATTCATCTTAGAGCCTTAGAATTAAGTTCAGTGTCCCTTTTTAACCCCGATGCTATCTTAAACATGCCCTACGTTCACTCAATGTAGGGAGGTGTCAAGGAGGCCTACCAGCCTAAATCTAGTACTAAATGGTATATAAAATGGTGACCCATTAGTCGTTATGCTCATGATGTCCTAGACCCATTGGTAAGGACCATGCTTGGATAGCCTTAAAGTTTCATCACTCTTGACTCAACCCTATCTAGTAGCAACTTTCCCTAGGTTGTATAACCATAATAATGTTTCTATACTATGCGAACCTTTATGTATTGACCAAACTCAAATAAATTAGGAGGGTATCGGTCAAAGGCTGCCATACCTTAGCGAACCCAACCCAATTTATATGAGTTAGTCAAAATACACAATGATCAACACCTATACATCTGTGCTTTCAATTAGAGAGGTTATGCTATTGGCTTTTTTGCCATGCACCATACGCGTCCGTTGGGTACCCTATTGACCCATGGGCTAAGATCAACTAGGAAAGAGATCGCATGATCTCCTGTGTGGGAGTAATAAGGTTGGAAGGCTATTGTTGTGCTTGTGTGTGGTTGTGATTGGCACCTAATGAAAGCATTCATTACATACATGCATCACGTATATAACATGCTTAAGCATTATTCATCAAGCATCACTCCTAACATTTGATCTTTGCAGTCATCATAGATCCATCTAGGTGGTCCAGAGGGTTAGATGGTCATCTTATTCAGAGACCAACGTTTGTGCTACTAGGGTCCAACTTAAGTTCAAAGTTGGGTTTAGAGGTCAATTCAGAATTAAGTGTAATAGTCAGGAGACGGGCTCAAGTGTGAAAGGGGAATAGTTGAATGCGACTTGGAGAGTTACTGAGGAAACTAAGAGGTTGCTCTTTTTGAGAGAAAGGTTGATTTCATCTGTTACTGGGACCTCGATGACGAGGGATGAGTTGGATAAGAGATTGGATAGGTGTCTCTAGGAGTTTAAGGAAAGGATGTTGACTATGATTAGTGGAATAGTGGCCTCTATGACAATAAATCCTAAAAATTGGCCTATAACACCCGCTCGTGAGACAGTGAAGCCAACCTATATTAGGGACATTGTCGCAATAGATGTTACTATGCCTCGAGATCTACTAAGGAAAGAAAGGAGGTATGATCCTGAAAATAACTATATTAAGGAAGAAGATGAAGACTATATCCCCTTTGTGATGAATATGAGGAGTAGAGGTCCTAGTGCTAAGGATCCGACCTTTAATGAGATGGAGGAGTAAGTAGAAGCTATGTCTAGGTTGCTGTTAGCTGGTAGGGGAATAACCCCTAAGAATAAGGACTTAGATGAGGATGAGCCATTTCCTTGAAGATTTAAGATGCCCGACTTACCAAGGTTTGATGGCACTTCAAATCATTTAGCACATATGAAGTAGTATACATTGATCATGAAAGGGACTATCCTGACTCAGAAGCAAAAGATAGAATATTTTTGTTTGAGTCTAACAGGGCCTACAATTGATTGGTATCATGGGTTGGATAGGAGTACCAAAGAGGGTTTGGATTTGTTGACTGAAGAGTTCCTTAAGTAATATGACTACAACACCATAATAGAGATCACCCTAAAAGACCTCGAGTTACTTTAGCAAAAGCATGATGAATCTTTCCATAAATACCTCACTAGGTAAAGGCATAGGGTAATGGAGATGAAGAGAAAGCCTGATATAGATGATCAAATCTGGTTATTTAGCAAGAATGCAAGCTTGTATCTAAGGGATGGTTTGAAAATGAAGGGTTTGAAGGACTGAGAGTTGTTGAAAGAAATAGCCATATAAGCTAAGGGGGAGTACTTAGCCAGAAGGACAATTAATGAGAATGAGAGGAGGAACTTCAGTAATAAGAAGGTAGTTGGGAACAATATGGGTCAAATAGAATTGGAAAGACTGTAGAAGTGTTTGCTACATAAGCTAGTCAAAGGCATTATTCCAACTTAGGTAAGTCATTGTCTTGGGTGTTTAATCATTTGAGTAAGGAAGGAAAGCTTCAATCACTGCCCTCACGGCCTACAAAGAGTCAAGGGTTGCCTCACTGTAGGGAGGATTAATATCGTGCATACCATTAGTATACCGGACACCTAACTAACTATTGTCCCATCCTAAGGAATAAAATTTAGGATTTAATAGATAGTAACCAGATTTCAAATCCTGAGAAAAGAGATAAAAAGAAGAAGGGAGGGTACAATACTGTGCCACCCCTAGTGTTTATGATTACGTCTAGTCCACCATAATTGTACATTATGAGAGACCCGTATGGAAATGAGTACATGGCCATTACTCATTCCACCCCTAAAGTAACAAAGTCAAGAGAAGAAAATTGTCCAGTTTCAATGATTAATTGTTGGGATACCCCTATAGAGAGTGAGGATGAAGGGGCTTTGGTGCCCATTGATATATGGAGTTTAACTAGTGAAAGAAAATAAGAGGTAAGAGATGAGAAGAAGGTTAAGGAAGTCACGAGGAGTGGAAGAGTAGCCTTAGAAATTGAAAGGCAACCAGCCCCTGCTGCAATGCCATCGGAGAAAACAAACGTGTATATTTTCATCTAGGATTTGCTTAGATAGTCTCCTTTATACAGGCATAAATTAGTTGATAACTTGAGTGAATCTACTATTGCCACTACCATCTCGCCTTCTAAGCTGTTGGATTTGGTTAAGGGAGAAACAGAAGAAAATATTGTGTACTCTGATGCTGACCTAACTATTGAAAGAAGGAGCCATATTTGCACTTTATACATCAAGGCCCAAGTGAATGGAAAACACACGACTTGTGTGAGGGTAAACAATGGCTTTTCCATCAATGTTTGTCCTTTAGTGGCAATTCCAACATTAGACACCGTGACCCCAGGTAGCTTAGATCAAGGTTGCCCGATGTTTATGAAATAATATATTGCTAACAACAGGTTTAGATCTTAATGCTCCAATCACGAATTTCTCACTTTCTCTCAAATATTTTCATAATTTTCTAAGTATTTTCAAATATTGCCAAGTGTTTTAACAAAATGTGCAGAAAAACCTAGTTTTGGACCTCTAATGATGGCAGAAGGTCGTCTGTCACGTGAGAGGTGCCCATTTTTGGGTCCCTCTCTCCTACACAGGCCAAACAGAGGGTATTTTAAGAAATTTTGGATTAGTGATGAGGGACAACTGCTTCTCATTGAAAGATCATGTCCCTGGCTCGAAACCTAGTTTTCCCATATTTTTAAATTTTCAAAAGAGGCTGTTTTTAGATGTGATAAGATTTCTTTTGGATTTGAGGGATTTTATTTCTAGATTTGAAGAGTTTTGAGTTTGAATTCAATTCAAAATCTTCCTTAGGTATAAAATTTTAAATTTAGGTTTCAAAAAGGGATGAATCATTTTTTTGAAGAGCCATCTTTAGAGAAGAAGAAAACTTAATTTCTTTCTCTTTCTAAACTCCTTACTTTATCAATCTTTGTTGAACACACACACTTATACAAATAAATTTTATACTTTTCTTGAGAATTAAGGAGCATGATTTAGAGCTGAGATCTAGACTATATAATTCATAGAGTCAGAATATGTCCTAAGTGTAACATTCTTGGCTCACTTTACGTTCTCTCTCTATAATTTAATTTGCACAGTCGTATGATTATTTGACGTATATTGACATGTTTTGATTATTGTAATTTGAATGATATGCATGTTTAATTGAGGTATGATGTGTTTCTGGACTATTAAATATGTTAAAGGCATGATAGGCTTTTTGATTCCTCAATTGTTGTAGACTCTTGGATTCCTCTATTGTTGTACATGTAAAACTTTTTATTTTGTTTTTTTAATTCTATAATCATCTGATTTTGGTATAGTTGATGAATGTTTGATCGTCATAAATCAATTTAAACATGATTTAGGACCTAAGGATGCATATCTATGGCTAAAAATCCATTTTACATGATTTTCTACATTTTTCCATGAAACCTGCATTTTTGGTTCTATCCAGAGGTGACAGACTGGAAGACAGCCCGACGGATGGCCATCTATCATTCAGCAGATGGGATGTTTTGGACCTATCTCTCCATGCTGTCCTTCGCTTCCTTGAGGCCGTCCCTCACCTATTTTGGCCATCTTTAAGTATATATTGAGGCATTTTTTACATATATTTTATGCTTTTATGTATTTTTATACCATTTATTTGTTTCTTAGCATATTTATGCATTATTTAATGTCATTATGTACCTGAGGATATTATGTTTGTATAAATAAGCGTGTAATTATTTTTGTTTGAGGATATTAATTAATTTATCCTTTTTGGTATGATTTCTTGAGTACTCGATACTTTTATGGCTTTGAAGGGATTTTGTGGTTTTTTTTCATGGGAAGTCGTGCTTCTGAATTAGTCACCTCCTCTACTCCCTAGTCATATAGGTTATTTTCTTTATTTTATTATGGTTTTGTTTATTTATTGTTTAATTTTTGCCATTATTTTTTATTTTTATTTTGGATGTATTATTTTTCGAGGATGTAATAGTTAGTAAAAAAGAATTTTTTTTTGTGCACAATAAAATAAAAAGACATTAAAATGTTTTCTATTAAATTTATTGGGTTTTCTTTCAAAATATAGACTTATGTTCAATTTTTAGCCCAAATCCACACAAAATAAACTTATGATTTTTATAAATGTGTATGAGGGAGCCAATGCTCCCAAACTTAATCAATACCTCCATTTATGTATGAATATTAATTTTTGCTTTGTTGTTGTGGGATTATTTGCTTCCATAATAATTTTAATTAGGATTTTATTTTTTAGCATTTATTTATTGCTTTTTTTGTTTGATTAGGATGTTTAAATTTTCTCGCTTGCATCTTGTGAGAGAGGAGAGGGGATTAGTTTTAAAACTCAATTGTAAAATAACACCTAATCAAGTTGCCTAATAAGAGCAATGTCTTGAACACCAATCTTTGTTTGAGCATTAAAAGGTCGAGATTCTTTTCCCAACGTTCTGTTGGGTGGCAACTCTATGATACCTACCTCTTTAGTAGATGCCTTCATAGGTTGACCACCAACAATAAATTGGGCTTGATCCTTTTTTATTGTGAAGTGACCAATTTATGAGTCAATCGAGCCTCCTTCAATCTCAGGCCTTAAAAATGGGCCTTCGAGAGGGAACTAAAAAACTAGCGGTGTCTTCGGTGTGCGTCACACTAGCTTTTGGGTTAAATGAGAACATATTGAATAAGTCTTACTTGACCATTTTTGCCTATGATAATTCCAAGAGACAAGCTGTTAGGACCTTTAAAGCTTTAGTGAAGACAGGGCTTATTGAGACAACTTTGTGGTGCTGCCTATTTTAACTAACTTTTTCATGCTGTAATGGAGGCCATGGTTTCACAAGTTGGGTGGGGCTCCTTCCACACTGCATCAAATGATCAAGATCCCCCATGATGGTCAGTTAGTTACTATTAAAAATGTAAGGGAGAATCAGGTGTTTGTACTTGAGATAGCTAAACAACCTTTCAGTGGGTTCTATATGTCTACCATCAATGATGAAGAAGGTGAGGGTAGCTATGTTGATTGCCCTCAAATGGTTAACATGATAAAGAAGATGAATTTCCTACCAGGTGCTGGTTTAGGCAAAACTTCCAAGGGTCTCAGACTGCTATAACTCCTAAGGGTCAGAAGGACAAAAAGGGGTTAGATTTTACTGGTTTCGGTCAAAAGGGTAAAAGGAAGGAAGTAGTGAAAGGGATTTCCCATATCTCTTAGAGCTTTGTGCAAGCCTCAGGTATTAGCCTTTATTGTAGAAAGAGTGAGCCTCAGCTGATAGGGGGTGAGCTAGTGCTAGAATTTAAGCTATTCAATGATGTCTTTGACTAAGAGTAAGGGATTATAAAGCCAATTGAGGGTTTTTGGGATTAAGAGATTCTTTTGCACCATTTAGCTTGGGGCAAGGAAGTGCTTGAAGAGGTTTTGATAAAAAAGCTGCTTACTATTTAGTCAAAAGGCAAAGGAAAGATAAAGGATCCACCATTGGCTGAGGCTGGAGAGATATCTAATGCTTTGAAGACTAAAGAAGATGTTTCTATTGATATTGTTTATCTTCTTGAACTTTTTGATGAGAATATTGATTGCTCTATTGATTATATTAATAAGATGAACAATTTTACTTGTGTGATGTTTCTTATAATTTCAGTATGCATAATCTTGATCAAGAACCATTTATATTTGATATTATCTCAACAAACACATGTTCATTTAATCTTGAAACCAAAAATAATCCAAAAGAAATTTTATTGGCATCAAATATAACTCCTGAAGAGAGAAAAATTTGAAAGAATATTGAAAAAATACGAAAAGTTCTTTAACTGGACCTATGAATACATGATAGGAATAGATCGAAAAATTGCTGAACATGCCATCCCGTCATATTCAGGGTATAAACCAGTCAAGTAGAAGCTTAGGAGACTTAGACCAGAGTGGTTTGAAAAGGTTGAAGAAGAAGTTAGGAAACATATAGAGGCTAAGTTCCTAGTTGAAGTTCAATACCCTATGTGGTTGGCAAATATAATTCCTATAGTAAAAAGGGATAGAAGAGATAGATTCTATGTGGATTATAGGGATTTAAACAAAGCTTGTCCTAAGGATAATTTCCCTTTGCCTCACATTGATGTCCTGGTTGATGTGTAGCCGCCTGTGCCATACAATTTTGTGGATGGGTATATAGGGTATAATAAGATTCTAAACAAGATGGTGGATCAGATTAAGACGACTTTCATAATTGAATATGGTACATATGCCTACCGGGATATGCCTTTAGGCTTGAAAATGCAAGTGCTACCTATTAGAGGATAACAATTAGGATACTAAATGACTTGATTCACAAGGAAGTGGAGGTACACATGGATGACATCATGATCAAGTCAGTCACTGAGAAGGTCTTTTTGAGGCATTAAAAAAGTTCTTCCAGAGGATTGATAAGCACATCCTTCGCCTTAATCCAAAGAAGTGTATTTTCGTGGTCACCTCAGGTAAGCTTTTAAGGCATGTAGTGAGCCAAAGAGGTGTAGAAGTAGATTCTAACAAAGTGAGAGCTATTAGGGAGATGCTAGTACCCCCAGAAGGAAAAAGAGGATAAAGGATTCTTAGGGAAAATTCAGTACATAAGCAGGTTCATAACTAAGTTGACTTTGATTTATGAGCCAATATTCAAATTACTCAAGAAGGATCAGCTAGTGGTTTGGAATGAAGATTATCAAAAGGCATTTGATACCATCAAGGAATATTTACTACATCCGTTATTATTGAGATCGCCTTAGGTAGGTAAGCCCTTAATTCTATATCTGGCTATAGAGGATAGTTCGGTAGGGGCAATGATGGCCTAAAAGGATGATTTTGAGATTGAGTATGCAATATACTATCTGAGCAAGAAGTTTCTCCCTTTTGAGGAAAAGTATATAGAGGTTGAAAAGTTTTGTCTGACAGTCATATGGACATAAAAAATTGTGACATTACTTCCATTCTTATAGGATACAAGCAGTGGCTAAAGAGAACCCTCTTAGGTATTTGCAAAAAGTGCCTTCACTTTTAAGAAAAATGGAAAAATGGTTAATTTTCCTACAAGATTTCGATATAGAATACGTCACTAGGAAAACCATTAAAGAGAGAACAGTAGCAAAGTTTTTAGCTGATCAACCTTTAGAAGGAGATGATGTAAATTATGAATTTCCTAGTAAGCATATTGCAGCTGTAACAGTGCAGGGTATGCAAATGTACTTCGACGGGGTTGTGAATAATGAAAGAGCTGGAGTAGGAGTAGTCCTAGTTACCCCAGAAGGAGAGAAAATTTCACTAGCTAATAAATTGAGGTATAAGGCCATGATGAAAAAGTAAAATATGAAGCTTGCATATTTGGGTTAGAAGCCTTATTAGTTATTGGGGCAAAATTTGCAGAAGTGTTCAGAGACTCATCTTTGGTAGTCTACCAAGTGAAAGGCAAATGGTCGATAAAGGAAGAGCAATTATTGCCCTATCTCAATTGTCTGAAAACTTTGAGCGGTCAATTCGAGCTTTGTACTTTTAGGTATGTGCCTAGAAAAGAGAACCAACTAGCAGATGCCTTTGCTAATTTGGTACTGAAGTGGGATAATCCGAAAGGGGTGAGTATAAAGCTTGTGCCGATTTAAAGTTCTGATAGGCCGTGCTTTGAGGATGAGCAGACTATGGATGTTGAATTTGATGATGGAAAATCTTGGTACTATGACATTCAAAATTATTTAGAAAGGTCAGTATTCCCTGAAGAAGCTATTAAAAAGGATCAAAGGATGATTTATAAGCTGTCAACCCAATTCATAACTGTAGGAGTGGTACTTTACAAGAGACAGTCTGATGGAATCCAGCTAAGGTATATGGATGAAAAAGAGGTAAGAAAGGTCATAGAAGAGGCGTATACGAAAGTTTGTGGAGCTCACATGAATGGTTGAGCTTTATCCAAGAATATTATATGCCAAGGATTCTTTTGGCTCATAATGGACATTGATTATTTTAAGTATGTTAAAAAGTGCCAACTATGCGTAGACCTAAGGCATTTATTAGTTTTTGAGTTATGCAATCTCACGTCACCATGGCCATTCACTACATGGGGTATAGATATCATGGGTATGATCCATCCACCTACTTCAAGCAGACATAGGTTCATTATAGTTGTTATTGACTACTTTACCAAATGGGTAAAAGTCAAGTCATTTAAGAAGCTAGATGTAAGAGATATGGCTAAGTTTATTGAAAGAAAATTGATATGCAGATACGATTTGCCGTATCATATTATGTCTAATAATGGGTTACAATTCTCCGGTTAAACTAGGTAAATGCTCATCAAGTATGGAGTTCAACACCATAAGTCCTTTCCTTATAGACCTTAAGCAAACGAGGCGGTTGAGGCAGTTAACGAAAATGTCAAAAGGATTTTGGTCAAGATGGTTTGAACTTATAAAGATTGGGCTAACAAACTACCCTTTGCATTATAGGGTTATAAGACCATAGCTAGAACTTTAATAGGGGCCACTTTATTTTCTTTGGTCTATGGAATAGAAGCAGTATTATCGGTAGAATTTGAGCATCAATCTGTGAGGGTAGTTTTAGAACCTATGATACTAGGAGCAAAATGGGCTAGAAAGAGGCTATCATAGCTTACCTTACTAGATGGGAATAAAATGAGCTCATATTATAACAATCAGGTCTACTAGAAAAGGCTAGCTCACTTGTTCTGGAAGAAGTTAAGAAGCATCATTTGAAAGAGGGAGACCTAGTATTCAAATAGATGAGGCCAGGAATTCCAAACATTTACGGCAAGTTTAAGCCCACACGGGAAGGACCATTCGTGTTAAAGAAGCTACCATTTTATCGGACAATGATAGCAATGAGTTCAGAGAACCGGTGAACATAGACAGATTGAAAAGGTCCCATGGCTAAGAACAAAAAGAGAAAAAGAAGAGAATAAATGCCCCGCGGGTTAAAAATTGAAAAAATAATGGCCTTACTAAAATTGGCGCCTCGTTAGTTTGAAAACCTAAAAAAGGCATCCTGGGCAAAAATTAAACTGAAAGAAAATAATCAATCAAGAAAACTCGAGAGGGCTAATTTATGGTAGGAATTATGGCATTTTTAAAATTTCATTTCAAGATTGAATTGTATGTGTTAGTGGGGTAATATCAAATGCTGATCATGTATACCAAAATCAGAAAGAAATGCCATGCATATTTTCATAATGTCATCAATGTAACTAAAAGTAGAATATTCTTTTCGCATGTTCAAATTTAGAAAGTTCGATAAAAGCAAAAACACAAATTCTAATAGTATCTGATTGAGTCTATCTTTATCACTTCTCTTTCTCCATCTAGGTGCCTAAGATAAGATGACCCATTGTCAACTGTTGGAGTAGTAACCCAATGCTTGTAGGAGGTAGAAGTGGTAAAGTCACAAGCTGCGATCTCAAGAATGAAGGTCCTCACAAAGAGTCGAGTCTAGATCCTCTGATAGGAAAGCATAGACATATCTACAACCTTAAAAGCCCAGCGGAAACCTAATGATCTCCTGTCGATCCCCGAACTAGCTAGCACATCGAGCCGTAACATAAAAAGTAGCATGGCGCAATCCACACAGAGGAACACATCTAGATGACCCATCCCGAAGTACAGAAGTAATGGATAGCTAGGTGCACCTGAACATAATATCATCATCTATCAGATGACCCAACTCGTTAACCCTGTCTTGGACCGATAGAAACTCACACTTTAGGTGTTTGAGGATGACATATCTCATGGGATAAGTGCCTATAGCCCTAAGTCGAGGTGGAGGTTCTGACAATAGCTTTAACTTCTCATAAAGCCATACCTGAAAGGAAAAAAAAGATAGCCGCTGGAGTGAGTTAGATTCATTTCAACAAAAATAAAGCAAAGAAATACGTAAAAATCCAAAATGACACATTTTCCAATAAGAAAAGCTAGTATAAAACCCATAAGGGGCATAGTACCTTCAAAATCAGGGACATACCTGGAATAGCATGGGACTGCTAGTGAACCTAGAGTGAGGGTTGTGATGAATAACATCCAAGCCAATGATGGTCTCTGCCAGAACTAGAGGATGTGAATTGTGCCCCCAGAGCACACTGTCCATAATTCTTAATAACTCATAATATCTAGTCATGGGGTTATCAGTATGCATCAGCAAGTATCGACCAAAATAGTATAACAGTATCACACTGAAGTGAAAAGTGGGTACATCATCAAAGTCAACTAGTACATCAATTAATGGCTCCAGCGAAGATGTCTTCCCATAAGGTATTAAACCCTTGGCCTCAGAAGGAAAGATGCCTAACGCAAGAGCCACCTCCTTAAGGTATCTAAAAATGAAAGAAAGCAGGCATGGCTTGTAACACCTTAATCCATAGGATATGCAAAACAATAATTTATGATATAGTCATACTAAGCTTTGCTAACTTCACTATTCATTTGATAAAATTTTGGCAGCATATCATCTTAAAAATCATACTACCTAAACCTGCAATTGTTCAATTCACACTCCTAATAAATTTTCTCCACCTCCAATACTACTTTTACAAGCTTAGCACTTCTAATTCCAATTCTCGTCACAATTCCATTTCAACACATGCAACATCCTAATCCAAAGACATAAGCCTCAATCAGATTAGACAGTAACATAAAAATAATACAGGCCATAATTACATGCCATGACTTAAACCAATAAACAACTCCGAAATATAATGCATAACATATACGCCTTTCTATACATCAATACAAACACAAGGACAATTACACCCCATCTAGAGCCTCATTTAGTCGCTGGTCAAACTAAGGCAAGCTAACAATCAAGAGCTGAAACTTATCCTGCCACATGAAATCATCGAATCATGGCAACCCTCACAATTAATGAAAACATAAAAGTCTGCAACGTTAGCAAAAAATACCATGCTTACAATTGTAACACCCTTATCACTACGGTTTAACTGAACAATGCATGAAAACCGGTAAAAATTATTATTTTTTTTCCTAAATTAGTCTTACATTGACAATTGAGGTTTAATTTATAATCTTAACTCATGCAGTCGACGACCCATATCTGTCCTAAATCACTATTCATTTTGCAAAAATTTGGCAATATAACGGCTAGAAAAATAACTAGCCCCCGAAACACAGACAATACAAAGCCTCTCAGAGGCATAACACTCCCAAATATCACATTCCATTTCTCCAAAACTCCAATCAACTAACTATTAAACCGTACACAAAAGGTCACATCCACACACACATATATATCTGCATATCCTTACATAATCATGCATTTACACATAACTGTCTATTTATATACATGCCACAACTAATAAATATACATGCCATAATCTATTTCAGCTACCCAACAAAAATAACTTCTATTAGTTGTGCATTACTGCTCCTCCAACTCAGTACCTGCATATAGCAGAAACTACATGCTGAGCATAAATTATGCCCAACGGTGGCTAACAATCCTAATGCTTTCTTTAACAAAATTTATTTCTCTATTATAATATGATTATATGATTAAATTTTCGAAGTAATTACGATTAAACACGGTTTTTTCAAAATCAAAGGGGAAACAATTTGTCTTCTATACTATTTACACTTATTCTAATTTATTACTTAACTTTCGGAAAATTTCCAATTAAGTCCTTAAAACCTTACTAAATTTCAAAATTGTCCTTTTTGTCTCAAATTTTACAAATTTGCCATTATAGTAATTTATTTTCATTTTTATTGTACAATTTCTTTTATTATTCATCAATTATTCCTTATTTTACCATTTTTGGGTAAAATTACATTTTATTCCCTATGCCATGGAACTTTATCTTTGGACACTGTTAGGACTCCAAAATTACCATTTTGACCTTATTAACTATTTCTTACTTATTTTTACTTATTAATTATCCACTTTAGAAAAATTACCATTTTGACCTAAACTTTTATTTTCTTTCATTTAAGCCCCCTTTTCACTTAAACTTCATTTTTATCTTTTTTTTCTCTTCTTTTGACTTATTTTCACTTTCATGCCCCTAGTACAGTACTGACAAAAATTCTCAGACCGGATACTCGGTACATGGACCCTATGGGCCACATACAGACTGAAAAATGATCTCAAAGACCACTTTTCCATAGAACATATATCAAATACAGACAGAAGCCATGGAGATCAGTGATCCTACCATAGCAAAGTAAGTCACCATGACTTGCACCGCGGTACAGATGTCCATATGGCTAGCCAATTATATCCTGAGCTAGGCATAATTTCACAAAAAATTTTCAATCAAATCTTTACTTTCTTATTATTTCATTACTTAATTATGCTTGCTTTACTTATTAATTATTCTTTTCAATTCCTCTACATAATTTGTGAATTATTCTACCATAATCCACCAAAATTATTCATTTTCTCATCAATTTGCACATTATTTCACATTAGTTCATTAATTTCCTTACTTACATAATTGGGAATTTGTCTCGGACCACACAAATCTAGTATTCTTCTGTAGTAACCGGGTTAAAGGCATTGCAATAGTAAAAAAATCTTTGATGAATCTCCTGTAGTACCCGACTAAACCCAGAAAACTCCTCATTTCAGTAACATTTTTAGGTGATTTCCTTTGGAGAATTGCATCAATCTTTAAAGGATCCACTTTAATACCTTCTGCAGAAATCACATGCCCCAGAAAGGACACTTCATTTAACCAAAAGTCACATTTGCCGAACTTATCGTATAACTGTTTTTCTCTTAGAACCTGCAGTATAATCTTCAGATGCTTATCATGCTCTTCTGGCATCTTAGAGTAAACCAAAATATTATCAATAAAAAGTACCACAAACTGGTCCAAATAAGGGTGGAAAACCCTATTCATCAAGTCCATAAAGGCAGCCGGTGCATTTGTAAGCCCAAAAGGCATGACTAAAAACTCATAGTGGCCATACCTGGTGTAAACCCAAAAGGAACATCCGCTTCTTTTACTCCCATCTGATAATAGCTTGATCTCAGGTCAATCGTTGAAAAGGCACTTGCTCCCTTAAGCTGGTCAAACAAATCTTCGATACGAGGGAGAGGATACTTGTTCTTAATGGTAACTTTATTTAGTTGCCTATAATCAATACACAGTCTGAGCGTGCCGTCATTCTTCTTTATAAACAGGACTGGCACTCCCCAGGGAGAAACACTAGGCCTGATAAACCACTTATCTAAACATTCTTGTAGCTGAATTTTCAATTCTTTTAACTCTGCAGGTGCCATTCTATAGGGAGTAATAGAAATAGGTGCAGTACCTGGAGCTACGTCAATGGAAAATTCTACTTCCCTGTCAGGTGGTAAGCCTGACAACTCATCAGGAAAGACATCCTGGTAGTCTCTGACAGTAGGTACTTCTGACATTTTTGGACTGACTTTCTTTGCTTCCACTGCATAACACATATAAGCCATGCACCCTTTTCTAATTAACTTTTTAGCAGCAGTGGCAGATATCACATCAGACAGAAAATCAGTTCTCACACCTACCACTGTAATCTCTCGATCATCACAGAGCTTTAAGGTGACTCTCTTCCTTCTACAATCGACAGTTGCTTGATGGGTGGATAACCAATCCATCCCCAAAAGCACGTCAAACTTGTGAAAGGATAAAACAATCAAGTTTTCCAGGAAGATATGTCCCTGGGCACTAATAGGACATTGTCTATACACCTTATCTACCACTACACTATGCCCCAGAGGATTACTCACCAAGATGTCCTGGTCCAAGCATACCTCTTTCATCCCTTTATCCCGTGCTAATGCAGTGCTAATGTAGGAGTGTGTGGAACCGAGATCAATCAATGCATGTACTGAATCAGACAACAAGAAAAATTTACCTACTATCACATCTGGAGTATCCCCATCTTCACAGGCTCTGACAGTATAAGTCTGACCCGATGCTCTCCTCTGACCCTGTGATGTCTGCCCAATCGATCTAGAGGCTGAAGTGTTAGGGGTAGCTCCCCTACCCCGACCCCTTGGTGTTGAAGATCCCGTACTTGATACTGGTCAAGTAACCGAGGCAGTTTGCATGGCAAGATAGTCTCTGATCTGATGATCTCTGGACCCACATCTGAAATAGGCTCATATCAACAATTTACACTCTCTAGGGTGGGACTTACCATAGTGCTCACAACCCACTGCCGAACCACTATCTTTATCCCGAGGTGTACTAATAGCTGGAGCTCTGCCTCGCGATGTACCTCCCTAACCTCGGCCTACTACTGCTGGTGTCTGTCCCTGAGATGCCTGAGATCCCTTTGCCTTCTTGTCTTTACCTCTAAACTGCCCTTGTTTCCTTTTTTGTTGAAACCGGGATTACCTTTCAGTCTGCTCAGCTTGTGTAGTCTCTAACTTTATGGTTGCTTCAACCATGGCACGCAGAGTGGGATACTTCTGAGCTCTAATGATCTATCTAAGCTCGGTATGCAAGCCTCTCTTAAATTTGTAACACAATTTCTCCTCTGTAGCCTGGCCTTCATCCAGGTAGGCACTCAAATGCTCAAACTCCCGTTCATACTCTGACACTTTCTTATTTCCCTGTTTCAATCTCCAGAAAGCCTCTTGCATAGTGGCTTTATACTTGGACCCAATATACTTCTTCTTAAACTGGTCCACGAAGAACTCCCAATTCAAATGATCTACAGGAGTGTGTCTTTTAACTGAATCCCACCATATAACTGCAAGACCCTGAAGTAATGCCACAATGCCTTCAAATTTTTCTTCCAGTGGGTTGTGGGTTATCTCAAACAACCTTTTTATCTTGTATAACCACTCTTCTGCCACTGAGGGTGTCAGAGGTTCTCACTCAGCAAAATCTTCCGCCCTCAATCTCTTTAATTGCTCTAAAATAGGTCTCCGCCTAGGTGGGACTGGCTGAACCTGTACTACTATCGGCTGAGGCTGTGCTGGAGCTGCCTGCAGTCGCTGCTGAATATAGTCAGCCATCAAATCAAGGAAGTCTGGCTGAGGGAAATGAGGCAGTGACACAAGAGGAGGGTTCTGTTGTAGGGCCTCTTGTCACCCAACATTACTTGATGCCTCACTCCTGCTGTCAGTCGACTGTTGTCCTTGCGTGGAAGACATCTTTTCACTATAAAACAAAAGGAGCAGATGCACATTAGTTCCAAAACACTCACTTCCCAAAAATAATTGGCATGTATATACAAATAAATCAATTCATACCCACTCCGATCTTAGAACCGCCTAAATCGTTGCTTTGATACCAATAAAATTGTAACACCCTTATCACTCCGGTCTAACTGAATAGTGCGCGCAAATCGATAAATTTTTTTCCCTAAATCAGTCTTATATTGACACTTGAGGTTTAATTTATAATCTTAACTCATACGGTCGATGACCCATATCTGTCCTAAATTACTATTCATTTTGCAAATATTTGGCAATATAACGGCTAAAAAACTGACTAGCCCCTTGAAACGCAGACAATACACAGCCTCTTAGAGGCACAATACTCCCAAATATCACATTCCATTTCTCCAAAACTCCAATCAACTAACTATTAAACCATACACAAAAGATCACATCCACACACACATATATATCTGCATATCCTTACATAATCATGCATTTATACATAACTGTCTATTTATATACATGCCACTGCTAATAAATATACATGCCATAATCTATTTCAGCTACCCAACAAAAATAACTTCTCTTAGTTGTGCATTACTGCTCCTCCAGCTCAGTACCTACATGTAACAGAAACTACATGCTGAGCATAAATTATGCCCAGCGGTGGCTAATATCTTTTTTAACAAAATTTATTTTTCTATTATAATACGATTATATGATTAAATTCTCAAAGTAATTACGATTAAACATGGTTTGTTCAAAATCAAGGGGGAAACAATTTGTTTTCTATACTATTTACACTTATTCTTATTTATTACTTAACTTTTGGCAAATTTCCAATTCAGTTTTTAAAACCTTACTAAATTTCAAAATTGTCCTTTTTGTCTCAAATTTTACAAATTTGCCATTATAGTCATTTATTTTCATTTTTATTATACAATTTCTTTTATTATTCATCAATTATTCTTTATTTTACCATTTTTAGGTAAAATTACATTTTAGTCCCTATACCATGGAACTTTATCTTTGGACACTATTAGGACTCCAAAATTACCATTTTGCCCTTGTTAACTATTTCTTACTTATTTTTACTTATTAATTACCCACTTTAACAAAATTACTATTTTGCCCCTAAACTTTTATTTTCTTTCATTTAAGCCCTATTTCAATTAAACTTCATTTTTATCTTTGTTTTTCACTTCTTTTGACTTATTTTCACTTTTATGCCCCTAGTACAGTATCGACATAAATTCTCAGACCGGATACTCGGGACGTGGACCCCATGGGCCACATACAGGCTGAAAAATGATCTTAAAGACCACTTTTCTACAGAACATATATCAGATACAGACAGAAGCCATGGAGATCAGTGATCTTACCATAGCAAAGCAAGTCACCATGACTTGCACCGCGGTACAGATGTCCCTATGGCTAGCCAACTATATCCTGAGCTAGGCATAATTTCACAAAAAAATTTCAATCAAATCTTTACTTTCTTATTATTTCATTACTTAATTATGCTTGCTTTACTTATTAATTATTCTTTTCAATTCCTTTACATAATTTGTGCATTATTCTACCATAATCCACCAAAATTATTCATTTTCTCATCAATTTGCACATTATTTCACATTAGTTCATTAATTTCCTTACTTACATAATTGGGAATTTGTCTCTAAAATATTTATTTAATTTCTATAAATTCCATAAAAATTCCTAGGCATGTTATTTCATTTCTACTATGATTTTGAAGTATAATTCCATCAAAATTCACAAAATAAGCCTTAGTTTTCTTTAAGGTCTCATTCGGCTAACAAAGGACCTACACCATTCATTTAAGCATTTAAACACACTTATTAAAGGTCTCATAACACTAATCTACTATCACTTTTAATTAAACACCATTTTATCATGTTTACCCTGAGTTACAAAAATATTACTTAACCAAAAATCAAAGGAAATACTAAGATTTATTAGCCACTAACCTTTCCTCCTTGCTCTAGGTTGCCTAAGCTTCCTTTTCCTTGCCTTTAGCCTTGGAAGCTTGCACTTCTCCTTGAATTCCTATTGAGGCTGAAACATTAACACATCAAAACTCTAATTTTTTGACCTCAAATGGTAAATTTAACATAAAAAATGAAATTTAGGCACCCAAAATTACTAGTAGGCGCCTTGAAAAGAATTTTAACCCATTGATTTCACTTACCTCAAATGAACCCCTAAATTTTCTCTCTTGATTTCCCTTGCTTCTCTTCTTTTTTTTGAAGGGAGGAGGGCACTAAGCTTTACTAGAGAGGTGGAATTTACTATATTAGGGCTGATTTTAGGGTGAGATGGAGAGAGAATGGAAGAAAAATTAAGCAAACATGGTGGAGTATGGTTCGGCCAAAGGGAAGAGGTAGAGAGGAAGAAGAAAATGCTGGTATTCTCTAGACCCTTCTCCCCTATTTATATCAAGTTTTTGAGTGCAATGGGCTTGGGTTAAGTCATTGGGCCTAATTAACTAATTAAAGCCCATTAACAACCTAATTCAAAGCCCTAAATAATTTTTCTCCTTTTATCACTCCAAATTTGATTCCATCATTCTTAGAATACCAAAAATAGATAGTACACAAAATTTTGGCTCAATCGGAGTCCGTTACTAGTTCGATTCAACCGAACCGGTTCAATTAGATAATTGTCAATATCGCCGAAAAATTTATTTTTTTATACCGAAGTAATCTACATGAAATTTCATTGAGAACTACAAAATCTTACAATTTTTGGTGTTCGTTTGCTATTTTTAAAAATTTATGCAAAATTAAGTCACCTTCCCTACTAGGAAAATTGACTCGTTAACTTTTTCGTATTTTTGACTTTCGGAGGCCTATTTGACTTCGATTTCACTTCAAATTTTAACCCCGGACTCACCATGAACAATACTTTCCGATGGTCAAATAAAATATTTTCACTTTTGAGTTCGATTTACGGCTCGGGTACACTATTTACCATCAGAATTTACTGTTCACGGCCAGGCCGGTGTTGAGGCCATTACAACAATAATCTAAAACTTTAGGTAAACTCATCTAGTCCTTATAAATTGCACAATTCACTTTATTATCAAACCTCGTTACATCTTATCCAGTTGCTCATATCCTTCATATTTCATTTTTTAGGAATCTAAATATCATGATTATCAATAGCATAAAACTCTACTTTAATACATTTGAAACTCATGAAATACATAGTATATGCATTTAATATTCAATCACATCATGAGAGAGAGTGAATACGTCAAATAACATCGGCATCCATGAACTAAATAACCTTGCTAGCAGTCCAACAATGATAATGACCATAAAAGATATTATCAGGCATAATTCCTACGCATATATCACACAATTTTAGGTATAGAACACATTCCTAATTTTACATCCTTGTTCATAATCATGTATTGCTTCAGGCTGCTTTAGCCTGGCAACTAAACGTCATACAACATCATATTGTGTCATTTACTTTACATCAATTCATATAAGAGTCATAAGTATGCCCATCTATAAGTTAACATATATTTAGCAAATAAAGACTTACATATGATTACAAAGAATAAACATTAAGCAACATAATTATCCAATAAAGTCACTAAAAAGGCACAATGTCATACGCATGCATTTTATAGATTTCAAAGCACATGAGACTCAGCATCTAACTTTATAACTTTTGGTGCACTTTACAATTATACAATACTGGAAGCAGCCTGCCTAAGTACTAGTTCGAAGGATGGATAACGGGAGCAATGGATACCCAAAGGTATCAAACAATGGATATTCGAAGATATCAAATAATGGACCCGAAAGTGCCAAGCAATGGTTCCAACAAAGAATGAATAATAGACCCAACAGGGATGAATAATGGTTCCATTAAGGAACAAGACCCAATCGGGGTCAACCATGGCAACTGCAACTATATCCCTCTAGGCATGCCTATCTAATCCACGACCGAACTAAGACCCGCAGGCTAAACAATATCCATGAGCATTTTAGGTGATCACCATTGTTCTTTCATGGAGTAATATTGGCTTAGAGCCATATTAAATAAGGATGCACATCACATGGTCATATAGTTGCATCAATATTCAATAAACCATATTACAATATTTGTATAACTCTGAAAAATAATAATAAAGTATAGCATTTAAGACGATTGATTCATTTCATCAATAACAGCATGCGTGATGCTTATATGACAACATGAGAGTGTAACATTCAAGCAGTGTAGCCCCTTTTTTTTCTGTAGATCAATAAACATATTTCATAAGGCTTGCACATATATCACAGCTCTATAGACTTGATAACTTGCATACCATAAAGTGTAAGCACTCAATACTTGTAATCTTCCAAGAGTCATATACAGGTCTATATATATATGCATAAACATAACCCTTGACATGGCAATATAGGCTTACACTATTAACACTTGATTATAAAATGGGTTAGATCACTTATCAGAGCATAGACACATTAACTATAAGGTATTAAACTTTACACAACTCATTGATAGTTCATAGTGACGTACCTTTGCACTTTACCATGAATAGCTTCCCTACTAATTTGCTATTAATCATATCGACACATAAACATTTGGAATGATATCCAGACATATATTATCAATATAATAGAATAAAAGGTTAGCCACATTTTTAGGATGACCACTTGTCATGTTTTAATGTCTTAATTTACTTTTATAGTCTATTAGATCGTAGATAATTAGTTACATACTCTAACATGATCAAATATGTATCCATTATCTTACTTGTGTCTTTATTATAACATTTTATATCTATGTGAGCATATGTAATGTAAGGACCATACTAGTTATCCGGATTCCTATTAATTATTTTAATATTTTTCATAAATAATACATATAATACTAATAATATGTTCATCTGTAATACAATTGGTTATGCTTTGGCTTTATAATTCATACATTAGAACAAGTTACATAAATGTATATATTAATATTTCGAGTTACTAGTTACAGAACATGTTCATTATAATATTTTATAAGATTTACATAAAACAAAAGAGAAAACAATACAATTTAAACATTCTAAACTTCTCTTCCTAGCTAGTGTTGGCCTTGTCCCAGAAGTGAAAACATATCTTGAAGCTACACGGATAAACACCCATGCTAAGCTATAAAGCTTAGTGGGGAACAATACATATATGAACAATCACTCACAGTGATTGTTTTCAAGCACACAATAAACAATAATAATATCAAAATATTATAATTAGCATGCAAGAGTTATAATATAACTCACATAATATACTTAATTTATAACAATCATAAATAATGAATATTCAAGTCTCTATCATCATTATACATATATTCATATACTGTTCATTTTATACTGTATATTGCCTGCTACCATTCTATAAGTGTGGATAACGGGTACTACCCGAAGGTACGAAACTATACTGTACTGTCTGACCGATCAAGTGGACCCAAACGGGGTCGCATCATAGGGACCTACATGAGGCCGAAAGGATACTCAAAGGTATCAATCATGGGGACCTATAAGAGGTCGAATCACAAGGACCTATATAAGGTCGAATCATGGGGACCCAAATGGGGTCGAATCTGTAACAGCTGTGATTGTAACCCTATAAGCATGCCTATCTATCCACAACCAAGTTCTATGTGCAGGCAAATAATTATATCATATATGTCATCAATTCATATTAATGCATTTCCATTATAAAGTAGAATAATTCAAAGTATTATAATAGACTATAATTCTCAACTATCACAATATATATATATATATATTCAACAATCATTACCGTATAATTGTACTTTATCCATAAATTCATATTCAAGTAAACAAATACAAGTCTCATATATTATAACATAAACATTTCCTTTGCATTTCTTGTACAATTAGCATAATAAATGTTGTATATTATTATACATTAATTCTATAACTTTACTCCTATTTGACTTATACATTTCATATGCTCATTGTTGTACATTACCATATATTTTATGTATAAGGTAATCTATAAGATTTAGGAATAAAGTAATTAATCTCCTGCCTTATAATACATCTTATAATTTCAAGTTTTGGACTTTGAAGGAGGGTCACGGTTACTACCAATTCATGGTAACCGTGGCCCAAGACATGAATTAGGGGTCACAGTTACTACCAAATTCATGGTAACCGTGACCTAGTTGCACTTTCGGGTCTGGACTACGCAAGACTACATTACGGTCATTACCGGATGAGCAATAACCGTGTTCTATACTTTTTATAGGGGTTACGATTACTATGAAATGCTTAGTAATTGTGAGATAGGGTGTATTTTGATTCTGTACTGCCTCACGGTTAATATGAAATTCATAGTAACCGTGATGCCTTAAATCGTCCAAAGACAGACTTTCTGCCTCAACTTATATGTTGTTTTGACCAAGAAAACATCATTTTTAAGGAAAAATTTCTTCTAAAAAATTGTAGATCTATATTTCTAGTTTCCAAAATGTCAAAAATCAACCCAATCAAAGCTCTAAATCTCATGTTATTCACTAAAAACCGAAGACTGCTCCCAATAACAGGGGCAGCGGTCATGACCCGGATTTAAGCCTATTTTTTCTATCATCCAAATTGATTCATGGGTTATGTTCTTCATATGAAATGAATATATATGAGTCTATATTCATATAAAATTGGAATTTCTAAATTTCAATAATTTTAGCTCAAGATATCATTAAAATAGTGAAGACTGGTCCAGTGAACCCTAAAACAGTTTTTCCCTTATCTTCAACAAAACTTCCCATTTCAGTTTTAATAAAGCTTAACCTTTATTTTTCATGATATTTACTTAATATAACATCATATATTACTAATATTACCTCAAATTCATAATAAACACACACACAAGCAAGGTTAAGTTCCCATACCTCTTAAAGACTCCATCAAACTCTCTCTTCCTATCTTCTTGCTATCTTTCCTTTCTTCCTCTCTTAATCTTCACACTAGGCTGCTGTAAAAATATTCTCTTTACCATCTATAGCTTTTCCTTCTTTGAAGCATTATAAAATGAAGAAGAAGAGAATAACACAAAAGATGAAAAGAAAGAAAATAAAAAAGACAATTTTTGTGTCTTTTGGCCAAGTTTGGCCGGCCACCCAAGCAAAAGAAGACCAAAATTTGCTTCTTTCATTCATAGCCATCCATTTGTTTAAATATCATTGGTTGGTTATAAAAATCTTTGCAAAGTTTCACTTTAGTCCCTTTTTGTATTTTTGTTTCTTACTTTTGTCTCTCATCTTCCTTTATTTCTAATTTTACCACAATTCTTTTACTTTGTCTTTTCAATCAAGTCCCTAATTTTTAAATTTCCTTTAATTAATCACATAATTAACTTCTATCCCAAGCAAAATGACCATCTATCTCTCTTAGGATATCCTTAGGGGTATTACAATTCTCTCCCCCTAAAAAAAAATTTCGTCCTCAAAATTCATACCTGTACATCAGAGACAGTATCCTATACTCATATAACACTACTTTTGTTATACTTCTGTCTATACTCACATATCTATCTCACTTATCTTACGTTCTATACTGTCTCCACTAGCTATACCAGTTCTCTGCTTATTTCATATACATTTCTATACTGTATCACACTAGAATTCAATCTATCTATTTTCAATCTTTTTATACCTATAACACTTTCTTGATTTTGTCTTTGTTTTGATTTGCTTTTCTTATAACTCTATCTCCAAATGAAGATGACCTAATCAGACGATCATATCATTACTATGCTCAACGTATATCTTTTCAAGTTCCTTTTGCAGTCAGGGCCAGTGAGTAATGCTTAATGTATGCAATGAAGTGAAAATATGCAATGTACATGTTTTCCCCATTCCCACTATGGAATATTTTATCAACTGCCCATGACTGTTAAGGAAACATTGATAGGTTTACAAAGCATAGCAATTAACCTCAAATTTTTCCACAATAACTCCACACATATTTGCATATATACTGTTATATTTTAGCTTAATAATCTATTCTATAGACATAATCCTTGATATACATGTACTTAACCTTTATACCCTTTTCATGTACCACAAAAAAATAGTTTCTATACCTATCCTTTACTTTCCAATTCAAACCTAGAATCTCATTTCTATACCTTCACATACATGTACAGATTCAATTATCCAAAATCTATCAATATTCGACTGGCATATTCACTATAATTTAATAAATAGTTATCATCATCATATTCACTGCTAACTTAATTCATCCTTATCATAGAACTTTTTAATAAACTTGTAAACTTATAATAATCTATTCATGATTTAGCAGTGTTCTAATATTAAATGGATGAGTACACATGAGGAGAAATTAACATATAACTATACACTGTAAGAAGAATAAGGTCATGAATGACCAACATAGAAAGGCTATAAATCATATACGATTGGGCAAAACAGGAAATTGAGGGCTATATATATATATATATATATATATATATATATATATATATATATATATATATATATATATATATATATATATATATATATATATATATATATATATATATATATATATATATATATATTCGATTGGCCATGAGGGACTGAGAGTCATGTGTCCAATTGGGCAAAAAAGAACTGGAACTCCAATATCCAATCGGTTAAAGAGGAACTAAAACAATACCATATACCCGATCAGATTAGGAAAACAATATTGAAATTCAAAATCGATCGGTAAAGCAATGCTGAAAAATCATACTCGAACGAGAAAACGAGAAAGGCTAGATGAAACATACATGATCGTGCAAAGAAAACAACGGCCATGCACGGTCGGATAAAAAAAAAGAGAAAAACAAATATACCATGAACGGTTGTACAAGGGGAAAAAAGAAGGCTATAAGTGGCCATCCTTAAAGACTCGATACTCACTAACTAATAAATTCAGATATCTATATTAAGCCTCTCTACCATTACTGTGAACATTTTATCTTGAGATACTATAAAAGGATTTGAGTCACTTAGACTCGAATTGCTAGGCTCATTTAACATACATATATTATATAATTTTCTCGGTATGTTCTATATATTGAAACTTGTGTCACAATTTCTATGATTAGAAACAATCATGAGCATTATCAATAATACATGTTAATTATACTTTCATGTTTACACTATACCTATACTTTAAAAATATAACATTTTCAATCAGTAATGTAATCCTACATTCAATTTAGCATCCACAAATTTCTATTTTTCATGAACGTATATGCACATACGTATATACAAGTGACTTAAGCACACCATCACTTATTCACTCAAGTATACACCAATTATAAACACTATAACATCTTCATATAATTATGTCCATACTCATAAACGGGGAAGCTGCAGTAGGAAACTTTCATAAATACATATTAGAATATATTTATAAAAGCATACCTATACTACTAGTACTTGCTTAAACACTGTAATATATATATTATTCATCGGATTGTGGTCACGTCATTCAATTGCATTAAACTTATTTTAAATTCTTAATTAGTTCACACAAAAACTTACCTTCATATCCCTTAATAGTTAGGCATATCAATACATAATCATATAAAAATAATACCTAGACTTATATGATCAATATATTATAACCAACAAGATTATTTAACCCTCAAATAATCACTCACTGGGGTCATCACATAACATTTATACTATAATTATTTAAAGGTTATACATAAGCTATATTTATTAAGGTAAAATTCTCTACTTTAAAATATTTATATCTGATAAGGTAAGGCTCTAAAATTGATTAAATGTCTTTATATTTTAGTGGTTTCAAGGATCATTCAAAACCAAAATACTTTGAGTTAACTAGCTAAGCACATTACATCATATTGTTTAAATTGTAGGTTTAAATTTTTATTACTTACATTCATACTATGGTTGTTTATTTAAATATGGTGACCTGATAATATTAATACTCATTACATTAATATTTTTATAATTTTCATGTACATTTAAATCAGTTATACACCTTATAAAACTCCATCACTTTTTCCTTTATGTGAAATAGCCACACGATAAGGTACTTATTATTAATAGCTTGTCGTTACTCTATCAAATAGTTTGCTGTTTATAAAATAAATAGTTTGCTATAATATTAACCTTTTAGTTATTTTATTTATAGTCTATTAAATCATATTAGCCAAGCTTAACACTGTTTACAGGGTTTTCATAATTTAATAGCTTACTTCGACTACACAATTATCTCTTACCATTAACTAAATTATTGTGACTGAAACCTATCATCACATATTCCCATTTAAAATTATCATGTTAACTACATAAGATCAAATTCATATAATTACATAAGCTTATTCCAATACACAAGCTAATCTTATTTTGAGATTAACTTCCCATTTTAATAATCTCATACCCTAACCCTATACTTCTCTACCAATGTATCATGACCTAATAATATAAGCATACATATGTAAATACAATATTGCAATTAAGCATCCAAAGTTAAACTCGCCCCTGCTTACATCATATGTTCTAAACCATTACTATCATTACTATTTAAACATGTTCTTTTAACTTATTTTAAATTTCACAATAGGGTACCTATATACCTTAATACATCTTGAAACTATACCGAAATAAGAGAGGGACAAGCTATAATAAGCCAACACTAGACAGCAATCTTCTATAACTACTTATTTTTATACTCTTATTGGTCAGAACCGTCTAAACCAAGGCGCTCTGATACCAAAAATGTAAGGACCATACTAGTTATCTGGATTCCTATTAATTATTTTAATATTTTTAATAAACAATACATATAATACTAATAATATGTTCATCTGTCATATAATTGGTTATGCTTTAGCTTTATAATTCATACATTAGAACAAGTTACATAAATGTATATATTGGTTACATCATAATAATATTTTGAGTTACTAGTTACAAAACATGTTCATTACAATATTTTATAAGATTTACATAAAACAAAAGAGAAAACAATACAATTTAGACATTCTAAACTTCTCTTCCTAGTTGGTGTTGGCCTTGTCCCAGAAGCGACAACATATCTTGAACCTACACGAATAAACACCCGAGCTAAGCTATAAAGGTTAGTGGGGAACAATACATATATGAACAATCACTCACAGTGATTGTTTTCAAGCACACAATAAACAATAATAATGTCAAAATATTATAATTAGCATTCAAGAGTTATAATATAACTCACATAATATACTTAATTTATAACAATCATAAATAATGAATATTCAAGTCTCTATCATCATTATACATATATTCATATACTGTTCATTTTATAATGTATATTGCCTACTACTTTTCTATGAGTGTGGATAACGGGTAGTACCCGAAGGTATAAAACTATACTGCACTGTCTAACCGATCAAGCGGAGCATCATAGGGACCTACATGAGGTCGAAAGGATACCCGAAGGTATAAATCATGGGGACCTATATAAGGTCGAATCATAGGGACCCAAATGGGATAGAATCTGTAGCAGTTGCGACTATAACCCTATAGGCATGCCTATCTATCCACAACCAAGTTTTATATGCAGGCAAATAATTATATCATATATGTCATCAATTCATATTAATGCATTTCCACTATAAAGTAGAATAATTCAAAGTATTATAATAGATTATGATTCTCAATTATCACTATATATATATATATATTCAACAATCATTACCGTATAATTGTACTTTATTCATAAATTCATATTCAAGTAAACACATATAAGTCTCATATATTATAACATAAACATTTCCCTTGCATTTATTGTACAATTAGCATAATAAATGTTGTATATTATTATACATCAATTCTATAACTTTATTCCTATTTGACTTATACGTTTCATATGCTCATTGTTGTACATTACCGTATATTTTATGTATAAGGTAATCTATAAGATTTAGGAATAAAGTAATTAATCTCCAGCCTTATAATACATCTTATAATTTCAATTTTTGGACTTTGAAGGAGGGTCATGGTTACTACCAATGCTTGGTAACCATGGCCCAAGACTTGAATTAGGGGTCACAGTTACTACCAAGTTCATGATAACCGTGATCTAGTTGCACTTTCGGGTCTGGACTATGCCAGACTACCTCACGGTCATTACCGGATAAGCAATAAACATGTTCTATACTTTTTAAAGGGGTCACGGTTACTATGAAATGCTTAGTAACCGTGAGATAGGGTGTATTTTGATTCTGGACTGCCTCACGATTACTATGAAATTCATAGTAACCATAATGCTTTAAATCGCCCAAAGACAGACTTTTTGCCTCAACTTATATGCTGTTTTTGACCAAGAAAACATCATTTTAAAGGAAATATTTCTCTACAAAGTTGTAGATATATATTTTTAGTTTCCAAAACATCAAAAATCAACCCAATACAAGTTCTAAATGTCATGTTATTCAGATTCATAACTTTTTTCTATCATCCAAATTGATTCATGGGTTGTTTTCTTCATATGAAATGAAGATATATGAGTCTATTTTAATATAAAATTGGAATTTCTCAATTTCACTAACTGTAGCTCAAGATATCATTAAAATAGTGAAGACTGGTCCAGTGAACAATAAAATAGTTTTTCCCTTATCTTCAATAAAACTTCCCATTTCAGTTTCAATCAAGCTTAACCATTATTTTTCATGAAATTTACTTAATATAACATCATATATTACTAATCTTACCTCAAATGCATAATAAACATACACACAAGCAAGGTTAAGTTCCCATACCTCTTAAAGACTCTACTAAACTCTCTCTTCCTATCTTCTTGCTATCTTTCCTTTATTCCTCTCTTAATCTTCACCCTAGGCTGCTGTAAAACTCTTCTCTTTACCATCTATAGCTTTTCCTTCTTTGAAGCATCATAAAATGAAGAAGAAGAGAAGAACACAAAAGATAAAAAGAAAGAAAATAAAAGAGATAATTTTTGTGTCTTTTGGCCAAGTATGGCCGGCCACCCAAGCAAAAAAAGACCAAAATTTGCTTCTTTATCTCATAGCCATCCATTTGTTTAAATATCATTGGTTGGTTATAAAAATCTTTGTAAAGTTTCACTTTAGTCCCTTTTTGTATTTTTGTTTCTTACTTTTGTCTCACATCTTGCTTTATTTCTAATTTTACCACAATTCTTTTACTTTCTCTTTTCAATCAACTCCTTAATTTTTAAATTTCCTTTAATTAATCACATAATTAACTTCTGTCCCAAGCAAAGTGACCATCTATCTCTCTTAGGGTACCCTTAAGGGTATTACATGTAAAATCACTCCATTGCAAACATCAGTATAATGCTTGTAAGCATATGTTCTTCATAATAAAGTACAGAGCATGAACAAATAGGCAAACATGTTCCTCTATATAAAGACTAATCACTAGATTCTATCATAACTTGAAGTGTAATCTATCTCCTATAGTTTGATTACATGTATTAACACTTAATTCTTGTTATTATTAACAAACCATTCCTTTTTCAGTATTGTATACAATTTTGATTTACTAATACATAGTAATATTTATTTGTTACCAATCCATACATCGGACCAAGTTATGCACCTTAACTATGAGATATCATGCAAGTAACATTTATCTATAGAAACTTACATTCACTATAATGATTATTAACTAGACATCAATGATGCATAAGTTCATTAAGCATATAGCTTATAATTCTCGTATGTACCTGTGATACTAAATGATGTGTGTGTATGTATATATATATATATATATAATGCAACCTCCTTTAATCTCATATTTTCCATATGTAATATGGGGTTATCCTATAATTAAAATATGAAAATCAATTTAGTAACTATCATACTTATTTGTCTTTGTCATATACAAGATACTTGCGTGCTAATGTGGTTTTGCAAAATAGTTTTAAGCATTACCATTATATATATATACACACACACACACAACAATAACCTTCTTAAAAACTTCATTCATTAACTTAAGGGACTTCAACTATTCTAACAAAACCAAGCCAAGAAAAAGAAGAGAGGTGTCACTACATTATATTTCCATATTCTATGTCTATTCAAGGTAAATAATACCTTAAAGATGAATTCCCCTTTTATTCCAAGCATGTAGGCATTGATAGCCTTACACTGAAATTGAAAGTCTTTCCAACTCCCTTTAATCACAAACATACTTGAAACTATGCAGGAATCGCTATAACATCATTCTAACTTGGTTTTATCAATCCCAACTTAAAATTCATACATGCATATAATTCCATGCCGAATATTGACATACAACTCTATCATAAGTTAAATCCAACATTGATAGCAAAATAGATTAATATACCCAATAGGTTAATTCTATGATTCTTGCCAGTTTATAATCGGTTATATCTTCATTCCATAAATCTATTTAATTTACAAGTCCTTTAACCTTAACTCGTTTCATTTGAACCAATAAACCTCAACCAACCTTATGCAAGAGGTTAAATCAATTAATCATATACCATTATAACTCTAAAAGATTTAATCCCATCAATAGATACCCATGCAAGATGAGAAAGGTTCCCATACTCTTTTCAATACTCAGCTAGATTAGACATTGAATTCCATAATATAACCAATATCCATAAAATAGACATTTAATTCCATACCTTAATCAATGTCCAATAAGTTTAGAATTTACTTACATAATTCTTAAAGAGGAAATTCCAGTGTCCCATACCTTAATGGTTAAATTTGCTCTAATTTTCCTATCGATGTGCTTGCCAGACCAGTCACCGGAGTTTCATTGGAGCTGCATTGAAGCTGTCTATTTGTAAATCAAGCCACCTCTAACTTCTAGGTGATGTTCACATGCCCCAACACTACCGCCATTCATCGGGATCGAAGCTTGAATGTTCCGCCCTCACCATGGCTGATCTCTTTGCTGTCGACGAGTGGGGAGGAGCGATAGCAGTCGGAGAAGTCACCTCAGCCCCACGGAGTCATCGATGATTGTCGTGACACCCAAAGCCACAGTCAATCACCAGAGAAAGGAGAGCAGTTCACTGTTAAAATAAAATATTGAAGAAAAGAGAGGGAAGAAGGAGATCAAAGCTGCCGTTGGTAGGGTAAGAGCATCGACATGCAGAGGAGAAGCAGCAAGGTGGAAGCCGGCCTGTTGACGATGGCACCATTGATTGAAGCTCCTCCATTCTCCTCCCTTAACCTCAAACCCAATTCTCTCTTCAACCTCATACCTTTTTTCCTCCCTAAACCAACACATAATTCTAAAATATCTTCAAAAGAAATTACAAAATACAACCTTTGCCCCTAATATAGCTTTAATAACAATTAAATTTCTCAACTTCTATCCCCTTTTCAATTATGTCCCATAAACCTCAAGTAACACTTAGCTAATTCCTAGTGTGTGAACCTAAATACATTGAACCTCAGGTCTCAATACTGAGCAGTAGCAAGTAATAGGTTCTTATCTAGAGATACTCTTCTTAAGAATCTCAGACTGGAGTACGAAGCCAAAAGGGGGTCCTCCTAGGTTTTTTGGTCATTCAATAATCGGTGTAATTTTACAAGTCTGGAAGTCATGGTAATTTTCAAATGGTCTAAGTGCAAAAATAATAGACGAAAATAAATGACTAAAAGAGAAAATGACCAGAAAATAAAAGAAAGGAAGAAAGAAAGGAAAAAAAACAGAAATACTTAGCAGAAGCTTCATTGGAAAGGGAGAAGTCAAAGGCACAAGGACGAAGGGCGAAGGGCACTATTTATAGAAAAGTGATGAAGGATGCCCATCCCTCAAGGAATGAGCCATGGCTAGCCTATTTGTCACCTCTAGATAACCAAAATACATTTTTTGCATGTCTCATGCATTGCACATATATACTATTGCCTTTTCTTTTATTTTTATTTTTATAAGGGATCTAAAAGCTCCAAGATCAAGATAGATGACTTCGGAAGGTTTTGGATGCAAAAATTAGGAAATTCAAGAAGTACAATAAATTTCAAAGAGTACGTTTAGTTTCCAATAAATACGTACAAATAAATAATGCAGGTATATAAATAATGTAAATAAAATAATTAGGTATGTAAATGGTGTAAATAAAATAATTAAGTAAATTAATAATGCAAATAAAATAGTTGGGTAAGTATGTAAATAATAACAAATAAAGGATTTTTGTGTAAATAGTGTAAATAAGAAATAAAAATTGGAAAAGAAAAGAAAAAGGGCAAAATTGTTAAAAAGCAATAAGGGACGGGACATCCTATGCACCCGTCGGTCGCTAGCGAGGGACAGGATAGCTGTTTCTAGCTTGAAAATTTGAAATATAAGGGCTTTTCTTCTTCAATTCATCAAATTGCCATTTTTTTTACACTTTAAGCTTTTTTAAGTTTTCTTCCTCTTTTACAATCCGTTTCGTGAGCCGTTTGAGCCTAAAATCCTCTAGGAGCAGTGCTCACTTCGGGGAACACTCTGTTTTTTTTTTCTACTTTTTCTTTTGCCTTTTGTTTACTTCACAAGTAAGTGTCATTTAAATTCTTTCCTACATCTTTATTATTTATTTGGTTAGTTTAATTTTCCTTAAACCCCTACTTATTTTTTAGGCTTTAATAATTGGGAGATCCATGTAAACATGCAGCCTTTTTAGTTTAGAATTAAAATGTCACCTTTAGGATTGTAAGTTAAGTTTTAAAACTTTTTACTTGACATTGTAGTTAGAAAAAAAGCCTTATGTATGAGCACATAATTTGCAAACTTTTTTAGCGATAGCACGAGTAGCCTTCCTTCGTTTTATACCTTTAAAAGCATGGTGCACTAAAAGCTGAATTGCACCATAATAATTTTGTAACAAACTTAGTTTCTTTTATTAAATGGCATAAATTGTGTTGCTTGGTGGCCAATAATGGCCTGTGTATTACTTTAAATTAGTTTTTGTGTAGGAGGTAGTCACATTCCTAGCCGGAATGCTGCCAAAATTTTGTTAAAATTTTTGTAAAATGCAAAATGTACAATACTTAGTTTGTCGTACATGCTTGCTAGAATGCCCAATAATAGGCTTAGGATGTTGTATATAATGTTGTGGTGCCTAGTGTAAAATTTCTATACAAGTCAGCTGTCTCTATTTCCACCAGCATGCTATTGAAATTTTGATAAATTTAACACAATTAGATTACTTGTGACCCAAGTCAGTCAAGAAATTGACATGTAATTTTTTTCTTGCAGGATGCCTCGGAGGATCACATGTACTACCCCGCCTCGATCTGCACCACCATATATGACACCCTACCAGGCTGTCAGATATTGTGCCTTGCTATGAGTATAGTTTAGGTCTAGTCGCTTCATGTCCAGATAGTTTTTATAGGAGGTCGAACTGCTAGAGGAGGTAGATTGATGGGGTGGATAGATTTCTTCACTTTAGCATTTAGGACTTACCCTGATGTCACCCAAGAGGTCTTAGTGACATTATAGTATAGTGGATTTCTATGGTCCAGTTTTGGGCACTGGGCATCCATTATGGTATCACCGATAGATAGTTCACTCAGGCCATGGGTTTTTCTATTAAGCTGGATGTGGTCACGCCCGAGAGCATTATGGATTAGGTTAAATGATGGGAAGTGGCACTCCCCAGGTTAGATACCAGTCAGACATGGCAAAGAGCATGATGTTGGCCACACATATTTATAGATACATTTAGAGGGTTCTATCTACCTCTTGTTTAGGACGCACAGGGAGTTCGAGGTCAGTAAATTCTGCCGATATCACTAGTCTTTGGGGGATGCATGAGGGTAGGCACGTGGACATCACTCACAAGATCATCGCCTCATTAGTTAGGGTGTCCACTCTGTCCACCACATGGATCTGCATGGGAGGCATCATCATCTTCTATTGCTGTTGCTAGGGGTGGACGAAAGTAGATTTGGTGACCTTATTCTAGAGGGCATATACGCCAACTTGCAGGCAACACTCACTATGAAGATGGTTGAGGCCATTAAGGAGCAAAAGGGGGAGTATACGCTGACTTGACTATTCTTGAGACTAAGCTGAGATGTGGTCTAGACTTTATAGTGCCAGACACACCTATAGAGGGAGATGAGTAGGGCTAGCCACCACATGAAGCATAAGTAGAACCACAGGCACCTCCAACATAGCCACCTCAGTAGGAGGATTGGGCAGAAGAGTCACAGGGGCACTGGGGGGCAGGGGCCAATTCAGACTATAAGTTTGATATATAGATACACCTACAGGACCTCCTAAAAGGATCACCATAGCTACCAACTCATCCTCGATCGCTTATCAAATACCAGCAATTGCTGGCTAGGAAAATAGGGAGGTTTGCACCCTATGGACACCCAGAAGCATCCATATCTACAATTCTCTACCATTTGGACACTTAGGAGCCTCAACATTAGCTGTTTCAACATCACCAGCTCGTCCAGAGGCATTTCCGTCTGCACCACCAGCACATCCACCTTCTGTTCCTTTATCCGATGACATCTTTAGGAGATTAACAACACTAGGGGAGGCTATTAGATACTAAAATTAGACATTACAGTCAATATTTATAGCGGTGTAGTCCCTGGAGGCATTACCAGTGATAGTACAATCTCTACAGATGGAGGTACAGGGAATTAGGGCTAAGTTAATGACTGCGAATCAAAGATTCGATGCATCCCTATAGGTGTTTGATGACTCGCTCACTCAAATCAAGGAGCAACATGAGCGTATTGAGATCAAGGTCCCCAGAGGCAGGCAGGCACTAATGGAGACTGATAAGGAGCTAAGGAGATACATTAGATACCTAAGGAATGATTTGATGAGATTTTTTGAGCAGCACTTCAGGGCTGTTGCTGAGGTTGGACAAGGATTAGAATGGCTAGCAGAGGTGATTGTACAAGTTCTGCAGCCTTTTAACAGCGACATTGCTTAAGTTTCATTTTAAGTTCAGGCTGGATAATGAGCAGCCACTAGTAGTGCCATAAGCCATAGGCCAACCAAACCTCCTGACCCTTCAGCATTTAGATCCTTATTTGGGCCAGCTTACCATAAAGGATCGAGGCCTTCATAGTAGATTTATTATTTTGTGTTCCGAAAGTTTAGAACTTTGTTTAAATATTTTTGATGTATATAAAAATAGAACTTGTATTTAATTTATATGCTCATCTTATATTATAATTTGTTCAATTTATGCATATATGCTTGTGAAAAAAAGGAAAACATGCCATGAATTGATAAGAGAAAATGTAATTAATATGCAATAGCAAAAAAAATGCAAATTCAATGAACAAGAAAACTAATACCAAATACTTTTCACAGGTACTTAAAGTCCTTACCAAATGGGGTATATATTTACCACCATGACTTGAGAAAAGGTCAAGGCACCCATCCTTATCACAAGAAGTTTCCTAAATAGGTTGAAATAAGAGAGATACGCAGCAAAGAGAAGTATGGATATTTTTAAATTCTAGAAGGATTTTACATTCCCCTTTTTCTTGAGTAGTACACTGTGAACTGGACATGTCTTTATTATTAGGTCTAAGTTGTGGAAATAGCCATCTTTTGGGCCATTCATCATTGATTTCCTTATGAAACATGGATAATCATGAGATCAGAATGGAATACAATTGAAGCCAAAGCTATATAATGGTTAGAATGCCATTGTAGTAGTCAATGTTCATTTGGACAAGGAACCATATTCTTCAGAGCATATGATTTTTTGATTTGAACACATAAGAAGTCACAAGACTAATGTTGACAACAAGGAACTATTGGATAAGAGGTGAAAGCCTAATGACAATACAAATTCAAAATAGGCACAAAGTGAGACCGGGAGTGTCAACAACTTTAATGATGATTGTTTTCCCTATATTGGCAATATAGTCATTGGGAAGTGTACATAATCTTGCTAAGATCAAAATATTAAGCTAAAAGATCTTTAAAACAGATGTATACCTACAAGTACTGGCTTCAAACATGTCATTGACTCCTCACAGTTGCATATTTTCCAAAAATTCCTTAAATAGAATATTGTTTCAAAGGGGTAGATACACCCATAAAAGTGGCCATATCCAACACAATTAGGAGGTTAGTTATGTCTACAGATGACACCAGCCAAGTATTATTCAAACAACCTGATTCTGCATGCCCCAGGCGCCTATCAGGTCCAATTAAGTCATCTCGATTCCGCATGCCCCGAGCATTAATCAGCCACACTTAAACAACCTAATTCTATATGCCTCAGGTGCTAATCAGATTTAGTCAACCTGTCCCGAATCTGTATGCCCTAGGTGCTAATTGGATAGTCAATTTAGGTTTAACATATTGACAAACTGATGTTAACTACACGAACTAGGGGTAATGTGTCGATAAGCTGATGATAAATACCCAACTAAAAGACTCACTGCCTCAGAAGGTACATACTTTAATCAATCCAGAGACTCACTATCTCAGAAGGTATGTGTTTTAATCAACCCAAAGACTCATTGCTTCAGGTATGTGTCTTTTTCCTTTTACTCTAAATTTTGGCTTACTTTGGCATAAGTGCACCAACTCCCTAAAATTAGAGGAAGTTGTAGACACTGTAACTTGAGGTAGCTTAGATCAGGGTTACTCGACGATGAGAAAATAGTATATTACTAACATCATGTTTGGATCTCGAAGCTCCTATTTTAAATTTCTCAAATTTTTCTCAAAGATTTTTATGTTTTTTCAAGTGTTTTCAAGTTTTTAACAAAAGTACATGAAAAACCCGAATTTTAGCCTTCAAAGGTGATAGACGGTCATCTGTCACATGAGGGATGGTTATCCTTGGCCTTTTCTCTTATATCCAGGTTAGATTAGGGATATTTTGGTAATTCTAGATTTTTTATTTGAGGGACGATCGTCTCTCAATGAGGGATGCCCGTTTGTAGGTCTTTTTCTAGATTTCTCATGTTTATGAATTTCAAAATAAGAGATAAGTTTCTTAAAGGTTTTGAATTTGGATTTTATAGGGGAGATATCTTTAGATTTGGGAAGTTGGAGTTGGAATCCAACTCCAACTCTAACCTAGGTATAAAAGGTAAAATTCTAGGGTTTCCAAGAGAGGAAACCTTTTGGTATAGAGAAAATTAGAGAAGAACAAAATCAATTTCTCTCTCTTTAAGGTTCTTTTTTTTAACAATATTTTTTGATGAAAGCATTTAAACACATACAAAATTCATTGATTTTTTCTAAAAAATAAAGAATGCAGATCAGAGTAGAGATCTGGACTGTAAGAATTTTTAGAGTTAGAATATCTCCTAAAGGTAATATTCTAGGTTCCCTTTTTATTTTCTCTCTTTAGAATTGTCATGCATGTCTATGACATTATTTGTTGAAATAATTATGTTTAAATGTTGTGCTTGGTTGGTTAGCATGCTTAAGATATAATGAGATGCAAGTCTGGATTAGTATGCATGTTAATGGCTTGATTTGAGTGAGGGTTCCTCCATTATTGTAAATTTAATGCTTTTTTCTTTATTCTGTAATTTTTTAGTTTAATAAGTTTTTAGTGTGTTTTGTTTATGATTTTCTATTATATACCTATTTTGGTATGTTTTAGGACCTATTAATTGTATGTTTAAGGTTAAAATGTGTTTTTATATGATTTTTGTATAAAATTTTGCATTCTGCACTGTCCAGCAAGTGATGGATGGGAAAAAGCCTCGATCGATGCCCGTATGTCAACGTGACAAATGGGACATCATGGGAGCTTCCTATCATCCCATCCTTCATATGGCTATGGGCATCCCTCACTTTCTAATGGCATCTATAGCTAATTTTTAGGCTTCTTTCACACGTATTTCATATATTTTATCATATTTACATGATTTATTTGGTTTCTATGATATTTGTACATTATTTTGTATGATTTGATTCTGTACTTAATTTTGTATTGTACAATTAAACGATTATCTTTATTGTATTTTTATCGATATAATACTAATTTATATGCCCTTTTTGGTGTCTTTATAAGTATGTAAAATTTTCACCTTTGGAGGATCTTATGAAGCTTTTTGGATCGGGAATCATGCCTCACAGGTATTTGGCAAGTGTACTAGATCAGTTAAGTAATATAGAGAAATAAGATTAAGACCCTTAAATATCGTACCCTAGAGATTGTGCATTTCAAATTTTAGAGTGAACAGTGTGTAAAAGAATTCCCAAGTTTTAAAGTGATGAGTGATTAACTAAGTTAAAACAATAACTAAACAACTAAATTAACAAAACTAAAGCAAATGATTCTAAACCTAAAATAAAACTATTTATAAATGATGATAAAATTCAATATGAAAAACACTTCTATTAAAGGAACTATCCACCTGAACTTATATTGCAATGACTCAATTAAAAGTAATACAAGTGATTATGGAAAACCAATTCAAAACTTAGATATCTAATATAGAATATTATTCTAAGTACTAAATCCATAGATTATTAATAATCTAATACTTAGCATAAAAGTTCAGTTTATAAATTTTTAAACTTTCATTAGACCCTCTTTCGAGAAATCCTACTCTAGCCTATTCTGAATTCAACATCCTTAGCCTTAATCCACTCTTTACCAACACATTATTTGTAAGGCCCCAAAACATACCCTAATAGGACTAGTGTATAGTAAAGAGATAGATTGAAAAGGTTTCAGTGTAAAAGAATTGCTAATTATGCAAACGAGATATAATTGGTATTAATGTAAAAGTGAAGGATAATTTTATAAATTATCAATTTTGAGGTAAATGTGAATTATTATTAAATAAGTGGGGATGAATGTATTAAAATAAGTTAACAAAGTATGTAATTGGTAATTAAGTTGAACAAAAGGAAGTAAACTACAATTTGAGTTGGTCAAACTATAGGCCAATAAAAAGGGAAAAATCTACCTTTTTGATGGGGTTGTTCAACCACTTTTTGCCAAAGAATTCCAACCATTTTCTTCTTCTCTTTTATGTCATTCTATTGCTTATAGTTTAGCAAAAAGGGGGTTTGTGTATCCTAGCTTAAAGCAAGGTAACTTTTATGAGATTTTGGTTCAAGTTTAATTCTTTATTTGTTCTAAATATGAAGAGATGAAATTATAGATGGGATTTGGATATTTATATGTGTTTATGACATGTTTCGTTGGATAATCCAGCAAGGGTAAAGAGAATGAAAGAGAAGAAGACTAAAGGAAGGATTAGAGCTTGCTAAAGAGGTTAGGGAGTTTTCTTTTTCCTTGCTGTATGTATAATTGATTCAAACTGATATATGTGCTATAATTTTTATGTTATTGATAATAAAACTAAGTAATAATGGTGTTATGGCATAAGAATGGTGGTTGTGCATGGAAAAGTAACATAGTGAAAACTCTACTTTAGGGCTCACTTGAACCAGTCTGAGTGAAAAAGGAATATGTACCTTCATAGATGTCTAATTGAGGAGATTATAGTTGGAAATTAAAGATACGACATAGATATACAACTTTGTAGAAGAAACCAAGACCTGATTTTGTCTCTAAAGCACTTAAAATTTAGCTTAAAGTTAAATGATGTCTCCTGCCTTGTCATTGGGAGAAGGTTGTACCATTTTACTGATACCTTGAGATTTATATTTAAAAATGGAGTGATTTTTTTTAATTTTTGGAAACTAAATACATATTGGAAGAACTTTTTAGAAGACCACTTGGCCTGAAAACATCGTTCACTAAGTCATAAACAACATATAAGTTGAACCTAAAAATCTGCCTTGAGAATTTTTAGGGTAGAATGGACCTCACAGCCAGTACCCAAATCGGTAATGACTATGATTCCAATCTAGAATTGAATGTACACCTATGTCATGGTCAAAAGAAATTAGTAATGACCATGACCCTCCCCTGTTTCCTCTAATAATTGATTTTAGGCCTCAAATCGTCACCAAAGCATACTCGAACTTTCTCGAACACATTTAAAGTGCTTTAAACATAAAAACAAGGATAATATGTGACATAAAATGACCGTAGAGCATAATAAATTAGTGAAGTAAAGTTAAAAGCTATGCTTTAATACATAAGAATTTTTACAAGTAATGAATGTGAGTGAACATTATTAATGATATGCTTTGTGTTGCATGTTATATGATGAGTGATAACCATGTTGAAGTATAGTTGAGTATGGAATGTATAGTGATCTTGTTGCATGCTCTATTGTATGTATTAAATATATGATTCTAAATGTATTGAGTGTGATATTCTTAAGTGATTAGTGATTTATTGAAAGCCTTAATGTCACATAGTAGTGGATAGATAGGCATGCCTATAAAGAGGATAGTGACCGCGGCTGCAAGTGTTGTCACTAGAAGGTGACTAGTGTAGTATTTCGATACCTATTGGTATCAAGTGATCGAGACTATTATGTCTATCAAGTATTTGTATTTCTATCCACCATTAATGGGAATTCAAGCTATGAAATAATAATGATGTTATGAGTGAATGATAGTGAATGAACAATGGTATAAAAGTGTTGGTGCCTCGGTGTAATGTTAGTGCTTCCTCTTGACAGTGTTAGTGTGATTAAATGTGATTTATGATAATGACATTGAAATGTTACTAAATGCATATACTTATTACTTTGAATGTTTGTATGTATATTATAGTGTGATATAGTGTGTTGCTTATCAAAATAACTATATAATCAGAAGTAGCATGTTGTGTTATTTGTGTGAGACTTAGGCTAGAAGTCTATTGCATTATTTTACTCCTTATTGAGCCATTGCTCAGCATGGGTATTCTTCCTGTGTAGGTACACAGTTGTAAAGTAAAGGTGCTAATCTCAAGTCCTCATATGTAGGCCACTAAAGAGTAAAACGAGTGAAGACTAATTTTGGTGTAGAGTTCTTTTCTGTAATTGTTCAATGTAAAGAATTTGGAATGTATGTAATGAATTAAATTATGAATATAACTAATGCATGTTAACTTATGTGTATATATGTTTTTTTGTGCAAGCAATTTTATAAAATAGTATGTAAAAAAAAAGTAATAAGAGCAAACTCTACATTATTGCCTCAATTCTCAAAACACAATTATGCATTAGCATAAGTAAAGCAAACAAAGAATATGCAAATCATAAGCCATATATGAAATTGACAATCAAACATTTATTAAATAGGTCAAGCATCAAATCAACTTAACTTAAAATATGAATCAGCTCAAGCATTGAGAAATAACACACTTATATTAAAATTAAGCTCAAATTAAACTCATTACAATAAAAGAATGAGGTTTCAAGTTTCACTAAGCAATAGTAAAGAAAACTACTCACTGTTCATCTTAAAAACAATTAAAAAATTGAAATAAAAGATTACAATACACATAGAGTCTTTAACTTCTCTTAAGGTCTTCAAAGAACCTTCAAATTGTAGCTTAAAACCCTAAATTTATTGTACTTTTGAAAACTAGGTCTAAAAGCTTAAAAAAATTCATCTCCCCCTAATTTTGGTGTTTAAAATTGCTTAAATACTATATATTGAAGAAACCAACTACCACATAACTCTTAATCTAGATAAATTAGAGTTTCATCATAACTTGGATTGCTTGCTTCGATAAAGGGAAAAAGCTCTTTTATCGAGGTGATTCTCTTCTGCCTATATTTACCTTGCCTTGGTAGCGGGACAATTCTCCTCCATCGAAGAAGGCTTCTTTGGATTCTCTTTTTTATGTCCTCCTCGGTAGAGGGGTATTCTCCTCTACTGAGGAGCTTGTTACTGTACTAAAATGTGGTTTTCTCTTCAAAATCCCTTAGCTGAGCTAATTTTCTCCTTTCTTTAATGAACTTTCTTCTTTCTTCCATTAAGCCCCTAATAAACACCCAAATGAGATTAAGTCCACATAATTTAAGACTTATAAAATTAACTGTAAAATTAATTAAATTAATACTAAAATAACATCCTAAACAACTAAAAACACACTAATTAATATAGTTAGAATTCAAAGCTATCAAATATCCCACACTTAGTCTTTGCTCGCCCTCGAGCAAAATTGAACAAACCAACTTCTCAAAATAATCAAACTTCAACTAAGAATCATGCACTTCAAAATCATGCTTAAAAATTAACAAGAGCACTTAACAAAATTCTAACTAGATCAAATTTAATCAAGAAAATATGAGCTAGTTTCCATGTGTGTGTGCAAGACCACAACATTTTAAGCTTTTTCAGAACAGTTTGTTGAAATTATAATGTATTTTCGTGTACAGTGGTTGTATTACTATGAGGTTAAATTCTATAAAAAGTATACTTCTAAATATACATTTCATATAAAGAAAGCAATGCCTAATTTTATTCCCAAGCATGTCAAATTTTAGCATGAAATTTATAGAAATTGTTTTCACTGTTATGGAATAGATTTTGGTATTTTGTGCATAAATCTTGGTACAAGAGTCAAAATACTATGATGTAAAATTATAGGTAAACTAGATATCTAGGAGCATAATTTTGATGAAGGGAAGTTGGTTTACTTCTATCTTCATATTATTATATGAATTTTATAAGTGGTAATAAATAACTATTTTTGGTAGTATGAATAGTCTATGGTTTTTCTCAAATATCTCGAGTTACAGATATGATATTAAGATGAATTTTGATTTTTTAGAAATTGGACATATAGGGAAATAAATTTTTAGAAGGTCACATGGTCTAAAAGTAACATTTTACAAATAAAAAATGGCACACAAATTAAATCCAGAATGCTGCCCTTATGAAGAATTTTGTAGGCAGAATTTTTAATGTATTTTCTATTATTTTTTAAATGTTGTTATATTAAATATGTGCCTATATGAAAACACATTGAATTATATATGGCATGTATTGAATTATATATGGCATGTAATATGATTTTTTGTTAAAGGTCTATATATATAATCTTATATATACATAAGTAAATATTAATGTTAATGATATAAAATATTTATACATGATTAAACTTATGTACATGCTTGTTATATGCAATTATTCTTACATGTTTGTACTCTAATCATAGAGTAAATTTTTATTTGAACATGCACTTATACTATGAAATAAGAAATGCTTTAGTATGACCATGTTCATATGTGGTACTTGAATGATAGCATGTTAAAGTACATAATTACGATGATATATGTTCAATTTTCAATACTCGTATTGTTATATGACTATATGAATACATGTGTATATATACACTAGGGATTGTATATCTTTCTTTTTACATGATCACATACATATGATGAGCTATATTGTAAAGTTTTAAGAATGAGACATGTTTTATGATAAGCACATGAACATATATAATATATTACTTGATTGACATAACATGATTATGCTAATATGTGATATCTAATAATAGCATGTTAAAAAGTATTTTAATCGTTATATAAACTTTGCATACATAATTATGCCATAGTAATAATATATCTATCTTATGATTATACATATGCATATAAAATGTATGTTTAAGAATATAGGATAGTATTTCTTTGTAAAATGAAACATGTCATATAACAAATATATGAACTATTGTACTTATTATTTAGTTGAGATAACATGTACATATTTACATAAATTATGTGTGATAATTATTATGCTAAAGCATATGAGAGCAAGGAGATATGTTCATATACAATTACTTGAATGTCATATAAGATTTTATGTGAAAGAATTACAAGCTTTAAAGCAGGTTTTAAGTATTGTAGGGTATTATTCACAAGGTGTGCATTATATATATAATTACGCATGAACATGAATATATATATGTATGTTACCTATAAGTATATGATGACAAAAGAGTAAAGCATAGAATGAAGATGCTTAATCATGAACATGATGTAGTGTTATAGAAAATCATTCATGTACATATATATATGATTATGATTAGCTTACTCATAGTTTTATATAGATTTATACAACTATATATATATATATATATAGGCATTATTGAAAAGAGATTACATGTCGTGAACTGATTTCAAGTAGAGAATAGTAATACTCAATAGTGTGTATAATCACATGTTTAAAGAAAGTATTACATGAACACGGATATGATTACCTTGGACATCATTACACATGAGTTTTCATATACACATATGTATGTGATTGAACAAAGTAAAGCAAAGTATGGAAAATAAAGTAAAGATATATATATATATATATATATATATATATATATATATATATATGAGTATTCGCCTATGAAATTGATTTAGAAATGTTAAAGCATGGTAAATGAAAGTTATATGAACAAAGTATTGGAGTTCAACTGTGGATAGATAGGTGCCTATAGGGATATTACAGCTGCTACTGCTAACCCCGTTTGGGTCTAAATTATAGTTGATCCCCGTTTAGATCATGAACAACCCTGTTTTGGTTGTTAGCTGACCCCGTTTGGGTCCTCTTAAATAGTCCACCATACAGTCGATCCCGTTTGGGTTTATAATTTTGATATCCACTATTTTGATACCCTCAGGGATCCACCATTCCCGTTATCCACCTTTAGAACTTAAGCAGAATAAACTAAAATATGAATACATTACAGTTATTACTATATGATGATTAAATATGGTATATGGAATACATGATATATATATGAGACTACATTGTAAATATGAGTACTTGGCAAATTAGAATCATTAGTCATGTTAGACGAAGAAGTCATGCATATAAACTCGATTGATATTAATGTGTTATCACTGATCTAATTGAGGAATGCATGATCTTTTATAGTCAAATGCTTCTTACAAGACTATATATATATATATATATATATATGTTACCTTCCTAAGCAACAATATATAGCCTGCGGAAAAAAAAACATAAATGTACAGTGAAAGAGCATTATGTTGTATGTAAGAAAATCCTTATGATGGCTTCAATATGTTTCCTACATTTAGGAATGCATGATATACGAAATTGTATTTATATAATGTGTTGTTTCGCTATATTATTTATTAGTAAAGGTATATCACCACAAATACATGTTAATTATTGAGCATTGTGTAAATGAGATGAGAGATAGATATGACTCACTATATGATAATAATAAATCATTTAAAAACATATAACTTGTGAATTTGATTTATGTAAAGCCAGAAATGCAAGGGATATCTATAAGTATGTTTGGTGATACCTTTCAATTGTTACATTATCTTATATGATTTTCTTATAGTTGCTAATTTATTGATCTCTATTGGAAAATGAAATGCAACAACTTATATGTAAATTTAAACAATTTATGAACTTATAATTGGTGAACTTTATATAATGTTGTTATTAATTGGTATTAATGTAATTGATTGTGTTTCACCCTTAAAAAGGCATAAACATTTAATGGTATCTAATAGTACATAAGGTCTAATTTATTAACTTAAAGTTCTAGGATCTATAATATCCTTTCTATGAAATATAGAATCATATTGCCATGCTTTTAAGATTGATATATGTATATAGGAAAAACTTAAGGATTGTAATGGATTTATATATATAAAGAAGTCCTAAAAGTAAGCTTGATGTGAAAACTTTAAGTGTTAAATGAAGATTTATAAGAGTGAGACTGATAAGCAAATGAAATATTAATAGGCAATTGGTAATGGGTATAAGTTTAACATGTATAATCTAGTACCTGGAAAATATTGCAAATATGTTTATAAATGATTAGTTAATATGCTTAATGATATGCTTGTATGTATTTGCATTTTGAAGACTTTTTTAAATGGGTCATCTTTATGATTTTTGTTTCCCACTAAGCTTTATAGCCTAACACGGGTGTTTCATCCATGTAGGTTGTTGAGGCGATATCTGCAGTAGGATGGCCAATTCAAGTCAACAAGAAAGACTAACATAGACTTTTATTTTGGGCTCTTTGTATATAATAAATTTTTCTTTGTGGTATTGGAAATATGGTATGTATAGATGTTTATCATGTGTTTTATGTAAAGAGATTCTAATGTACATTGTAAATTTTTCATAGTATAGCACTCTTATGGATTAAGTATGAATATATGTTCTCTATATAGTTAGTTTATGTTTAAGTGGCATTATAAAACTTGTGTACGGAGAAGGATAAAGTGATATGTGTGGGTTAAGGGATAAGAGTGCTACAATTGTAATGTGGTTTAGGCAATGGTTAATAAAGAATGGATAGAGATAAACAAAAAGAATAACCACTCTTTGATTGAATAGACCAACAATTCTAAATTTCACCCACTAACTAAAAAAAACATACCATTTAACCAAACTTGCTTACTTTACCCCTTATAAACAAAGCACTTTTGAAAGAAAAGATTACTGAAACTCCTCTCAATTTCTCAATTCAACCAATTTTTAAAGTCAAAATCTTTTCTCTTGTAAATACTCCACACTTAAAACTTTTCTATAGATTGCTAGCTTTCTTTATTTCAAACTTTCTTTCTTTTCTTTTCTTTTCTCTCTCTTACAATCAATGATAACATGAATATTTACAAGTTCTATTTTCATTACTTACTTGACTTCAACAATAAACCTCAATAATAGTATCCCAATAACCTTTTCTACTACACTTTTCAATTACCCAACAAAAATTAATCCATCCCAATCCTAAAGTGGCCAATTATTTGAAAGGAAGATAAAGGCTTTTTAGGCTATATGGTAAACAAATGAGTGTATTAAGAAAAATAAATATGGCACGCATTTAGTATGCCTCATTAGGCTCAAAATGGCTAACAAGGGACAGATATACACATATAGGGTAGGAAATAAGCTAAGTTGTAGCTAAATAAGAAAAATATGCCTAGATGACTTTCTAAGTTATTTGAGTTGTTTCTATGCTTCGAAGGGTGATAAGGAAGGTTATGGTGCCTTAAAATTCCTTGCTCAACTACTTCAATGCACTAGTTCTTTCTTCTTATTTTAAAATTGGTATTAGTGCTCAAAGTTTGGAAACTAACAAATATTGCTCAAATTGAATACTAACCAGGCTAAAATTCCATTAAGCAACATGCCTTCCTTAATGTTAAACAAAGATTTTGACCATTGCACATTCAAAGTTAAAGTTCAAAAAGTTTATTTTTGGAAATAAACTAGGACAAATTATGCTAATTGTACAATGCATGGTATTTGAACAAAACCTAATCAATTAACATGCAATTTACAAACCAAACTAGACAAATTAAAACAAAAACAAAGTAACAAAAATGATTCATGAGCAAGATGAAAGAACTTCCCTGAATTGATGAATTCAAAATTGAGTTTAGCTACACTTTATCCCCATCTTTAAAATCTTGCTATCCTTAGCAAAGTAGCAAAAATATCAACTCACTTCACAAGTTTTAAAGAACAAGTAAATGTCCAAGAGAAATGTAAACTTAAGCAACACCACACTTGACTCAAGGCAATACTATCACAATCAGACAACTATGGTCACACTAAGAGGAGACATGATACCTCATATATGAACCAATGGAAATGATTTGAACAATTCAAACATTTGAACTAAGATAGTGCAAAAAACAAGGCTTAACAATCATGGTGGCCAAATGAAGAAATGCACCTAAGTAAAAAATGCTTTAATGCTCAATGCACAAGATCAATATGTTATATAATTGACATTAAGTGTGTAAAGTGAGTGAAGGCATCTCAATTCAATAGATGTTGGTTTGGTTTAAAAAGATGAAGCACAACATTTTAAATTGGTTATTGTGGCATTTGATCAAGCAAGTGGTAAGCATAACTATAACCAAGCCAAAAAAAAAAAAAACGAAACCAATCTCATGTCAAAAATTCAAATCAATCCTCTATTCTGCTCATCAATTAATTTAAGTGTGATTACTTGCAAGTTACACATCATTCAACACATAAGAATCCTTTAGAAATCTCATGTATAAGAAAAACAAACCATAATTCAATTCAATCAAAGCATAATAAACATTAAACATGAGAAATTAAACAAGAGTATTGAACATATTAGATGAATTGAAGTGTAAAAGTGATGAAAATGATATGATGAAGAATAGAATTGATGAAAAACTAAAGCTAGATTAGTGTGCCTTGGGTAAATAAGTGTGTGTCTCGAGTGAGGGAGAGAAAAAATGGCCAAGAATGGATTGTGACTCGATGGAGGAAGGGGTAAAGGGCATTTATAGGGCTGGTCCCTCGATAGTGGGAGAATATCCCTCAGTGGAGGTGATTTGCTTGGGTTGGGGAAAGAAAGGTCCCTCAATGGAGGTGTTTTTCCCCCTACGGATCAGGGAGTTACTAGACAAAGAGGAAGCATGTGCCTCGGTGGAGGGAGAATCTCTTATACCGAAGAGATGATCGCTAGACACAATAAATAGGGTCCCTCGATAGAGGGAAAAATCCCTTTTACTGAGATGATTCTCTCAAAAACTCTAAAGCCAAAAATCATAACTCCACTTTTAACAATTTATTAACTAAATCCCCTTAATTAAGCTTAATCCCCTTTAATTTCTCCTCTTTACCATTCTCATTATACCTCCACATGATTAATTAAATCCACACAAGGTCCAACAAAACTTAAGCGCAAATAACTCTAATTACTCACCACCTTGAATATTTAACCAAATCTAAGTTAAAAAAGTTGAAAGATTTAATTAGAAGCATGCCTACCTGCTATTGGTCACTTAGAGTCCACTCTACACAATAAATAAGCATAACTCCACTTTAAGCTCATAAACCATAAAACATGCCAAAATAATGAAAAATCACACAACAAAAATAAAAAAACACAATAAATGAACACACAATCAAAAGCAAAGCAAAGTTAGAGAATTTAGTTTCGAATTTATCCAGCTTTCAGCTAGACTTTTGTTACTCTCTAAAGGTAGAGCTTGCGATCTAAATAATGATCTCTTTGAACTTTGCTCCTTATGTTTGCCCATCAATAGGGGAAACTTGTTAAAGTTCACCAAAGCTGGAAATGCCATATCTTCAATAAAGTAGGACTCCACCTTTAGTTTCTTAAATACAAACTCTACCGGTCTTCTAGCCTTAATAAAATTTTCAAGTGGACTAAATTCAGTACTTCCACTTGAGAATTGAATACTTATTGCTCCTTTGGTGATAAATCCTTCATGAGAGATCTAAATTAATTTTTAAAGATACCGGACTTATCTTCAACAATGATTGGTTCTTCTTTTCACTCATGCACCCCATACTCAATTTCTTTATTATCCACTATTGGCACGTGACTCAATTTATCCTTGTTATCACCACCACTTTGACTGGTCATAAAAATACCCAAGAACTCTAACTTGGATTTAAAATTTTTAATTCCCATTTCTTGATCTCTCAATAGATGCTCTTGAGTCTTTAATAAATTCTCTTAATTTTTTATCTTCACTTCTTGAGAATTGATTTTGGCCATCCATTCTTCTTTTTTAGCTTTAAATTGATTCTCCTTATTTACAAGCAAGTCAAGAATAACCTAAAATTTAGAGGCACTAGACTCTTGTGAAACCCATGGAGAACAAGATTCCTCAAAGGAAGGAGATGAATAGATTATTGAAGGTTGATGCGAGTATTACAATTCTTGCATCTCTTTCCTTAAATCTTCCATTTGTGCTCTCAAAAAAACTAATTCATAGTCTTAGACATAATCATGTGTCACTTGTAAATGCCTAAACTTCTTCCTGTAAAAAATAACATCGAATAAAAAACAAATAACAGAATAAAAATCTCAGACTAACTCAATTATAGATATTAAACAAATAACATCGTTGTTCCCTAGCAATGATGCCAAAAACTTAATCGGTGTCTAGTAAATATACTAGATCGGCTAGTAATACAGGGGAATATAGTCAAGACCCCAATAATATCATACCCAAAGGAACATGGATTACTAAGTAAAATATCTACAAGTGAGTGGAACTAATCTAAGATGTTTCCTAAGTTTTTGAATTGAAATGAGTTCTAAGCTAAGAAAGAAATTAAATCTAAAAATTAACAACTAAATTAAAATAAGATCATTAAGGAAATCAACAAAATTGAAAACAATGCTTAGGAAATTCTATCCTCATAAATGTAATTGGAAACAAGTAAAACAATGTTTACATGAATATCTGGAAAAATCCAACTCAAGACAGGTCTCTTATTCAGAATACCATTCTAGATTACTAAGCTCACTAAGTAAAAACAACCTAATAACTAGATCAACTTGGGTTCATTAATTTCTAGATCTCAAATGAATCTCTTCTCGAAACACCTATTTAAAAATCCATATATTCCCCAACATGTTTAAACTAAATATAATCCACATATAGAAATCAAAACCTCCTTTCAGAACATAAAGATAAATATATTCAGAAAATAAAAGAACAAGGCATAAACATACACAATTAACATTCGAATTTAATAATTAACCATCTCTCGATACATTAAAAATCAAAACCAAACATCAACATAAATGCATAATTAATCATAAGGAAAATAGAAGAAAACATACAAATATTTATTAAACTCAAGATTTCAATACAATTATGGTTCAAGAATTCCTAAACAACAAGAAGAACTATTTAAACATCATGAATGTAATCTTAGAATGCAAAGATGAAGTTTAGAATACACCCTTGATAAAGATAAAATATAACTTGAAGTCCCTTCTTCTTCAACCTTGAATTCTTCCTTGAATCCTAAAATTAAACCTAAGCTAAAAGAGAAAATAAACCCTACTTTACAAAGACTAAGAGAAAGCAATAAAAACCCTAAAAAAACTATTAATAAATTCGTTCTCTTATTCCCCTTTTATATCAATCCTTGAGATTCCTCAAATAGGAGAAGTTTTGTTGCATTAAACTTCCTAAAATAGAGCAAATTTGATAAAAGTCGTAACTTGGGACCCTCACCTCGGTAGAGGAGGATTTCTCCTCCGCGGAGGTGATTTCATTCTTTGAAAGATTTTCCTTGCCTCTATAGAGCAAGATTTCTTCTCCATGGAGGAGTCCTTTACTGATGTCCTCCTCGGTAGAGGAGAATATCTCCTCCACGGAGGAGCTTATCTCTATACTTCATTTTTTTCTTCTAAAGGTGACTTCTTCTTTCTCCCTTTTTAAATAACTACAAAAACACCAAATTGCAATTAAACCCATAACAATCAAAGACTTATGAAATTAAACACCAAATTAACTAAATTAACACTAAAATAACTTCAAAACACACTAAGAATGCACTAATAAATATAGTCTCAATTCAAAGCTATCATATGTCATGCATTATTCTAACATCTTCTTCCTATTTTAACCATCATAGAGCTTCCTAGCTAGTTTAGGGGTTTGACAGCCACCGTGTTAGAGAGATTCATCCAAGATAATTGGAATTAAAATCAGAGTCAGAGACAGATTTAAATTTGGCTGATATTTTTGAATTAACTTCAGAAACCATAACGATGGCAGATCCGTCACAAAATGGAGCTCCTGATCATTAAGAATTAGATAGGATATTTAATGAATTCAAAAATAGGATGATGGTCATGATGAGTGAGATAATGTCCACTTTAATAGCCCGCTCGATAGCAACCTTTAAGACTTGCTGTTGTACATAGGGAACCAACTACTATTGGGGGCATTTATGCCACGGCTACTGTTGTTACACCTTCCATAGCCACCAAATCTAAAGGTCTTACATCAAGCATTTTGCTCGTTGAGCAAAGAAAAGATAAGGGTGTCATCATTGAGGAGGAAGAAGACCCAATAATGACTTATGTTCTAAAAAGTAAGGCACCTAGAGTGGAAAACCCAATTTTGGAAAAGATAAAGGCCCTATCCCGAGTTTTGTCAACTGGCAAGGGAGCTAACCATAAAGATAGAGATTTGGATGGGGATGAGCTACTACCTCTAAGGTTCAGGATGCTAGACTTACCTTGATTTCATGGTACTTCTGACCCTTCTGTGCACGTCAAGCAATATATGTTGATTATGAGGGGAACTACTCTCACCAAAAAACAAAAGATTGAGTATTTTTGCCTCAGTCTAACAAACCGTACCATTGACTGGTACCACAAACTAGATCATAGGACCAAAGAGGATTTAAATCTATTAACTGAGGAATTCCTAAAACAGTATAATTGTAGTATAAGGCTAGAAGTGACCCTAAAGTATTTAGAGTTGCTACATCAGAAACCAAAAGAAGCCTTTCATGAGTACCTTACTCCATGGAGGAACAGGGTGATAGAGATGAAGCAAAAACTAGCGACAGCCAATCAAATCAGGTTGTTCATCCAAAATGCTAGTCCCTCTCTAAGGGATGGAGTTAAAATGAAAGGCTTAAAGCATAGAGCCATCGAATCTAAGGCTAAACATTTGAAGAAGGTTAGTTCTATAAACCCAGGTTCTAGTAAGAATGATGAAGGCAGCAGTAATAGTGATAAAACCTCAAGAGTCTCAATTATAAAGACAAGCCAACAACATTATTTGGATTTAGGCAAGGCGTCATCTTGGTACCTTACTCATCTTATAAATAAGGGAAAGTTACAACCTTTTCCACTTATGCAAGCCAAGAGCTAAGGGAAGTTGAGACATATAGCCCATTGGTACTATGATTATCATCAGTATATGGGGTATAAAAATAACTTGTAACCCTTTAAGAGACCACATTCAATACCTAATTGACACCTTATAGATACCAGATCATGAAAGGCCATAATACTGTGTGGCCATCCTTATTTGTGTTTAACTCAAGCTTACTGGAATGGTATGTGCTTTAGATACATATGGCATGTAGATATCTAGCCATCACTTGCTCAGTTACAATGACAAGAATTGTGGGTTATGTAAATATCATTACCAATCTTGGGGGCACGATCCAGAAAAGGGAGAACCTAAGGTGTTAAAAGAATTTTTGCTAACTGCACCTGCAATGGAAAAGATGTAATATAGACCATAATTTTGATAATTTATAATGTACCTCTAAATAATGTATATGTTTCCCCAGCCATGTTAATGAAATGAGGTTTTCTTATGTATACAATGTCTTATTTTATTGCATTATGTATAATGATAATTATGGCTTATCTTTAAGACATTGATTCAATAAACATAAACTTTTATATAATTTTGAGCACAAAGACCTTTTGAGTGCATCCTTTAACTCCTGAAGTGGGTCTTTAAAAGACAAAATAAAAACAATTAAATCTTCACTTAAGACTACAAAGGCACTCTATGAGATGAGAAGAAAATTGCAATAGCCTATTCCCATCTTACCAAACAGCAAACCTAAACAGAAAGCCAAAAAAGTAAGCCAAACATCAAACTTAACTTTCCTAAGCTAGCCCATTCAGAATTCCAAAAAGACTATAAGGGTTAACTTATAGTAGAAGTTGGATGCACACATGATGTCACCCCCTTAGATTAAATTAAGGTTTGTGTTATTGTATTACATGTCTAGTTATGACTATTGTTATTGCCATATGATGTATGTAAATCGGAATACATGCGTAAGTTAGGCGAAAGAATATGGTGAACCCATCAAGAGAAACCTATAACATGCATAGAGTCACATGCTGATGTGGGTTTAATTCCAAGGTAGTGACAACAACATCTCATATGACCAAGACTTTTTTTGCCATTCCTAAGTGCTCAAAGGCATAAAATGGTATGCACAGTTTATGAAAAGGTGAATTATCTTTGGCTGGATCAGGATGGACTATCTTCCCCTAAGATAGTAAGGGAGCTCAAACTGAAGGTAAGGTAAAAAGAAAAACTAAGGGAGACAACTAGAGAAAGCTTGCCTGAAGACTAGGACCATTAAAGAAGATGCAAGTGGATATCAGATTGCATTCGGGGTGGAGTCCCCTAACCACCTATGGTGTAGGCCATGTATTCCAAGCATACATCTTGTATACATTCTTGTACATGTTGCATGTAGCTTTTGTATATGTTGCCATATAAATGACCATTGTAGTGCCATCATTTCACCAATTTCAGGGAGTATTCCTAACTTAGTTCATCTTGCTAAGATTCTAACACAGTTTTCGTTTACAGGTCTAAGGATCATCACCTCCCTGGTGCATTTGAGATAACCACGGTGTCTCCTTTTCCCAATTTTAGAAAGTATTTCTAGCTTAATTTATCTTGCCAATTTATGCCTAAGGTTTTGACATAATTTTCTATTAACTTAAGGTTCGAGGATCATCACCTCCCTAATGCATTCAAAAAATAGCCATAGCGCTGTCATTTTCTCAAGAATGATCTGAGGAGCATCACCCCCCTTATACATCTAAGGTGATCGCCATGGTGATGTCATTTTCCCAAATACAAGGAATATTCTCAATTGAAATAATTTATGCTCTAAATTCAACTCATCTTTCCAAGCAATATCCAAAGTTTTGACATAATTGCTTCTTATCAATCTACTTTTAGTTTGAAATTTTATTTCATCCTAGTAATTCTTAGCTATAAGTGAGTTTGATCTCAATCACAGAAATTTGTGTTTCATTCAAATATGAACAGAATAGAAGACAATCATGTTTTATCTCTATCTATTGAACTGCATAAAAGCCTTTGTTATACCATGCAGTTTCTAAATTCTGAGCACCTCAAGCTAGTTTTAAAAATTAAAAAAAAATGTTTGCGATTGAATGGATGAAGTAAAACTCATTAAGAGCACTAAAACCTTTCTAATTACTTGTTAAAGGGACCTCAAGATTATATAGGACCAGGAAAATGATTTAAGCAACCATTCCTTGTATAGCCTTTTAAATGACACTATTTCTACGCTAATTTCATAATCGTTTGCTAGCCCTTTGAGATTTTATTTTAAGCATGTTGAATGTGTATTCGTTTTATTGTTACACATATCGAAACAACCCTTAAACCAAAATAAATTTAGCTTCCCTTTAGGAAGATGACTACCGTGGTAAAGCTAGTTTCACATTTCAAGAATAGGCAGAGTGGATTTCTACCAATCCTTTGTGTAAATTTCATTCATGGGGAATTGAGTTTATCTGATAAAAAAATCTAAAAAAGAACGAGAAAAAAAAAAGAAAGAGGAGAAGGAAAAAAAATAAGGAAAAAACAAAAAGGAAAAGGGGATCTTAACATTCTATTTAGTTGTAAACACTTTATTTTCATTAATGTTAATAGTTTTTATAGATTAAACACTAGTTTTTAATTAGTTTATCATAGTTTTAGACTAGATTAAATCAAGAAGTTATTGAGATTGGAAGAGAAAAGCTAGTCAGATTTCAACTCCAGATTCATCAAATGGGTTTTATAGTTTCTTTCTCTCATTTCTCTTTATTTTCTTCAATGTGTAGTGAGTAGTGAACTTGTTGCATAGGGATTTATGAATCCCTATTTTGAGCTATTTTGTTATATATATTTGATCAGATGTTTTATTCCTCTTTGTGATGATCTAAATGTACATTTTATACAAGTATTTTATCATTCTCTTGTTTTAGATGAATGGGTTTGTGCTTGTTTGGATTGAATGTTTAAATGATATGTTTTTGCATATTGTAGCTATGAGTTTAATAGTGATTCTGGAAGAAAAGTTATTAGATCTATAATTATTGCATTGTAGATCTAGAAATACGTGAGGAATGAATGAATATTGGGTTTATTGGCTCCGAAATAGGAAATCGATCCATATCTAGGATTTATGAGGCATGTGCTTTGGCTAGCTATTTGATTGGCTTCAAAATGGGTAATTAAATAGGTAGAATAGTTGGCTTCGAAATGGAAAACTTGGCTTTTGTTGGGTTGTCCACATCTAGACCATATTACTTTTATGTTAAAAATATAAAGCATTGGGTATAGGGAGGATTAGAGACTTAAGCAGCTTTGTAAGTGATTACTTTATCTTAATCTTTATTCTATGTTTTTATTGCTTTGATTGCATTGCATTTTACATTGTTTAATTAAATTTGATAGCTATAATTTTAATCAACAAAAATAATCGGGGAAATTATTTACGTATATAATTAATCAATCAACTTTGTCTCACAAACACAATCTTTTTAGTACAATATTTTTGAAGTCTTAAGTGTATTCTTCTATACTACTTTGCCGATTCAGTACACTTGCTGATGTCTAGTCAAGTTTTTAGTACCGTTATGGGGATTGGCATTTTTCTGTAAATTTTTTATTGATTATTTGTATGTGTTTTTCTTTTTCTTAATTTTGTTATTGTTTTTCTATTCTTTTTAGGTCATTTTGGTGTATAAACATATTGAGATTGCAACAATTAGCACTGTTTGATCTTTAAATTAAAGGACTCTACATAGAAGGCATCGGCGAAACCCAGCTATATGTATGGATGATCAACCACCACCTTTTAATGTACCTCCCAAGAATCTACAAGGAGTAGGGCAACAACAAGCTCAACATTAAGAGGATCCTAGACCTAGGACCGTTAGAGATTATGCTACTTCAAGGTGGAATAAGGAGCATGGAACAACGTTGTTGCCATGACAACCGTACTTTGAGCTTAAACCGGCTACGATCACTATGGTTCAAAGGAATCCATTTTTAGGATCGAAATTAAAAGACTCGGCACAACACTTGGATATATTTTTGGAAATCAGCGATACAAATCAAATTCAAGGGGTTTCTATTTTTGTAATTAGGTTGAAGCTTTTCCTATTCACTCTGATTGGGAAATCTAGAGATTGATTGTAAATGCTTATTAATCAATCTATTCAATCTTGGGAACAAATGCAAGAAAATTTTTTGGTTAGATTCTTTTATCCGACAACAACCGCAAGAATAAAAAATAGTTTCAATAACTTTCAACAGTTGAGTGAGGAATTTTTTCATGAAGCATGGAAGAGATTTAGAAGGTTGTAGAAGAGTGTTGCAGTGTATTTCTTAATATCTTAGTCTCAAGGACTTAGATAAGGTGAGAAGGGTGTCAAACTTTGGGAATCAATTTGAGTATAAGTGTTGTCTTATATTAACCGGTTAAATGCTAAGATGGATAGGCAATGATAAATAAAATAGGGTTGTTTGTATTAAATTCTTACTTACTAATCTAATTATCTATTCTAATTTATAGCTTTAAACAATCGATATAAGCATTAGAATTACCCGACATTAATTGATCTTATAAAAATGCAAACAAACACATAAGCATGAAATGAATGGAAAATAAGCATACTATCCCTAGATGCAACTCTCATTGTCAAATAAAGGCATTTCCATCTAGAGTCCATAAGCACTCTCATGTCATTATGGAGATAGATGAGAACTATAAAGTTCTATGCCTATTCTTAAGCCCCTCAAAGTGAAACCCTTGTCTTCTAAGTGATTTCTAACTTTAAGTTTAATTACCTTTCTACCAAAATGTCCCAATTCTCATTATGAAAAAATTGATTAACATATTACATATGGTGATCAAACACACATAATAAATTAAGTACCCAATCAAACTTAAATCGTTCATACTTAAACAAGATAATTATATTAATAAAGATAAATTCATACTTACAATTTTAACAAAATAAAGTTAGCCTAGATACATGTTAGGAAAACAAATACATAAGGAAAAGAACTAATGTCAAGTAAACTCTGAAGAGAAAAGAGAAGAAAGAATGGTAGGAGCTCCTCAATGCTTTTTCAGAAAAATACTTGAGTGTTGATTGGCCTCTTTTGATCTCTCATTTTCTTTGGAGTATTCTTTTTCCTCATAATATTTTCTAATTGATTTGGAAGTTTTATGGTAGTTTTTCTATATGTAAAATATGGTTATCATCATGTATTTATAGACCTAAAGTTGTCCTAATTGGTGTCTTTTTGGAAAGGGTTGTGAATCTAAAGAGGTACATGAAAGGTTACAATTGTTAGCCTTTGTGACAAGTCAACACACTTATGCCGAGTTAGACAAGTTGGCATAGTCAAGCTCTGTAACGAGTCATAACAATGAAATGAGTCAGCATGCTCTCAACTGCTTCACAACTCAAGTCAACATGTCACAAGTCGGCATGATGAGTCCCAGTAATGAGTCGGCATAAGCTCTTAAACTTCTTAAAGACCTTTTTCTTTTATACTTTAACAAAATTTCCCTCATTTATGCTTCATTTCATCCAATTAGGCACATTTAGCCTATAAAATGAAGAATACATAAAAAGTAACCTTAAACATAACAAAATATATACATTAAACTAAAGAAATGATGCAATAAAACACAAAATGCCTATGCTAAATTACATGACATCAAATTCTCCCATACTTAAACCTTGCTTGCCTTCGAGTAAAAATATAAGAATCTAAGTGAGAGACCTATCAAAATCATTTATCTTCTAATTTAGAAAAGAGTTTTCCTAGAATCATCATTAACATGAGAAAATGCTTAGAATAAGATAACCAAATAACTAGTTTCCAATGCTCAACAATGATAAAGTATACAAGTTAATTAGCATAGGTAATGAATTCAACCTACTATCTCAAGTTATTAAAATCAATATCAAGAACATAGAGTCAATAATCTAACCAAACTATTCAACTAGGATGGACAATCTTCAAACTTAGACATTTAGGAACAAATATAGCCATTGGGACAAGGGTAAGCTCACATATCAACTCACAATTCTCATGGAAGTTTTAGACATTTATAGATTTTTTAATAACTTAGCAATTTTGTGAGTGCATTTTATACTCCATCCCACTCTATTTATTTGATCAATCTCAATGGGTGCATTTTGTGCTCCACCCCATAAAATGGCTTTGATTTTTCTTGCTTTTTGTACTTTTTTCCCTTTCTTTTACATATTACTTAAACACATGTCTTCATCTATTATTGAAGAGTGAGCTTTGAGTATTATGGCTATAGTTTTCCTAAGACTATAAAGGCTCTTAAACACTAAACTTGAATCATGACATCCTAATTTCAAGCATAGCTAGAAAATTGACTAAACATCCTAAGATTTTGAAAATAACAAAAAAAAATAGTAAGAAAAACTTAAAACTATACTAAATGAAACTTAAGATTCTACAAATTGATCATCAAAAATAAGTTACTGACATGGTATTAAATTTCACTTAATCATGCCAAGATAAACTTAGAAAAAACTTTAAAATAAAAATGAAGAAGACAAATGCATATACATGCATCAACTTAGCATAGCATGCATAACAAAAAACTAAAACACATGCATCAAAACATATACATAAAACAAATACAAACATGAACAAACATCCATCCCCCACACTTAAGCTTCACATTGTCCCCAATGTGAACCCAAAAATTAAAAAACAAAAGAGAAGGAAAAGAAATGTTTTCTTTAGTCGACACACTAGTGACAACTCGACACAGATATGACCCTTCATAAATCAGCACGATGATTGATGACTCGGTACATAATGGTTCTAGAATGATTTGGTATATAAGTCGGCACAGACCTCAAGTCGAGACGTGGACTCGCTGTGATGAGTCAACATAGGCATTATGACTTATTACACCCTGCCTAAAAACTCAAAAAGACAAACTACCAAAAATTCAAAGAAAAAACATTAGGCCATAAAAAATAATGTGTAAGTATGAAATAAAAACACAAAAAATAATGAACAAACATACTTATAAACAAACTAAAACTATATATAAAAAAAACTTGTGTAAAGGAAAACCAAAACAAACTTGTGTAAAAATCCAAAAGCATTAAAATGGTCTGCAGGTGTATGCCTCCGGACTGAGTCCCACCAAATAAAAGCTAGACCTTGTAGCAAAGCAATAATACCCTCAAGTTTCTCCTCTTCAGAACTGTGGGTGATTTCAAACAATTTTTTATTTTGAAAAGCCACGCCTCTGCAGCTGCTGGTGTCAAAGGGTCCTCACCTGTAAAATCCTCAGGTCTTAATCTTTTCAACTGCTCCAATATAGGTCTTCTTCTAGGCGAAACAGGCTGCTGAACCTGAATTACCGGTGGTGGTGTTTGCGCCTGTGCAGCTTGAAGTCGCTGCTGGATGTAGTCTGACATCAGGTTAAGAAAATCCAGCTGAGGAGGAAGAGGTGGAGGAGGCGCTACTGGTGGAGGTGCCTGCTGCTATGGGACATCTTGTTGCCCCATATTACTTGAGGCCTCACTCCTGTTATCTCCTGCCTCACAGCTCGGCTCACCATACATCTTTTCACTATAAAATAGAAGGGAGCAAGAATACATTAATTCTAAAACAACTTCTCAAAATAACAATTGGCATGTATATAATTAATTTAAATCAAACATTGCACCCACTCCGATCTTAAAACCATCTAAATCATGGCTATGATACCACAAAATGTAACATCCTTATCCCTCCTAACACTATACTGGCGTACTGAAGACCGAAATTTTTTTTCCAACTTAACCTCTATATTTTAAAATCTTATTAACATTACTTAATCATTAGCTACCCTTTGCCGATGACCTATAACTGTCCAATTTACTATGCATTTAATAAAATTTATTTTATGCATTATTTATTCTTTAGTGTTATTTTTAATTTAATTCACTATAATTCATAAATTTCACTATATACATACACTATACATAATCTTAAAAATTCCCAAATAATTTTCAAATATTCTTTAAAATTCATAAACATTAATTATCAAGTCTAGTATTATTTTAAGCTAACATATATTATTTTCATGCAAAATTTCTTCATTTTTCCTTAAGAATAAATTCGGTCACCTATAAGAAAGCTACCTAAAAATTATGTTTCTTCCATCAAAGCCTTCATTTCATCTTCTTTCATGTTTAATTTCATTTACCCTAACATATTTACATCAATTAACAACCTTAAACATTTCTACCCTAATTACATAATTAAGAACAATTCACAAACTTAGAAAATGTAACGATTAATTAGTCACTTACAATTTTTCTCTTCATTAGGAAGCTCCAGCCTCCTTTTCCTTGCCTTTACTCTTAGAAATACCTCCCTCAACTTGCTCACCTACATAGGGCAGCCCATTCAAACTTAGTTTTCTTTATTTTCTTGTTCTCAAATGTAAAAACCAAGCTCATAATCAAAATCTATACCCAAAAATCTATGGAAAAACACCAAAAAATCAATTTAAATCATTAAAATTCTTAAGATCCAACTTACCCCTTTTTTCTTTCTCAACTTATTTTCTCCACTTCCTTTGCCCAAATCAATCAAGAGAAGCTATTTTAGTGTTCTAGAGGGATGGAATTACAACTTTTTAGTTGGGATTTAAGGAGAAATTTGAGTGGTTATGAAGCAAGAGAGAGGAAAGTGAGAGTGAATTCGGCCAAATGAAGGAGGAAGAAGACATAGCAAAAATCTGGAGTTTTCTCCAAAATTCAAGCCTTTATATACCTCCCTAATGGGCCTAAAATTGGGCCAAACCAATAGGCTTAGCCCATTCTTTTCTTAAGGCCCATTTAGGCCTTTTTAAAGTGTAAATAAATTTCTCTCTCTTCCAGCCATCAAATCTCTCCAAAAATAATTCCATCACTCTTATCACATCAAAAATAGCTAGCAAGCAAATTTTTGGCTCAATCGGAGTCCATTATCAATCCAATTCAAACTTATTGGTCCGATTTGATAACTGCCGGTATCACCGAAAAATTCCATTCTCATCACTAAAATATTCTACATAAAAATTCATGTAGGCATGCAAAATCTGGCAAGTTTTGGAGTTCGTTTACTATTTTTAATTATTTACGCAAATTCAAGTTATATTCCTTACCAGGGAAATTGACTCGCTGCCTTTTTTATATTTTTGATCTTTGGAGGCCTATTAGACCTCAATTTCACTTCAAATTTCAACACCGGACTTCCCATGACCAATACTTTCCGATGGTCCAATAAAATATTTTTGACTTTTGAGTATCCTTTCGGGCCCGAAAAGTACTATTCACCATCGGGAAGCACTGTTCACGGTCGACCCGGTGTTGAGGCCATTACATCTTATCTCATTATTGTCAACCTCCTTACCACTTCTAAATGTAATTGCTTGACAAGTCTCTTTGTGTGGGAACATAGGTTGGCTAGGCAACTTTCCCATAGGTTGAGAACTTAAAGAGGCTTGTTGGGTAATTTGGGTTTCTAAGATCCTATTATGGATAACAAGTTATTTAAGCTTTGCATTTACTTGCTTGAACTACTCATCATTGTTTTTATTATTGGCAATTTGTTGGCTAATAAATTGTTCAATAAGAGATTCAAGATGAGATTTTGGTTCGTGAGAGATTAAATGGTGGCTTCATAAGAAAACCAGGTGGGTTTGTGGTCTAGGTATGAGGTTACTTGGAGAATTGAGTTGTGATGAAGCGTTACACCAAGAAAATATAGGGTGGTTTCTCTATTAGGGATTATAAGAATTAGAATTTAATCCTCCTTTTTTATTGAAATCACCTTAAACATAATTGGCATATTCATTATTACTCAGTGTGCATTATGTGTAGGAGTGAGATCCTAGACACAAATTACAAACAATGCTTGAATTATCAATGAAATTAACTCAAGATTTACTTACTAATTTGGTGAGAACATCTACCTTTACTGTCAATAATTTGATGGTATCAAGCTCCAACACTCCTCTTACTTTAGCCATAGTTGGTTCATCTCCCATATACCCTTTTAATGCAAGTTCCTCAAGCACAGTGACCGCTTGTTTTGCTATCTTGTCCATTCATTTACCACTTGGAGCTGTATTCACTATATTTCTATTTTCATCCATCAAACCATTGTAAAAAATTTAAGGAATCATCCAATCGGGCAAGTCATGATGAGGACATTAGCTTTGTAGTTCCTTAAATCTCTCTTATACTATATAAATAGTCTCATTTACATGTTGCCCAAAGGTTGTAATCTCATTTTTGAATTTGGTCATCCTGTGGGGTGGAAAATACTTATGAAGGAATGCTTGCTTTAAATGATCTCATATGGTGATGAACTAACTAGGCAAACTATCCAACCATAATTGTACCTTATATTGAACAAAAAAAGGGGGAATAATCGAACTCTAAGTACATCATCCATGACTCCATTTATTTTGAATGTTGCACACATATTAAGAAAGACTAATATGTGGGCATAACGATCTTCTCCTTCGAGATCAACGAACTAATTATTCTGAACCATTTAAACTATCATTGGCTTAATTTCAAAGTTATTATTGGCAATTGTAGGTGCCACAATTCCTTTAAAACTCCCTAAAATGTCGAGCATAGAAATATCTATGGCTATCTTGTCCAGTCATGATATTTGAACTTTGGCCTCTTTTTGTTGTTATTTTTTTTATCTCTGTGCAAACCACAAAAAGTTCTATCAATTTCAGAATCAAATGGAAGAAGATTGTCTCTACTACTACTACTACTACTACTACTACTACTACTACTACTACTATACGTAAAAAGAAAATAACAAATTAAGCTAAACTAAACTACTACAAAACAAACAAACAGAAGGCCTAAATCAACCTTTTTCCTTTTTAAGTTAATAAAAACAATCAATTATTTTGACTCTTCGGCAATGCCGCCAAAAATTTATTGAGGTGTATTGCTTAATATCCTAGTCTCAAGGACTTAGATAGGGTGAGAAGGGTGTCGAACTTTAGGAATTAATTTAAGTATAAATGTTGCCTGGTATTAACCGATTAGATACTAAAATGGATAGACAATGATAAATAAAATAAGGTTGGTAGTATTAAATTCTTATTTACTAATCTAATTACCTATTCTAATTTATAACTTCAAATAATCAATATAAGCATTAGAATTACAAGACATTAATTGATCTTATAAAAATGTAAACAAACAGATAAGCATGAAGTGAATGGAGAATAAAGCCTACTATCCCTAGATGCAACTCTCATTGTAAAATAAGGGCATCCACATAAAGAGTCCATAAGCACTCTTATGTCATTATCGAGATAGATGAGAACTATGAAGTTCTATGCCTATTCTTAAACCCCTCGAAGTGAAACCCTTGTCTCCTAAGTGATTTCTAACTTTAAGTAAGTTTAATTACATTTCCATCAAAATGTCCCAATTCTCATTGTGAACAAATTGATTAACATATTACATCTGGTGATCAAGCATACATAATTAAGTACGCAATCAAACTTAAATCATTCATACTTAAATAAGATAATTATATTAATGAAGATCAATTCATACTTACAATTCTAACAAAATAAAGTTAGCCTAGATACATGTTGGGAAAGCAAATACACAAGGAAAATAACTAATGTCAAGTAAAATCTAAAGAGAAAAAAGAAGAAAGAATGGTAGGAGATTTCTCAATGCTTCTTCAGAAAAATAGTTGATGTTGATTGACCTCTTTTGATCTCTCCTCTTCCTTGAAGTATTCTTTTTCCTCATAATCTTTTCTAATTGATTTGGGTTATATGGTAGTTTTTCTATATGTAAAATATGGTTATCTTTATGTATTTATAAACCCAAAGGTGTCCCAATTGGTATCTTTTGGGAAAGGGTTGCAAATCTGAAGAGATACATGAAACGTTACAATTGTTAGCCTTTGTGATGAGTCGGCACATTTGTACTGAGTTAGACAAGTTTACACAGTTAGGGTCTGTAGCAAGTCAGAGCAATAGAACAAGTTGGCATGCCCTCAACTGCTTCACAACTTGGTTCAACATGTCACGAGTCAGCATACTGAGTCCCTATGATGGGTCGGCACACCCTGTTACGAGTCGACACGGGCTCTTAAACTTCTTAAAGAAATTTTTCTTCTATACTTCAATAAAATTCCCCTTATTTATGCTTCATTTATTCCAATTAGGCACATTTAGACTATAAAACAAAAAAAGATATAAAAGTTAACCTAAAACATAACAAAATACATATATTAAACTAAAGAAATGATGCAATAATACAAAGTGGCTATGCTAAATTGCATGACATCAAAGAGTTATCCTCATTATGAGATAGCTATACATCAGCTTATGTTAACATTTTATACAGCTTGTACGCCCACAACGAGATCTTCATTAGATGTAGCATCATGGGGTAGCTTTATGGATAAAATTCTTGAATAAACATTTTTGTTGCTTGATGCTTGATGAAATGGCAATGAATAAAGTACAATAGGCCAACATAAGGGCCATGAATAAGAGGTAAAGAGTTCATAGTGTGGATGAAGTGGCAATGTTAAAGGCACAAATGAAATTGTAAAAAAAGGAGTTAAATGGACTGAAAATTCAAAATGTTTCAGCTGTCTCTCAAGAGTGTGGTTTATATGAAGGAGATAGTTTGGTGAATGAGCTAAAAGCAAATGACTCTTACACCTAAGGGATGAGAGATTTAAATGTTGTCAACAATTACAAAAGGAATGATCTATTCAGCAATCATTACAATCCAAGGTGGATAAATAATCCTAACTTTTCATAGAGAGAGGGCAATCAAGCTTCAACATTTAATAACCAACCTAGAGCTCCATTCAATCCACCAATGACTAATCTTCAAAACAACAAGCATTAATATTATCATCGACAAATCAACCTGCACAAGTACAAACACATTTTCAAGCACCTTATCAAACACCACTAGCTCATCAATCGAATTTCAAATCACCTCAATTTCAAGCTAGACAACCCCCATTACAAGATAAGAAGCCACATTTGGAAGACATGTTTACTAGTTTTATGACTAGTCAAACTCAGTTCATATCTCTCCATGATGCTAGGTGGAAATCACAATAGCAGTGGAATATAAATCAAGATGCAGCAATAAGGAATTTGGAGACTCAAATTGGGTAATTAGCCAATTCAATTTCCATGAGGCAGAAAGGTACCTTTCCCTCCAATGTAGATCAAAACATAAAAGAATAAGCTAAGGCAATCATTCTAAAGAGTGGTAAGGAAGTGTAAAAAGCTGACCAAGGTAAGTCTTCTTCTTCTTCTCAAGTGGTGAAGCTAATAATAGAGGTATGCACTTCTGATCTTAAGGTTGTTGATGATATTTAAAAAGCAAAAGACAAAGGTGAGGTCATTTTAAACGCTGATTTGCCTATTGATGAATCACATTTACCTTTTCCCTCAATAGCTAGAAAAAGAAAGAAATAATGAGCAATTAGAAAAAAATTTGAATGTGTTTAAGAAATTGCAAGTTAATTTACCCTTTGCTGAATCTTTGCTTCACATACCTAAATATGCAAAGTTCATAAAGGATTTATGCTTAAATAAGAAGAAACTAAAGGGGATAGGAATGGTACAATTATTTAAGAGTTGTAATGCTATTCTAACTAATAAAATTCTAGCTAAGCTAAAGGCTTCGGGTAGTTTCATGCTACCTTTTGAACTAGGGTGGAATTTCATTGGTAATGCATTATGTAATTTAGGGGCTAGTATTAATTTGATGTCATATTCAATATGCATGAAGCTTAAGTTAAGAGACATCAAGGAAACCAGAATGACCCTTCAGCTAGCAAACTGTTTAGTTAAACATCCAAAAGTGATCATGGAAGATTTATTAATTAAGGTGGAGAATTTCATATTCCTAGTGGATTTTGTGGTAATCAATATAGATAAAGACAAGAAAGTATCTCTCATTATAGGAAGACCTTTTTTAAATACCAAAAGAGTATTTATTGATGTATATAGACAAACGGTAATGCTCTAATTCAATGATAAGGAAATGGTATTTGATGTTAACAAGGTCATAAAACATCCATCATATGAATTTTAAGAATCCTTGTGTTTTTTGGATGCAATTCAAGATTACACAAAGGAAGTACAAAAAGGAATTTTGTTAGATGATCATTTGAAAAGTTATTTGATGCACTTATCTAAAGATCATGGATTAAGCAAAGCTAAAAAGGATGTTGTGGCAGATTTGGAAAATGATTTTAGAGAAGATGACATGAAGGAATAAGTGCTTGAGCTTCCTAAGGGAGACTATAAAACTGAACTTAAACATCTTCCTTATCATTTAAAGTATGTGTTTTTAAAAGATGATAAAAAAAACATTTAATAATTTCTTCAATTTTGACAAGTGATGAAGAAGAGCTTTTGATTGAGATACTCTGGAAGCACAAGAAATCAATAGGATGGGAGACCTCAGACCTCAAGGGAATTAGTCCAAGCTATTTGTTGGGTTTCAAAATAATAAAATTAAAAAACAAACAAAATCGTAACGAAAGAAGAAACCCATCAGGATCCATACGATCCAATTGATTCAATAGAAGAGAAGTGTAATAATTACCAACCTATCAAAACGTAGAAAAATCGAATTTACAGGTGCGGCCTCAAGCGAAACGACACCCTCTATCGGTATTCACATGCGAATGCGATAAACAAAGTCGATCAGGGTGCTAGCTCCCTTCCTTAGAGCTAGGGTATATTTTTTCTTTCTTAAAGTTACAAAAAAAAAGATATTTCTTTTCTCTTTACTAAGTGATGGCTTCCACTCTCATTTTATGCTTAATTAGGGTTTTAAAAAATATATATCACTATATATATATAATTGACCTAACCCTAATTTAAAGAGAGAAAACTTCGGGCCCACTTTTCTTATTAAAATAAGAAATACTTTATTTCTTATTTAAAATAAGAATAAGAATATTAATCTTAAATATTTTTTGTTTATTTCGAATTTTAATTTATCATAAAATAAAATTCAAAATGCCTGAATTAACCATTAGTCAATTCATCACATTCTATGTGCACAGCCCAATAGGTTCATATTATATTGGCAGTGGGCCCCAATCCCATCACGGGCCCACAAGTTATAAGCATCCTCTAGTAAGACATTATGACTACCTAAATAATATGAGTATCGATAATTCGATTTTAACCTAATATAACATATTATAATCCCTTTGTCACACGATATCTTGTTTGAACATAAGTCATGGTCCATGTCAAACTTATGTA